>JAGKQE010000020.1:0-403446 GCA_022609375.1 Xenosphaeropsis pyriputrescens | reverse complement strand
AGTTTTCTTGTCTTTTATTTAGTTCTTTAGTAATACAATATATAGAAAAATATTCTATACAAAAAGTATAGAGCTACTTAAATAGTTTATTTCTTTATAATTTTTTATAGGGTTATAATGTAAATATATTGAATTATTCTTACTTAAAGATGTTAAGTTTTGGTGTATTTTGTTAGAGGGGGCAAAGACTTTCCAAGGGGCACTGTATATATGAATTATCGTTTGGGATGATTTATAAACATTTCTTTAATGCTAAATCACATTGGATATGCAGTCTGTGTTCTAGAAATGTTTCATATTACTTATTCAACCAGTAAAAAATTTATAATGCAAAATACTCGCCTAGATCTTTACTGAAACAAACCAAAAATATAGATGTAGTTTGAATAGCTGGATATCCACAAATAATTATACTATTCTTAAAAGCTGTATATTTTCTAAATGATTTTATTACCTCAATAAATATAGAGCTACAAATAACTATACTATTCTTAAGGCCTATATATCTTCTGAATGATTTTACTACCTCAGTAAATATAGAGCCCCAAATAAGTCTATTGCGTTCAATAATTCCAATAATTTCAATAACTATGTATCTTTCAAATGACAGCTACAATCTTTACAAGTTACAACTCAATTTTTGCTCTTTACTGCCTTCGCCTTGAGTTCTCTCTAGACCAATCTTCCACTATAGAGATACTTCCTTGACAGCTGTTATATAATATTCCACCATGGCTGTACTGAGTATTATGATGCTCTTACCTATTCTATGATTCACTACTGAATACCGAGTGTTTGTTAGGTCCTCGGCGTTCTGGGCGTCAACACCATAACGGCACAACAGCAATTGCCTGGGTTCGCTAGGCAAACCCACAAGAAACTCCAAAATCTACCTGTCAACACCGGTTTTACTCTTCCAGACTGCTCGATCAGCGTCAGACCACCAGTCTAACTGCGACGACAGCAGTTTGATGCTTCATTTGGATTGTTAAATGAATTGGCCATGCAGGATGCCCGATGAGTTTATACTATTCGAATTTGCCTTTCTGTTCTTGCAACGATTCCGTGACGGACGAGAATGAGTGAGTTTGGATCTCTTTCAGGTAAGCCCGAGAGCGACGAAAGAGTCCGGGAGAACTCAAAGGACAGATAGAGTGGGTAACGGTTGGTGTTTTAACCATTTGTTCGTTTTCTTCAGCTCCTCATTCACCGAGCTTGCTACTGATTTGTCTAGGGCAAAAGAAGGTGCCCCAGAGCCCCATATTCATAGCTCATGGACGGCAGAGGCTGGTGGTGGATAAACGCCTCGGTTCTGATTGCACGACTCGCGACATAGAATTCGTGTGGCGGCAGCCACCAATAAATCTGTGTGTAGCTCGAAAGAAGAAGAAGAAGAAAGGAGGGATTTAGGCCTTGAAACGTCCGCTTCAAGCCGACAAGCGCCTTTCGGGCTCAGGAACGCGTATCGGTCGTCCTCAGCCGCGAATCATCGTCCCCCTTACGAATGTGCCCGCCCCCCGTGAAAAGGGACAAGGAGAAGGGGGAGAAGACATCTGTAAAGCTAGTACCTGAATCCCGAAAGCTTTCACAAAAGTTACCACTGTTCAGGATTTGTGACACTATGTCCCGCAGGCCAGCTAGGTCCCCTTTTCATTGTGTGGTTTGCGTCTCCTTAAACTGCAAAATATCCAATAGAGGCGTGGACTTCCTCTTAATGGCTTTGTTAGCTGTTGACCAGATAGTGTTACCACTCATAGTCAAGTCACGATGTGTGATCCTCAAGCTTCTACTTGCCAACTTATCCAACTAGTATCTGCCCCATTCAAACATCTCCACATGCCTTTCGAGTACATAATGCCCCTCAAGTCACTGCATGTCTGGGTTTCTTTGCTTTTTCTCTCACCTTCGTTTTTCTGTAAGATCCGTGATCTTCAGCTTCTGTCTTTCCCCTTCATTCATTCAAGATCTGTGATCTTTGGCTCTCTTTAACACACACTACCAACAAACACATTCTTTCTACATTTTACCACATTCATTTAAAGACCGCTCGCCACAATGAGATTCTCTACTTTCACATTCGAGGCTGCGTTGCTCAGCGTTGCTCTTGCTCGACCTCACGGCCAGAAGTATGAGGCATCAGGTGTCGTGGCAGACTTTACTGGCTATAGCCATACTTCAGGATGGGCCCACCAGTCCGGTCGCCCTACTTACGATGCCTCTGGATTGATGATGGGAGTTCATCCTACAGGCTCTAAGCCAAGCAACTGGACTAACAACCAGGCGGTCTCTGTAAGCGCTAAGGGCGTTGACAACACTTCCACCATTACTTTGACATCTACCCTCACTCGCGTTGAGACTGTCACTCCGGTTGTCACCGGTACTGGATGGGCTCCTTCAAGTGGTATGGCTCTTCCTACCGGTACTGGTTCCGGATCCTACGACTGGGCTCAGATCAAGCCTCGTGGCTGGAACCGTGTAGGACACCGAGTGAGCACTGCCACTAAGGCTTCCACCACAACACTTGCTAGCTCCACTGCATTCACAACTGTTGCAGCTACAGAGCCAGTCAGTTCTGTAGAGTCGCTCAGCTCTGAGATAACTAGCACATCTACTGAAGCAGTCTCTTCCAGTGCATCTGCAGCCTCTACGACGACTGCCTCTTCAAGTAGTAACAAGCGTGGCCTTTCATACAACGATGCATCTCTCTGCAGTGGTTTTGATGGCTCCTCCTCAATCTCTTGGGCCTACAACTGGGGCTCCAGCTCCAGCGGTCTCAGCGGTTTTGAGTACGTCCCTATGCTCTGGGGTTTGAGCTCTACCTGGACTTCCGGCTGGGCCTCCGCTGTCTCAAGCGCCCTGTCATCTGGCTCCACTCACTTGTTGTCCTTCAACGAGCCAGATCTTTCGTCCCAGTCAAACATCTCTCCTTCCGATGCTGCTGCCGGTTACGTGACCTACATGCAGCCATATGCATCCAGCGCCAAGCTCGGATCCCCAGCCATCACAAACGGTGGATCCCCAATGGGACTCACCTGGCTCGGAGAGTTCTTCAGTGCTTGCAGCTCCTGCACCATTGATTTCGTCCCAATCCACTGGTACGCCGCCGCCTCCAATGTCGATTACTTCAAGACATACGTCACCGAGGCTTACGCTGCCGCTGGTAACCGCCCTCTTTGGATCACCGAGTTTGCTGCCTCTGGCACAGCCGATGAGCAGAACGCTTTTCTCGAGGCTGTCTTGCCGTGGTTGGATACCACCAACATGGTCGATAGATATGCCTACTTCATGAGCGCTGCTGGAACTCTGGTCAACAGCGATGGCAGTTTGACTACTCTTGGTCAAACATACAGCGCTTAGATCCGTTCTGTGCGATAGATTGTGGGGAGGTTTTACGGCAACAGTATAGGTGGCTACTGTTGTGCGGCGCGTGGACTGCCGCTTCTTTACGACGTGCGTTGCTTCAGGATCTGGAGCTGGCAACTATGATTACGAATGGTCTCGAGAACGTAGACTGAAGTGTACATATGGCGTTGTTTGATTTATATTACTCTTCTTGTCACTCCTTTAGATACTTTTACCACTATAGACACACCATTGTCTATGCGTTTTTCACAAAAGCAAGAAATTCAAAATCTTTCTCACATTTACTTGCCTATCTGTTTCATGGGTGATCATATGAAATTTTATGACTGTAAATCAATCACTGTAAAGCTTCTGATGATTGTATCTCTAGGTAACAATGCAGCAGGAGTAAGTACAGCTTTCAATGAAACACGCCTAAAGTGATCAAGTTCGAATACATCATAAAAATTCCAGGCAAGTAATATCTTAGTTCTTGGCATATTTGCTGTATTCTATTTAATCTATTGTCTGTCGCTCCATTTCAAAAAATACTTTACTTATCCTAAGATACCTTTTGTTGGCAATTCACATATCAACCGAAATGTTGCTTTTTGGTAACATCTACAACAGCCTTCATAAAATAAAACAAAGCACTTGTCTTCTATTCTTTTCAGTTGTGGGAGTAGCTTCAACGCAAGGTCTCCTGAATATGGACTTTGATTTGAACTTATATATACATGAGAAACCCCTGAAACATGAGAATTGACAAGAAACAAAACTGTTTGTGTTTCTTATATCAAGAGCGCCCTTGTTATTTGCTGATGTTGGGTTCCAAGTAGATCTTCAAGTGATAAGCCATGCCTTTTTATTAGATTCCAGCTTGTGTTGCAAAGATCATTATGCACAGTAACCCCGCCAGTTATTTTTATGCTATATTCTACTGACTCAATAGACTTGCTACGTAGTATAGGTACCCTAGCTGCTATTTTAAGAAATATAAAGGGGTTTATACGTTGTAGAATAGACATAATCAAGTGCATAGCAAGTTTACAACTAGTAGATAACTATACTGCTTAAGTGCATGTTTTTTAATAGATGTATAAATCTAAGCAAGTGTCTTGATCTTGTTTTTATCTTACATACAAGAAATTATAGTTTATCTTGACTTTGTATTCCAATATAAAGACATATTGGATTGTGAGTGGTACAAATCAATTCGACAGCCAGGCATTAGTATGTCGATTATATGAATCAACGGAAGGTGATGCTGTCAATTTCGACTTGGCGGTGCGCCTTGAAGCTACGAAATAACGAGATTGTGTTATAAGTGCTCCTTCTACGGCTTGTTAAAGAAGGAGCTACATGCAAACCTAACATTAGGCATCCCAATCCTCCTCATGAAACACCAATTCACATTTTCAAACATCATTCTGATTCTTTGGCTTATGCAACTCAACGCAGTATTTCATCAAAACATCATTTCTGAGTCATCCCAGGTTATACACGAAGTAGTATTGTTTGCTCCACAAGTTCGGACACTGATTACAATTAGAAAATGAACAGCAACGACCCTTCTCTTCACGAGAGTAAATGCTATCCAGCCAGGGCTAACACCTTCGATACAAACCAACGTGCTAAGCCCACTAGAAGAGCTTATCGATCGAACGAGATCAGTGTAGGTTCAGCTGACCAACATCGGCGACGATCTAGCATGCTGACATCAGTCCTTCTTAGATGACCAAGAAGCAATCCAAAGAACAGCAGCTTCAGGCAAACACAGCGAAGAGGATGGAAGAACTGTCGAGATCCATTACGGATATGAAGGAGCCACTCTTGATTAAAGAGTTCCATCAATATATTCAGGCGGTATTCAAAGACGCAGCCATTGACTACAACAGGTCGACCAGTGCAGATACCCACAAATCAATAGAGGGCAGCGAAGAGATCCAAACAATCACAAAAGACTTGGAGAAGAAGTTCCAGAAGGGCATTGATCTGGAGGTGCGCAAGGCAATCATTAAGTTCGTTAGAGAGTGGGACAAGATGAATCCCTTATCGGACGATCCAGGATACATAAGCCATGAATTCCTGAATGCTCTGGAAGTAAAAGCCAAGAAGTTTGCTGCTGTGATCGCCAAGGAGCAATTGCGTTTAGATACCGAGATCGGGACTGAGGGGTTCGACGAGCACATGAACAGGTGGGCAGAAGATCAAGCCAATGAAGAGGTTGAGAGGCCAGCTGCTGAAGAAAAAGAGACTCGAGAATATACAGAGGATATGCCGCTCTACAAGAAACGCAAAGACATGGTCCGGGCAGCCTTCGGTGTGGAGGAGGAGTTGTTTCACCAGGAGATAAGACTTGCGCAACTGATCGCCTACCGAGATAACATATTCGAAAATCTCGAGATCACTTCCATCGATGAGCTTCACGCTGGAGAGTACAACATTGTTCAGGGAGAGGAATAGTGTTGGGATATTGCTTGGAATCACATGTTCAATGGATGGAACAGGAGGCATGGTATAGCGTCGCGCGATATTTTGGTTAGAACAACACATTTCATGAGTCAAACTCTTGATAACGTTCAATCATCTTTGAATTTGGGATTATCCATGATGCATAATAACTCATGACCAAATGATGAGTAATAAGTACAAAATGCTGTGATTCTGGAATATCTGTGAGGGCTTGGCGTACTGGATAGCTTCAGCGACTTTGAGTCCAACACTATGATAGGACATTTCACCTCTCAACGTCCTCCATCTGACCGCCATCCCCCCTCGCCATAACAGAATTATAATAATGATTCAACCCGCCACCAAACACATCTTCGTCATAGAAACCAGGTTGCAACTGAAACATCGAGAAGTCCTCAGCTTCCTTCGTTCCAAACAACTGGCTCGCGAAATCCAGGCCCAACACACCCTGCCGTGACATATCATCTATCCTCGCGTTCGCAAAGACATCGCCAGATGGCACGGGTAGGAGATTGGAGGGTCCAGCCTTCATAGAGGGTTTAGAATTGCCGGCGGGGTAGCTCTGGGGGATTTTGGAAGTCGGCAGTTCATCGTTGTCGTGCGGTTGTAATCTCTTGGCGATGGATCGATCGAGAAATTGTAAGAAGAGCTGCAAAACCCAATTGGTGATGTCCCATGTCCTTTGAAGTTCTCGGAGGCCAAGGAGACAGAGCTGAGCGCGATATTCAGCGAGTCTGCGGGCTGTGTTCTCTGAACGGCGGAGGTGGATGGTGTGTATGCAGAGAGAGTTGAACAGGCTCGTGATTCTTGCCTCTGTTAGATTTGGAGAGGGATGAGATAGAGAACTTACATGTGTACATTGCCATACTGGACTAGATCTTGAGATAATACATCTTCTATAATTCTAGTGTTTCGGCAGGCTGCTTGAAGTGCAAGTTGGCCTACTTCGTGTATATCTCGCTCTGGCGCCCCGAGGTAGGCAGATCGATACAGCAAGATATAAAGGTTGCTGTGAACGTTAGTGGCTGCCATGTTTTTTCAATTCTTACGTACTTGTAGGTAAGATGTAGCATACTTGCCCAGAATCCGGGTGTATAATCTGCACTTGCAGTAGATCTCATCTCAGGTGGAAGCTCAGCTTCCCATCTGAGAAGATCTTGTCGTATCTTCTCTCGATCAAAATTCGGATCAGCACCACTGTGTGATTCATGCACAGCAACCTGGCCATCTATGATATCACGCTCGGAATGAGGAGAGTACTCGTGCACAACGATTTTCCCCACTAATAAATCAGTAATTGTTTCCTCATGGCAACGAGTATGCTTACAGAATTTTGCGAGCTTAACCATCTGAATGGCATATGAGATATGCTCTGTTCTCTGTGAACCAAGATAGCCGGGATATGTAGCACTATCATCCTCATAGAAGTCAGACTCCTCGAGCATCTCTATGTCACAGTCCACATTACGGATCCGGATTGGTAAACCTAATGCAGCGGAGCATTGTCGATCACGAACGTACAGCGACCACCATATGCGTTTGCGAAGTTTAGCATCCCCAAGTTTCGTGCTTGCCAGTGACCTGTGCATTCCTTTCGTCTGTGCAAGACCAATGGCAGTACCCAGCCAATGTCTTGTATCTTTCTCTAACAGCGGTCCGGCTCTCCAAAAGCTCATCAGGAATAGAGCTTGGCAGACTGTGACCTTGTCTGGTTCGTAATCGGCATCATATATATCTTTGGCATAATTGTACAGGTTACTTCGAATCTCGTGACGATTGTCAAGACCGACATCCCGCAAAGTCTTCTCGTTGCAGTGGCTTGCTCCAACAAAAAGCACGGCTTGATAGAGAAGGGGTGATATAGTGTTAGTAGTGTAGGAATGATAGAAGTTTGCACGGTCAAGGATGGGAAAGCAGGGGTGAAACCAAGTGAAGTATGCCTTCAACAAAACCTCGCACACATCACGAGATGGAAAGGCAAGTGCACCTTCATCTGATAGATATCTGATCTTCGCCGCTCGCCGACGGACCTCATAGGGAGTAATTAGCGCATTTGGATTGACGGCGTCAGGTATAGGGTATTGGACTCGGGTTCGAGAACTGGGAGAATTGTAGTTCTGGACTTGAGAAATAACTCCATGGACAAGTGAAATGCTGTTCGACTCTCCAAGATATACGCTCTCCGCAGCTGCAGCCCCCTGTGCGCTTTCGCTTGAAGAACTCGTCTCGAGAGGGGTCCTTTGTATGCTAGATGGCGAGCCACTTCCAATGATGTTGCTACTTATTGGGAAGCCTTCATCTCGAATAGGGGTCTGAAGTGTAGCGTATGGAACATCGGCATTCTCTAATTTTTCGACACGTCCGTCGTTGTACAGGCCATTACTGCTCGCTTTTCGAAATACATCGGGGCTCTTATCCAAGGTCGTACTCGTAGATCGACCAAATTTTGCTGCTCGGTCATACCTTACAACATCAGTCAGCTTCAAGACATTCGCTAATTGATCTTCGAGATGTACAGACTTCCCACGCCTAGACTTTATCAATTCACAAGAAGATTCCGAATTTCTGCAATTACTGCAGGGTTGTTGCTCAGTGACATCACAGCGTACTCTCCGGGCGTTACAAGCTTTACAGGCTTTCTTCGCTCGACTTCGAGTTCGCAATGCTGATGCATTTGCTGCCGATCGTGGGCTAGACATCGTTCATCACGCAGAATCGTTATGCTTCATAATTGCACGCATAGGGAGTTTAATTTTGACAGAGGATGTGAGATTGATTGCTAAGTTCATGATCTAATCGCCTGGGCGGGATCTTTGCGGGGTATTCCCGCGAAATGTCTGGAAATAAGACCTTATCGCGTTTTGTGTTTCGCGTTAGCGGACATAAAGTAGCAACCTACTACGTACATGCAACTTGATGGTGCTCTTGGTGGAGAGCGGAAATTTTATCAACATATTAATGCATGATTGGGAATGAAATCCCATACGCAAAATAGAAAAACATCCAGGGCCAGCAAAACATGACAGAAAACATTCTTATAACATTTGAGATTATTATTATTATTATTATTACTACTTTTGAACATATCCGAGGTCAGATCCTCGAATAGATTTCTACTGCTGTAGAAAACACTGGCATGTTCCAACGTCTAGTCTAAATCATCCCTATCTCATATACACATGGCAAATTTACATAAGAACACCCTTGTTCTGCGCTCTGTCAACAGAGTAGTTCTTCCAGACAGCAATGGCTGGAATGGCAAGGATTAGAACGGCAGTGGCAGAGATGGCGTTGTACTTCTGGGTGTAACCCCAAGCAAAGTTGATAGCATCTCTAATCTCACTGCCAACGGGATAAGTCATCTGGGTGGTGTAGCCTCCAAGATAGATGGTGGAGATATCGCCCTGAGCGCTGGCTGGAAGGGACATGCGGAGAGCCTTGGTGAAGGTGGCGGAGTAGATTGATCCAGCAACGGCGTATCCGATAGCACCACCGACAGAGGCCGAGAGACCGAGGATCGAAAGCATCATTGGGACTCCATCGTGATCGGCGGCTGCCATGACGGCCATGTCCTCACCGATAACAAGAGTTCCCCCAGAGATGGCGATGAAGATCTGGCACATCACGATGTACCCAATGCTTGCGTCGCTACCACGGAAGTGGATCATAAGGCCGGCACCGAGCATCATGAGTGGGAGACCGAAGAACAGGCATGCGTACTTGAAGTGCTTGGTGTAGCGGATGTAAAGACCGAAGATAACGGACCAGAAGCAGGAGCCAATGTTGTAGATCTGGCTCATGTATCCGGCCCTGGAAACGCTCAGATTGTAGACAACAATGACGAAACTGTAGTAGTAGAGATCCCACGAGTAATAGCTGAAGTAGAGAATAGCGGCAAGACAGCAGGCACCCAGAACAGTGCGTTGCTTGAAAAGCTCCCAGCGAATAAAATGGACCCTGGCGAACCACTTCTCCCACGCGGCAAAAACGAAGAAAAGCAGGATTCCGATGACAACCATGACGATGAAGCCAGCACCATTGTATGTCTCCTTGCCGTAGGTAGTCAAACTGAATGGAAGGAGGAACAGGATGAACGCAGCCATAAGAATACAGGCGCCGACAACTAGTAGTTTATTAGAGCTAGGATGACACGCAAAATTGAGGATCTTTTCAACTTACCATCGAACTCATGGATGTAGAAAATGACAGACTGTATGGCACTACGACCACTGGGTTCTCTTACGAAAAGCCCTATCTTCTCTGCTTTGCGCTGGTAGAACTTGAAGACTACAGCGAGTGGGACAAAAACGAATGGCATGATGATCGCAAAGGCTCCGTAAGCCCATCTCCAGGTCGAATTACTCAAGAACGACTGTGCAGCAAGTGGACCAATAAAAGCAGTGGCGATGAATGGAGTGCTGGCGAAACCCCAGGCAAAAGCTCTGTTACGGAGACCAGTAGCATCTGCCATGAAAACATCCAAGATGAGGTAGATAGCATCATATCCAACCCAATAAAGAACATACCCAGCAGCATAACCATTTGGTCCTTTGCAGCTGGCAATGATGATGATACCAAGGAGGTAAATACCAACAAAGAAGAGGAAGCCCTCGGCACGACCCCAGATGTTGAGAACCTTGGCGATTGGAAGCTTGATGACACCACCAATGATTGTGGCCAGAATATTGGCGGTGGTGATAGCTGGAGCAGTCAAGAAGTCGGCATAAGCGTAGTAGATCACACCGCTACCAATTGCCGATTGGAAAGCGAGCATGAAAAAGCAGAGCCAGATCCTGGTTGAATTATTAGATGATTTTTTCTTTCGAAAAAGATGGATTATGCGATAGACTCACCAGGCATAGGTAGCATAGACAGCAGGCTTACTCCACACGATTGCAGCAGCCTCGGCCTTCTGAACACCAGGTTGCGCATCAGGAGTAATTTGATTCGGATGAGCTTGGATCTCCTTCTCATACCGAGCTTCTAAGCTGAGGTTATCAGAATCGCTGGAGGGGCTCGAACGGATTTCGGGCGTAGGCTCTTCGGCTCGCTTTTCGTCCGTTTGGGCGATACTGGCAGCCATCTGAGTGTCATGATGACTTTTTCTGAAACGGAAGATACCCATGTTGAATAGAGGACAGATCAAACCCAAGATCGAGAGAACTGGTGGATGGGTATGGAGTCTGTTTGTTGATGTTCTCTCCACTTGTGACCAGCGCAGGCGAGCCGGGAATGTTTATATGTACCTACAGCACATCTCCTGTTGCTTTGGCTTTCGATGCTAAGGAGGAAAATGTTTTCCTACACGACACGTGTGGGGCGTGCAACCCTTGTACGGGCTCCATCAATCATTCTCGAGGGCCGGGAGTACATAGCAACAAAGCTGATCCCCGGTCAACCTGCTAAGTACTATCATGGTTGCATCAAGCATACTTCCCTGGATTCGCGGGCTTAAGTCCAGCATCGCCCGCTCACATAGGAGAGTTGGCACGGTCCAGATCAGATAACTGTGCGTGACCGATCAGACGAGAAAAGCTGTGGCCACGGAATCACCGCGATTAGAAGCTTAGACATGGGGATGCTTAACAAGAAAATCGGCGCGTCCGAGTCGATCAACTAGAAAAGATATTCACTTAGCCACCCACCTTGCGGGCAACAGCGTTGTGAAAGATTTGCCCTCAAGCGAGGAAAATTGCAGCACGAAGGGATCTCTTGGTGCTGCTAACGGTATCCCAGTCCATGCCCTGACCTGTACAAATGAAAATGAAAATTCAAACACACGGGGGGCCTAGACAATTGTGCTCCGTTGAACTCAGCTGGGCGTATTTGTGAAATGCGCAAGTGAAGGTTCGGACGCAGGTGAAGGGGGATCCCATGCTACCGTATGCAACTTCGCACTTGGCGGAACCAGGGGTTTAGCGCTATTGTCCGTCACTAAGATAAAAGAAAGATGATCTGATAATATGTATGTACGTACCTCGTACCGGTACTTGTACGGCAAAATCCAGACTCTTCATTAGACGAGGATAATCAACTGTGGTAGTGTCAGTAGTATCCCACTGAGTAGCTCACTGTTGAAATGGAATTATACGTTACTTGAATGTTGTTCCTCGATCGGAGGACATTGTTATCGCCGTTGTCTACATTAAGACCGAGGCTCTGCGCGAGGCACTAAGAGCATAGTTTTGTCTTATTAATGACGATGGGAAGGAAGCGGTAAGAGACTTCAGCTACAAGACGGGTGACTGGCTTCTACTAGCTATTAGCAGCGGCTCGGTATGAGATGAAGAAGCAACACATACTGTAGCGCTTAAGATGACGACAAACCGAGGAGATACCAAAAAAAGCGAAAATTCGTGTGATACTTCAGAGGGTGTCTATTCCATGCCTCTAGTTTGTGGAAATTTAAGCTGATTTCTACCTATCTTGTACCTATATTCTCAGGCACCCATCAGTTCTCTTGCAAAGTCCTCAAGAACTGAGAGAGAGCCTTTTAATGCACCCTACAATATTAGTATTGGAAACATTTTTACATGTGTTAAATCCGATTAATATTGAAAATACAACCAATCAGATCTATTCCTATTCAATTTGCTTGTGTCTTATGCAAGAGCGAAGTACATACCTAAGTATCATGGAAAACGCCCCGGATTTTGGCGTGTTGATAATCTTCAGGCATTACTTTCTCGATGTTTACGTACTAAGTGGGAGAGATCGTATGTACATAGTACAGTACTATCTCTTCTCTAGTTGGAGCACTAAGCACTTAGAAACGCTGGTGGAAAATCGAAGCGGCCATGATCACAGATCGCTTTATCAGATCGTCTGATATGATTAGAGTTTTTCTCATGCGGCGTGCATCCGATCCTGCTCATACCTACACCTACCTATGTACATACCTATGTACGACTTGATCGACGTCCCTCGCGTGGCCCTTTGGAGTTGTCGAGACTGCTTGAGGCCCGAGAGTCCGAGAAGGGAGGGGGCCGGTTTACAATGTTGGAAACGTAAAAGCCCACAAGAGACAACATAAAAGGTCCTCCCGATATTGACGCAATAGCCGTCCGACTAGCCACTATTACAAGCCACTCCGTTGTAGTCGCAAAGCGGACTGAGCAATGCAGAGAGAGGCCGTAAATGAACCCCACGAGAGGCCTCAAGAGGGATTCTAGATTGCTTGAACCGCTTCCAACGGAATCAACCGGCTCTCAGCTGACAAGGCACTATGGGACAGAGTGGAATTGGGGCCAGAAGGATTGAGGCAATTTTCTTTTCTTTTCGATACTCCGTACTCCGTATGTACGTACAGTAGTACATGCACATGATCCATTTTGTGGGAACGAAGCACGGGAAGAAGCCTTGGTAACAGTCATTCATCCCACTGGCATCATTCTCGGATAAAAGATAAAAGATAAAAGTGCTCATGGCGTTCCTACAAGTAGAGATATCTTCGAGGTACGGATCAAGATAAGCACATTCAAAAGAGATACATAACCTGTGAGCTGAGACGTGCGGATAAACATTGAATACCTACTCCATAAATATTACAACTCGATACTTAATACATACCTATGCAGGGTCTTGGCCTAAGCGCTCCGCTTGGACTTTGGCATGGCCCCTATTACGAGACGAATTTCTCCGATTGAAATGTTCATGGTTCATCGAGAGAGCCTCGAGCGTCAGAGCTTTCCTTGCCACGTGCTGGGGTTTGTTGTTGATCGTGACGCAGGCCATTCTGCAGCCCATGACCAATTCATTCCTCAATGCGGAAAAGCGAAGGGGAGAAAAAAAATCCAGATCCCTAGATATGAATCTGTTGAAATTTGCATGGGCGAATCTTCCTCTTTTGGATGGCACCGGCAATATCACAAAAGACAGGAAGCTCTTTGCACTTGAAGAGTCTGTGACAACATACTACTTCCTTATATGTAGTTATATGTATACCTAACCTTATAACGCTAGTAAGTAGACCGCTACAAAGACCTATGTATTCAGCTTTGGACTTCCTCAATGATTTCTACTCCATCAAGAGGAAGAGTAACCACGCTTCCCGTCGATGACTTGATAAAAAGCTATGTACCCCAATACAGAGCCGACAGGATTCACACCAACACTTCTCCACCTAATCATCTATAAACTCATAACACGTGGAAAATACGTTACTCGATAAGTTTTGAGTTCATCTCTATTACCGCCCATGTGCCGGGGTTGGATCCTCCCACCCTCGTCGTTCAATTCAGCTCTATCGTCACCCTCATGTTCTGTCACAGCTGTACCATCACATTACCGCAAGCCATGTACTCGTACTGCTGCTGCTGCATTTGTTGTATCCTTGGCAAAGCGGTTAGGATTTTGCGGACTGGATGTGGACTGACTTGCACGAGACTGTGGGCATTGTCCAGGCGTGCAAGACATTGCAAGTGCTCTATTACCTATGCGGGTGCCACTTTCAAGAGAGACGATAAGCTTATCTCGCCTGTTTTACTCTGTGCTATTTTCCTATTTCAGTCGCACTTCACTTCACTTCACTTCATTTTGTTTCTTTCTTTCTTTTCATTTTTCTCACCGAGGTTCCAAAGAGGCCCTTGAGTTTTGGAGTATACATCCAGCAGAGTAAGACATACTGAATGAGCGCACAAAAGGGCTGTGGTGATACAATCAGATTGAGATATGATTTAGATTTCCAGAGACTATACTAGTGAGTATTGAGAATTGACAGGTGACTTGCCTTGTTGATATGGAGCGTTATTCACGGGATTATACACAGTAAGATTTCACTATTGCTGTCTAGATAGAAGAAGCCATCGAAAGTGCAACCAGATTTCCATTCATTAACTTGAACAAATCACCAAAACCAGACAGCGGATACAATATAGAACACAGGCTAATTATCAGAGGTCTTAAACACTCCATCCATCAAAATCTGTGAAAACATCCAGCTAGAATAGAAGCTCAATCAAGTACTTATACCTTTTTGAAAATCCAAACCGAGTAAAACTCCCAATGTTCTCAGCAAACCATTCCTCCGCACAGCAAACATGAACCACCTCGAAAGTCAACATATCACAAACCACCAAAACTCATCCACAGCACACTCCCTCTTTTTCCCAAAAGAATCTCACAGCCCAGATAAATGCCCAATCGCAAAAGCCAATCCTCAAACCCCCAACTCAATCTCCAACAAACCCTCCGCCTACCGCTCTTGAGACCACACATAGCAGCCGACGCAACCCCCACCCAGTCCCAAACCCACCACCGCCACCTCCTTCAATCTCCAATCCATCCAATCCGTCCAGTCCGATTTCCAATCTCAATCTCAATCTCAATCGCCAATCCAAATCTCAACCCTCCAACCCATCCAATCCAACGCAACGCAATACAATCAATCCACTCCCTGCAATCTCCACCCCCCCAATCAAATCTCTCCGTCCACACACCCATTCGTCCCCAGCACCAGCAGTCCCCACTGCATTCCCGCATCCCGCAGCAGGGAGCGCGGACCAATCATCGGCGGCCAATTACGAACCGGAGTGGCGCCGCCGAAGGGGTGTGGGTTGGAGGTAAGGTATGCGGTTTGTCAGGGTGGGATGGCTGAGTGGATGACTGGGTGGCTATAGTGAGGGTAATGGGGATTTGGGATTTGGGATGAGGGGGGAAGAATGGAAGGCGGAGGAGAAACATGCGAGGTGAAGATGTTGGGCAGCGAGAGATGTGGGTGGTGTGAATTCAAGTGTTTCTGCGCGCATTATGAGAGAACGAGTTGTGTCTTCGCTGCAGTATGAGAATGAACAAACAGAATAAGCCCCCCAAATGAGGAGAAACGAGAAAGAAAATAATCAGAAAAAAATATGCAAGGGTATTCCGCTCTAAAATGCTAAATCGAATCTAAAATCTATGACAACAACCGTTGGGTTTCGCCCTCGTCATCAGCGGACCTGCGCTCCTCCTCGTCTGATTCCTCAAGGCCCATCCTCTCATCCAGCACAATATCCTTGATCGTGAGTGACAAGATTCCCGCAAAGCAGAAGGCCACGAGGGCGATGATCTGCAAGATACGCATGGCCTCTACGTAGCTTCTATCGATAGCCTCACGTTCCAACGTGCCGCGGGCGTAGGATTGTGCGACGACGATGGAATTCTTGATATGGGTGACATTGCCGCGCGCCGATTCCGGGAGGTATCTGAGGAGACGGATGAGCAGGACGCGCGAGTAGACATTTGTGGAGACGAGATCGCCGGCGAAGGCGCCTATGGATGTGCAGGTTGCGTATAGGGCTGTTACAGAAGGGATATCTAAATGGCGGATTAGGTATACCACTTTTGCAATTTGATACATGGGAAGTACTTACCAGCAGGACTCACAGCCGCCTGGACAGCAGTGTTGACAATGACCGCCATGATCCCCAGTCCTCCACCATACAGTATCTGCGCTACGAAGGTTTGCGCCGCAGTCGTTTGGGATCCAATACTGAGCAACAGGGCCCCTCCACCTATGATTCGAATGACAGCCCCTGAACGTATAGCCCACTTAAGGCGACCAGCATATCTGACGATGAGAGAGACCAGAAGTCCAAAAGCGGTTGCCGAGAACACCGAGCTGAGACCTGCATTGGTAGCTGTCGTAACGGCCATATTCTGTGCTATCACGAGGTATGTGTAATAGTATGGCTGAACAAGGGTGAAACCAAACCAGTAGCAGAATGTCATGACACTACCGGCAGCCACTGTGTGGTATTTTGCTAGGTGAAAATTCAGGAGCGGATTTTCGGATATGCCCAGCTCGTAGCGCACGAATATGATGAGGACTATCGCACTGCTTCCGCCGAGTATGATATAAGCAGCTGTGGCCTTGTAGACGGAGTATGCTGTGGATGAAAGAACTGCTAAGCTCAATCCCAGTAAGAGAAGTTGGATACCTCTCGCGTCGAATTTGACTGGATCTGCCGCTTCTGCCATCTTGGCTTTTGGAACATCTCCTCCTTGACACCTCTTCTTGTAGTACAATGAACCGACCAGTGGTATTGCGGAAACAGGTAATATGAAACCCCTAGATACGGATGATTAGTTGGTAAACTAACGACTCTGGGATAAGGCGTTCTTACCACATGGCGTACATGCTATGAGAAAGTTAGTACTATTTTCCAATGATTAAATATATTCTAAAAACTTACAGTCTCCAATGCTTTGGTAAGAGAGCATTGACAATCGGGGCCGTGGTGAAAATGGTGATGAAGAATGGCATCAACGGGATTGTTGTAGCTAAAGCTCTATTCTTTAGACTGGAATTCTGCGCAGATACGATTTGCTGTTATAAAATTGTTAACAATTTGAATGATTATCAAGGATATTTAGTTAATTACCTGCAAGAACATCAAACCCGTCACTCCAATATTGTACATACATTGTCCGATCACGAACATTGACAGATGTATTGAAGTTGCCGAGAGCACGAAGCCAGTGATTAGACTTGCGAGGGAAACGCCATAACTCAAAAGTGTACCATGCACGTTGATAAAGTTCGCGATTATCGGTCTGACAGCGACATTGCTTCAAAAAAAGAAAAAGTCAATAAAGTTCTCATCCAAATAAGATAGGGCCGAGGAAAAGGACAGAAGCTGAAAAGAAGTGTTTCATAAACATACACGAAGTTCGACGAGGAATTTATCAAGCCTATATAGGCGTTTGCTGAGAAATGCGATAGAGCGTATGTTTGCGCGATGAATACAGTCTGATTATCCATCGTCAATGCCGTCGCCACCAGCGATATACCGATCCATATTAGCCATGCTGGCGGGCCCAAGTTGTCGCGCGACAAGTGGGACTTGAAGTCGCTCTCTGTTCGCCCTTCTATATCTTCATAGGAATCTTCTCGTTCTTGTGGGGTGTCGCATCGAGAAAGGAAGGTCGGTGATCGAGGCGAAGAAGAAGTCGAGTTCGTGGTTGGACTCGGCATAGGAGGGATGACTGCGAAGTTGTTACTGAGTGACGAAGTGACCTTTGGTGTAGTGATTTTGTCCATGCATGCGACTGCGGCACTCTCACGATCTCTTTTCCTCATAGAATATGGCAAGGAATGAGTCTATCCTCGTGGGCATTCAGATTCCGAGTAAGTAAGTGAGCATGTAGAGTATATGTACAATTAGATTGAAGGGATGCTGTGACATTGAAGATGCATCTAGATTTGGGTTGTCTTGTCTTTCATCCCATCATTGACTTGACGCATATTGGCTATAAGGCCGTAGCGATACCGGATTGGGAGGTTGGTCAGGTAAGCTGCAGGCTCCAGTCAGCTGCAGCAGGGCGCCGTGCAGGTCAATCCACATTCACGTCGCATCACTAAGGTACGAGTACTTGTACTTGTACTTGTACTTTGTACTTTGTACTGTGTATTGTACAAGTCAGAGTCAGAGGCCTTAGGGCTGGTGTAGGCAGTTGAGTGGCCGAGTGGTCGAGTGGAATCGAATCGAGTTGGGGTGTGTGTGGGTCATCAGTGCTGGGGGCGGCAAAAGTTGACGGGAGAACGAGTTGCGTAGAGTAGAATACAGTAAGGTAATTAACAAATAAGATGCTTAATAAGTAGATGTTCCAGCTGTCCATCACTATCATCTACACATGTAAGTATATGTGTGTATAGACGCGAGAGGATATAGGGCGTGTACGGAGAGAATGAAACCATGTCAATGTCAGCCTCAGCCTTTGAAACATCACCACTGACGGAAGAGCGAAAGCTGAGGCGTACAAAATCAGGATTTGATGATTCGACAGCAGCATACCGGCTTACCTCATGTAGGTAAGCCCTCCGTCTTGGAAGGAGAAGCAAGTACTTGTACATACCTCACAGTACAGTAGGTATTGGCGATGTGCTCTGAGGTTTCACGTGCCCCGAGATGAGGGAGTGGGAAGACGGGCAAAGAAGCATGGGTGTAATAGGGGGGGGGGGGTGGCAATCTGTTGCGTCTGCGCGGAGCATATCGCGAAAAGGAATAAGAAGCGACAGAGAGAAGAGAGAAGAGAGAAGGGTGAAGGGTGAAGGTGAAGGTGAAGGGTGAAGGTGAAGGGTGATGAAAGAAGAGGGAAGAGGTGACAGGACAGATGATCTGATATGATATGATTAGATGGCTATTATGTGCCCAAACAGGCATAGCCCATCATCAAATCCTCTCAAGCCATGGCCTTTGCACCGTGCGTGCCGTTCCGTTCAATCTTTATTCGCGCGGCAGGCGGAATACCTTTGATTCAATTGAATCAATTGAAATAATAATAATAATAATAATAATAATAATAATAATAATAATAATAATAATAATAATAATAATAATAATAATAATAATAATAATAATAATAACAATAATAATAATGACCGAGGACGAGTGTATCTCGAATAGGATGAATTTCTACTACACAAGGACATGATCTGCATTCTCAATGGGATAACTTCATACTACACATGGCTATGATCTGTATCGCCTGCCTTTATGCAATGTACTCGTACCTGATCATGCATGGGTTGAAGGAGGATGCCAGGGAAAAGGACAAGAACAAGCAAACATGCATTGATGTTATGCCGCGGATAGCCACTTGTTATATGCACAAGAATGTTTGTGCATTTATACTTTGTATTCACGTGATGCAGATGTAATAGAGGCACGTGATAGGCCCATTCATTGGACTTACCCGTAAGTAATACGCTGGTCCTCGACTCGATTTCGACCATGTCGTGTCAATACTTATGGCCTAGGTATGGATACTCCGAGGAGAGAATGTACAAGTACAAGTACAAGTACGACCTGCACTCGTGAGAGACCAACTAAGACAAAAGTCAAAGCACAATAATGCGTCACTCGTTCCTTAGTACGGACCCACCATAAAACCTCGCCCACATCAACTCAGCTCAACCTCCCCCGTCACGATATCTGGTTGGTCCAAACATCTTCTGTTCCCCGAAAGTCATTATTGAGCACTCTCAAAGCATCCGCAGGGAGCTTGGAATCGAAGACCACCTGTCTTGCCATGAAAGGCTTCGGATTCGACAATGCCGCTCTTTTCCATGATAAACTGGACGCCTTACAGCTCCGTTTTACGATGGTGACACAGTACCTGGATGCGACCTACAATTGCCCACATCTTCCTTGACCGACCACTCGATGATTCTATGCCTCCAGCAGCGAAAGTACACATGAATTCGGAATCAGAAGAGTTGCGTCGCTCTCGGGGAGTGGATATGCCCTAACGCTAGATACCGTAAAGACATTTGCATTTCATGGATCTTACCACTAGCAGGGGCATATTGAGGTATCAGAAGCTTCGCGGACAAGATTCTGGGGTTGTCGAGCTTCAGCGTGCCCGAGATGTTTGTGTATACGAGACGAGAACTGGTTAGTGTCTGTGGGCAGATAATTTCTTGGAAGAATACTTATCGAATATCTCCTGTCGTGAAGGCTGTCTAACATATCATAGTCTTGTGTCCTGAAGTATTCCCTCCGATCAATACAAGGAGAATGGAGTTGGAGGGGGCTGCGGGGAAGCTGCACTAGAGAACTATACGAATATCAGATCTGTTTACTTTAATACGGGCTCAAACGCACCATAGACTTGAGGTCTGATATGAAATATGTTTGCTTTAATGCACAGGTTCAGGGGTGTATTTTCTAGTCATCGAATACGAAGGTGCGCGAACGTTATTTTTCAAAGGGCTGTCGATATCATACGAAATTGGAGTATGGATGCTTGAAAATTCGCTTGCCTGTTATACACGCTTGTATTTCATGTGGTTGAGTATATCGATATATCAAAATAATTCCTTTTGGTTGCATTCATGTGACATAGTAAGTACTACCATCAAAGATCCTCCACAAGCTAAATCAGAACAGCATAAACGACTTCAAACCAGTGAACCCAAATTGCAAACAACGAGTGCTACTTGGCCTTGAACAAAACCCTTTTCTAAAGGGTGCTTTAAGGATAACCAATCAGCTAGCGGCGTCCTACTTCAACATCCTCATACTTCTTCTCAACATCAGGCACAGGAGTCAAAGACCCAATCGGGATCTTGAACCCAAAAGCAAGCGACTCAGTCAACTGGATAAGCAGCAAATACCAGCCACCAAACGTACAAGCCAAAAGGAATCCACCGGCAGCCTACAGCAAGTCAGCAAAAAAACCGTAATCATATCTCATAGCCTATTCACCTTATTAAGTTTCACAAAGCCCTCTAGATCCCCATTCCCGGCCTGGAAATACCCCGCGGCCAATAACCAAACCGCCACATCGACGAGCGAGAAAATCCACACGAAGATGAGGTTGGTCTTGAGGGAGCAGACGAGGAAGACAAAGAACAGCACGCCCCACGCCGTCCAGAACACGCCCATCGCGTTGTCGTACTCGGCCGCGCTCGCATAGCTGCCGGCGATGTCGAAGGCTGGCGTGAACATGCACGCAAACGAGAAGTAGTAGCCGCCGAAGCTCCCAAAGACGCACCACGCGAACGTGTTGCCCAGGTACAGCTCCATAATGGCTGTCAGCCAGGAGCCTACGCCGGCGACGAACCAGATGACGCCCACGAGGAGGTTCGAGTGCGTGATGCCGCGCACTTGTAGCAGGAAGAGCGCGATCATGGTGTTGGCTACGGCGAAGACGGAGATGCCGCTGTGTTGGTTAGTGGGGAGTGATGATTTGCACGTGCGTAGGTGGATAGCTGAGTTGCAGTTGTGGAGAGCGGTCATGGCTTACAGTGCACTTGGATTGCCCATCTTGCGGTAGTGGTCGCCTCTTGGCGTGGGTTTGTTGTCGAAGTACTGAGCCTCGTAGTCGGCTGGCTCGAGGGTGCGCAGACGACGGAGGATCTTGAAGTCCTCGGAAGTGAGGGTCTGTTCCAGTTTGTTGTGTTCCATGTCTAGGGTGACAGTATCTCTGTCGGACATTTTTGCGATGAATGGCAGATTGGAAGTAATGGATTTGGATATCTGATAGCGAGAACTTGACCTTGAGAATAAGGAGCAATCCTCCAAGAAGCCAGCAAGTCGCCGCCTTTTGTAGACTCCCCTGAGTCCCTTGAGTCCCTCGGGTCGCACCATCAACAGTTCATCCCTTATCCCCCCACGTCCACAGGCAACGGGAACACCAATATCGATATTGATATCAAGACAACCACGACGCACCCGACAAAAGAAGCAGCCACACGCCCTGCGAATCCCCAACACGGGAAGCAACAACGCGGACCCATCTCCCGCGCACGCAACACACACGGGGATGAGACGAGTCGCATCCACATTTCAATCCCACAAAGTACGACACCCCCGCCGACGCACGACCGCAAAGCCCAGCGCACCTGCCACGCGCCGCGCAGTATTTGTGTACACGGGCAGCGCGGCCCCCGCCGCAGCCAGCGCGCAGACCCATGTTCGGTGCCGCTGCACACAGGCTATGCACGGCGCCATTGGTGGGCTGGGAAGCAGACACGAGGATGCGCGTCCGAGGGTCGGGCGGCTGTCAACTGATGCCGTGGGCGTGGTGCGTGGTGCGACGGCCATGGCGACGGCGTTGCCGTTCCGAGGTTGGTGCGGTTATGTCGATTGTCGAGGTGGCTGCGCTGCGGTGCGGGCGTCGGAGAATTCTTGCGGGACGGCGGCGTGTCTGTGTCTGTGTCTGTGTCTGTGTGACTATGTGCGTACCCGTTGGGGCTTTCTCGTGTGGGGAGGCGGGGCTGGAGGGGGTGAGGGGGTGAGGGGATACGGGCTTGGGAAGTCAGGATGGTCGGGTCGGGATTGGGGCCTTGATGATATTTGAGATGATTTCTTGATGTCAGTTGTTCAAGGTGAGAAATCCTGATGCTGTTTATTTGCACGACGACGATTGAGATTTAGATGGGCTGATAACAGGGTTCAGCTTATGTCAGATGAAGGAAACCACCCAGGGAAATCATCCCGATGCTCTGTTCTAAATGATCTGATATGTTTCGGCATCCTGGCTTTTGAACAATTGAAGAGTCAAAGGGCGGATATTGAATTATATCAGCACTCTTCCAATATTCATAGACTCACCACTATGGGTGGCAATTGATCTGTATTACCCAACAGCCAACTGAAATAAATGTCTAAATTTATTTGATTTACCTACATCATTCGTTCCCAAGCCTTTCCTACAGCAAAGTGTTCCTAATGGGTAGTGGATCTAGTATTCATGAGTCTGAATAACCGCTTGAGTTTGTAGGTAGGCATAGTGGAGTGATAAGGCTGCACAAGTAGTTGAGGACAAAACTTATGTTACATCTCTTATAGGTAGTGATTTAGGTTACCAAGAGCGATAATGCAACCGACCCATGACTCTCATTAAGTTAACATATAATTCCAGTGCTGTGGGGTGATCATGATTCAAACAACGATCAACAGCTGCAGAATTACTTACATATGTCCTAATAAACAAGGAGAATACTGTAATCTGAAGCTATATGATAATTGCCACTATCAGTCCCAACTCTGAAGCTTGGAAACCCTCCATCCATTTTAGCAACCTCCTCGTACTACAGCGTTTCCTTCCCGACCCAAAGACTTACACCTTTCTCCTTTGGGCATATAAAACCAGGCTATCATGTTACTATGTCAATAACCTTGGTCGTAATAGGCCAGCAAACACCTGTGAGGGACCAAACCCAATTGCAAACCCTGGAGTCCGTAGCTAGGAGCTTCGAGAAAGAAGTATGGGCCACGCAATATTTCAAAGGCTCGAGGAAAGTCTGGTCAGGCATAGCATAGCGCAACAATCTCTTTAGTTGCACCTCGTTGACTCCCGATCTCTTTCACAGCTCCTGTACGGGTCGGTCCTGGTTATGGCCGATTGGCACGTGTTTTGCAATATTGAACCAAGAAGTTGCTTGTAGGTTGGGCAGGTTCAGGATTTAACAGAGATCCAGTTAGGCTTGTCTTGAATAGAGTTAAGAAGTGTTACACTCCACGTCATGACGCGAAGTGCATCGCGGTCTTCTGTAAGTTGTTGGAAATCAGGGAGCATATCTATGAGATCCAGCCTGGCTTCTCGTCCTGCTTTGTTGAGAGCAGACGACTTGATTCCAATACATAACACCTCTCGCATGCCTGCAGCAAGTGATACTAGAGAATTTGGCGCCGTAACCTTTCTCTTTCTTGAAGAGTTGAGGGTTCGAGTATTCGATCGTCTGAGAGGAGTGAATGGGTTCTAGACGGACATGATAGGAGCCCAGTCTGTGATAGGGTTGTTATCTATGGCTAAATAGGATATACCTTTGTGGGGTATCCGAGACGTTGTGAGCCATTTCCTTAATGCACATTAATGGATCATCAGTCACTTGTAAGAAACAGTTGTCATCTGATTGTGAATATAATATGTGTAATTTTCGCTGTTTTTAGACGCTGCTTGGCTTAATCAGCCAATATAAGAGAAGGCTTGCGGCATAGTTTAATGCCCACAAATACCTATAACATGTTCTATGCCTTCTGGGCGGTTATTACATGAAAACGCCAGTAACTGTGCAAATTCGGATCTCTAAGGCCTTCCCTGGCCTCCATCGCAATCAACTGTCTCTTTTCTGACGACCATCCTAATCCCGTCCCCAGCGTTCTGAGGGAAAAGGCATCCAATCCATTCAGCAAGACTGCTCGCATATGTTCCCCGATGTCTTTGAGATCTTGATCCTGAGGCCATGTTCCCACAGGCACCTTGAAAATCCTGTCTGTAACGTTGATAAACCCTGCGTCTTCGAGATAGCCCTCCGTCTTCAGTATTGCAGAGCTATCGTTACCAAAGTCTGACAAGCCTTGTGCTACATGCCTGAAAAGGTTGCAGACTTTATCGTACTCGGGCTTGGGTCCGTCCTCGTAGAAGGGCATGTTCTCATATTCTTGTATCTCGATCCATCCGCCGGACTTAATGTCCCTACGCAAGAGTCAGTGGGAGAACTCTGTATGAGGAAACTTTTCATCCATACTTGTGAGCTTGCCTGAAGAGCCTCGGGACATCTCGAATGTGAGAAATGATATTTCTGAAGTGTATTAAGTCGGATTCTCCGTTTGAATACTCCCAGTCTTCGTAGATGTCGTCAATGACGAATTCAACATTTGGCGGCTGCCATCTTGACTGGGTTGGGCTCAGATCAATACCAACGACGTGAGCACTTGGGTATTTATCCCCCACTATTATGATTGTTAGCTATCATTCAATTATAGCTTGTTGACCTACTTTGAATGGCCCAGGCACCGGTCCCAGTTCCGAGGCTAAAAAGAGTCAGCCATCATCGCATCTGCCTTGTTAGAAAGGATATATGCCTACTCAAGGATGTTGTGGGGATTGTTTCCAATAGGAGCCAGATGGAGTTGACCCATGAGCTTCAGTATCATTGAATGTTGTAAGTTTTCCCGCTCCTGCTCATCATCGTCATTCGGCATGGTATACTCCCTAACACGAGGTTGGTGATACCGTCGCCCACTCTCGAAGACGTAGTTTTGGATACTTGGTGTGAGAGATATAGTTTTCAGGCCAAGGCTGTCTGATCTGTACCCTTCTTCGCTTTCAAAATCACCCTCGGACCTTTCGCCGACTTCTGTTTGAGCTTCGCCGCCCGTAGATGGAGTCTGGAGTGCTGCATTGGAGTTTAGGCTCGCTCCGAATACTTGACTTGAGCTAGTTGGTTGATATTTTTCTGATGACATTGTTATTACTTGATGCTTTAATTATAACCAGGCCGTTTCCAAGATATGTGTGGTGAAAGCGTATTGAAATGAAGTAGAATGTTGAAGCTACAACGTACCTCTTCGAAAATCGAACTTGACCCCAGTTTTGTGCAGTATCGCAACTTTGCAGGCACGATAGAGGCTTCACCTTCCAATCTGGCAGGCACAAAGTGGTTTTGTGATTCCCAACGACCAGGAAGCCACACTTCAGGCTCATGCGGGAGCAAGAACACTACACTCCTGCCAATTGACGGTACTTGATTCAGTTGTACTACATTTACTGCATAGAGGTATGCGTTTATATAAAATCTATGGCAACTGGTACAGCCTCATCAGCCAAAAACAAGCAATTAAAATGAACTGAAAACACGAACAACGGGGAGGAAGTCTGAAAAGCAGTGCGGTAGGCAGCTCAAGACGAATAGAAATGAAGCCAAGACGGAGTTTCGTGGGGGAATACAACCCTTTATAGGATTCTACTTCTTCAAGGTGTTGAGACTCACTTTTCCAAAGAGCAGGTTTGTAAGTTGATGTCGGTACCTTGCAAATTCTTGAATTTGCAGAATCGGATATCGCTTTAATATTTCAATAATATCGAGTTTTGGGGTTTACTTCGAGCATTGGTGTGAGTCTTGGTGTACGTCAATAATGCTTGTTCTGACGTCGTAAGTACGAATCCCAATTGTTCAGTCAGCTTGCTCCACCTCGGTACCTACTCAAATGGAGATGGAGATATTCTCAATGATATCAACAAGCAACCCAGGTTGACTCAGCATAGGCGAATGACCAGCACTACACCTTATGATCAAAGCATTAGCAGCGGCAGCAAATCTCTCTTGCCATCGGACGGGAATATTCTGGTCATCCTCACAGATGAGGTATGTTGATAGAACCGCACCATAAAGGCTTCTGGTAAGCTTGCTCTCTGGTATTGCCATGGGTACCGGTATGATTCGAGATGCCCAAAATGCCACTTCTGAGCTTGGCAAGTCGTTGTAGAGAACACGCTCAGCATTTTCCATATGCATGCGCCCGTCCGGCTAAGAACGGTTAGTTTCGATGGTTTTATTAATCAATCTACTTCATACCTTGTATTTGTTGAAGGATGATTCTTCAAAAGCACTGAATATGGATTGACCAACTTCAATACAGAATGCAGCGTAGTAGAACATATGAATGACCCCTCCAGGAAGATTCCTCTCTTGACGGCTGTCCCATATCAAATTCCTAGTGGCTGCTTCATTTCCAACCAGTCCACCATATGAATGCATGATCAATATGACAGTGTTCCCTTCGTCCTCAATCTGGTGTTGAAGATCCTTTCTTACAACAAAGGCATCCTCGGTCAAGGTTTTCGATGGGAAGGCAGGGTCATCAGGATCAGTACAGCTAGGGAGCCTGGGCTGGATAACAGAATAACCCAAATTCGAAAGTCGGCGGCTCAAATCTCCATATACTTCGGGAAGTTGATATGAGCCTTGAATCACCATGAGAGTAGGCAATTTATCCAAAGCTTTTGATGACAGCAGATCCATAACGAAGATAGGAAAGCGCTGTATCTTGCGTCGTTAGGTTGGAAGAGAAGCTTGGATACTGAAGTCGTCTAGAAATTCCACAGCAAAGATTATACCACGATTATATCAAGCTATATATTCTTGATCAACTCAAAACCACTGGAATGTATCTCGCCCGGTTTCCACTGTTCATTTGTGGATGTAAAATAGACAGGCAATGTTCGGCTTGTATACTCACCCGGATCTCTCTTATTGGTTCAACATATCTAAGCTGATGCGAGGAGTTTAATCGACAATAAATTGAAGGCTTCTATAAATACCACTTGCCTTTCAATCTCGTCATCCTCTTGGGACATAACACCGTTAATTCCCGGCGGCTCAGTTGTAGGCTCAATGGCGCAACCAGCGACTTGATATCTCTTGATAATTGAAGCTCTCTCTGCGTCTCTTAATTCTCGAAGGCTTAGCGATTGCTAGTATTAACCTAGCAGTCGTTTTAGTAATGATAAGCTTTCCTTAGTGATTTAAAAAGTCCCAGTAAGTATTGAATACTCAGTAAGCAATTCTCGAAGGTTGGGTAAATGCGTCCTCCTTTGATTTGCTTACGCTGTAACGCTATTAACAGCTAAACCAGGTATACACATGCATTGGTGCATAGTTTACCAGTGCAAGGTCGGTCACACACCTTTCCATGATCCTACAGTGGGTACACATTAGACCTCGGTTAAATCATTACAACTAGATATATTTATCCTCATTTCCGAATATCAACGACCTGCACATCATCCGCTGTCGAGGACCCCCAGAAAAATGTTTCAAGTCTATCTTGATCGGAATTGCTATTGCCGTTTGGGATCCCAGCCGGGTTGGATTCCAGAAATCCATTCTACTACGCACAGCTAGGAACGCTGACAAGGTGCCATCACGAGCGACAGGACTAATCTACGTAGTAGGATCACACTCCAAGGGATTACTTGTACAGATTACAATGTTACCATGCATGCCACACGCATATGACTTCACCTTGTGCGGTTACATAACTTGGCATGTCATCACAGGTTGAATTTCCTGCTCAAAGCTCCTAATCCACCATCATGGCTAGAGATCATACGAACACCAGCCAGTAATGCGAAACCTTGACAGAGACCTTACAAGTAAGTGATTTTGATTCGGGTGATTACGGTTTCCCCGCTCACTCGGTGACAGATGAAATGTTACGCTCACGTGAGCATACGCACCGGAATATTCAAGCAATTGTAATCACTTCATCCATCACCGAGTGACCGCTCAGATCTACTTGTCCGTAGCACTCTCCTTTGTCCAGACTTCAATAATCCGTCTTCTCGGACTCTTTCGCGCCTTTGATTGCCCGACAACGATGGCGCCCCCCGCATTATGCCACCTGCAGATCCACTTCGTCGCTTGAGACCCCCATGTGTGTTTGGCGGTACATATCCGTGGCTCCATCCCCGCCTTTCGAGCCTTAATGCACGATCTCATCTTAAGAGCCCTTACGTCGGTGACCAATGAGATCCTTCACTACAATGCAAGGTCATTGTCATCTCATAACTCTCACAATCAGGCTAAAAAGGTACCTTCAGACGGACCGTCTTTCAAGCCTCGTTGTTGGAGAACTGCGGCCCAAAATCAAGTCAAACAAAAGAAAATATTCGACGGCCATTGCCTTTTGCGCACAACAGTCATTCCTCTTACGTGGTGAATACAAGCACGTTGCTCATTGGTGTAGATCGTAGGTCATCAGACGGCACACCTGCTGTACATGCTGCCAACAGCATGTGGCTAAAAGATCTTAGCTACACATCCACAGCTTCATTATAGCCGGTTGAGTATTCTTCGAACAGTGCTATGTTGATTGGTTCAATTAAACACTGTTTCACTGGAAGACAAAGTACTCGGCGGAAGTGTTCAGATGAAGATGCCCGCAGTAGCAGCTCCTCTCAGTCATGCTCATTGGCAGCTCACCGAGGTAAGATTCTTTCAATTTGCGGGGCAATGATCACTTCTCTTTTTTCTTCTTCTCTTCTTCTCGTCCTATTTCATTTTGGAATTCTACCTCTACTTTTTGAAGAAGCTCGGTATCGCAGGTTTTGATTTCAGAATCTCCAAGGTGGCGATCTAGAAAACGCTATCACTAAGCCTTTTCATCACTTTAAACTGCCATCATCATGTCTAGCCAATTCTTGAAAACTTCTTTATGTGCCCTCATCTCGGCCAGTTCGGTTTTCTTAGTCAATTCTCAGACTTTCACTCCGTATTTTCCAAGTCCATGGATCCGTAATGGGACCGAGTGGGATGATGCACATGCAAAAGCCGTCAGTTTCGTCAGTCAGCTCACCTTGTTAGAGAAAGTGAATTTGACGAGTGGAGTTGGGTAAGTCTTTTGATTTCTCTGGATATAAAAAAGCAGTTAATTGGAAGGCAGATGCTGAACTTTGATAGTTGGGAACAAAACAAATGTGTTGGAAACACTGGTTCCATCCCAAGATTGGGTTTTGATAGTCTTTGCATGCAGGATTCTCCATTGGGTGTACGCGATGGTAAGATGTTGCAATTTCAACCCTCTTAGGATAGCATAACTGATCTCTTTGCGCAAAGCCGATCTTGTCAGCGCATTTCCAGCTGGAATTAACGCTGTGGCGACATGGGATCGGGATCTGATCTATGCCCGGGGATATGCAATGGGATCAGAGCACCGCGACAAAGGTGTAGATGTTCAGTTGGGACCTGTATCTGGTCCTCTTGGCCGCTCACCAGAAGGTGGCAGAAACTGGGAGGGATTCTCGCCAGACCCTGTACTGGCTGGAGTCGCAATGGCGGAAACAATCAAGGGTATTCAAGACGCGGGAGTCATTGCCTGCGCAAAGCATTTTATTCTGAACGAACAAGAGCATTATCGAACAGAACTATCATCCAACGCTGATGACAAGGCAATTCACGAATTGTATCTATGGTAAGGAATCCTAAAAAGCTATTTGTGTATAATTTAACAACTTGCAGGCCATTTGCCGACGCGGTCAGGGCTGGGGTGGGATCAGTTATGTGCTCCTATAACGAAATCAATAACACATACGCTTGTGAAAACAGCTACACTTTGAATCGACTGTTGAAGTCTGAATTGGATTTCCAAGGATTTGGTTCGTCTTCTTCCCAGTCGTAACTGAATCTGTTCACTGATGCAACAAAGTAATGAGCGACTGGAATGCCCAGATGTCGGGTGTTGGAAGTGCTCTTGCAGGCCTCGATATGTCAATGCCAGGAGACATAGGGTATGGAAGTGGCGTGTCATACTGGGGTGGAAACTTGACACAAGCCGTGATCAACGGAAGCGTTCCGGAATGGCGCCTCGATGATATGGTCACACGAATAATGTCCGCCTATTTCAAGGTCGGACGTGATACGACTAGAGTCCCCACGAACTTCGACTCTTGGACCAACGCCACGATTGCACCGTTGCATTATTTGGTTCAAGAAGATAATCAGACTGTGAACTCGCACATCAACGTTCAAGATGATCATGCCATAAACATCCGAGAGGTTGGTGCTCGATCAGTCGTCTTGCTGAAGAATACGAACAACGCACTCCCACTTCAAAATGCGTCTAGCATAGCAGTAATTGGTGAAGATGCACACCTTAACCCAGGAGGTGCTAATGCCTGCAGTGATCGCGGCTGCGATACTGGCACTCTGGCAATGGGCTGGGGTTCTGGAACAGCCAACTTCCCATACCTGATAGCACCTGTCGATGCTCTCCGAGCACGAGCTGGAGCTTCGGCATTCTCAAACATCAGCGACAACTATAACTCTGCAGCTATAGCTGCCGTTGCTTCCAACGCATCGGCTGCTCTTGTCTTTGTGAATTCTGATTCCGGAGAGGGCTATATCACAGTGGATGGTAATTTTGGAGATAGAACCAACCTCACATTGTGGGGAAATGGAGACAATTTGGTGGCTGAAGTAGCAGCTGTCAATCCAAATACTATTGTCGTTATTCATTCTGTTGGACCGGTTCTTATGGAGGCAATTCAAGGAAATCCAAATGTTACTGCTATTCTTTGGGCTGGTCTCCCGGGTCAAGAGTCCGGAAACTCCATTACGGATGTGCTTTACGGCAGTATCAATCCGTCAGGAAAGACACCATTCACCTGGGGAAAGGCTAGAGAGGACTGGGGAACTGACATTCTATACAACTCATCTGATGAACATCCTCAAATCAGCTTTGCCGAGGGCGTCTTTATTGATTACCGTCACTTTGATAAACTGAATATCACACCTACCTATGAGTTCGGCTACGGAATCAGCTACACCACGTACAATTACTCGAATATCCAAGTCACCAAGAAGTATCCCGGCATCTACCTACCAACAAATGGCACCACATCAGCAGCTCAAACCTATGGATCTATTGATGCCAACCCAGCAGACAACACGTTTCCAGCCGATATAAGTGTCGTTCCAAACTATATTTACCCATACTTAGCCAGTGCCGGCATCTCAACCAACGATACTGGAGGCTGGCCCGCCGGCTCTCACGACAGTAGCCCACAACCTCTTCTTACTGCTGGTGGAGCGCCTGGAGGAAACGCAAGACTTTATGATATCCTCTATGAGGTAACTGCCACGGTCACGAATACCGGGCTCGTTGATGGAACTGAGGTTGCACAACTTGTAAGTTTTGAGAATCCTCCAAGCAGTTATTCAATTTCAGTGTATGGCTAACGCATTACTAGTACATATCAATTGGTGGACCCAATGATCCAGTTGTTCAGCTACGTAACTTTGATACTCTTGTTCTCACTGCTGGAAACTCAACAACCTTCACTTCTGAGCTTACTCGCCGTGATGTATCTAGTTGGGATTCCTCTTTGCAAGATTGGACCATTACGTCTTATCCTAAGACCGTGTATGTTGGTGCTTCATCGAGGAAGTTGTTATTACAGGCAACACTTCCATAGTTTCACAGATTCAATTCTGGTCATGTTAGATGACTGTTCAAGTTTGACTTGAAAGGTTACTTACATATATTTGTTTAGCTTGCTTATGAGAATACTATATTGTTCGTTCTCACAGTTACAAAATGGGGGTTTTGGTGTGAGGAGTAATAAGAGTCCAAATGACTGGTCTTGAGAACGTGGAACTCTGTTGTGTTATGTATGCCAAATCTTGCTGGTAGTATTTTTCTTGCTTAGTGCTGGACTGATCAGGGATTGGTGATTCTTGTTTTATTGACAAGTGCTTTCTAGCTGTTGAAGGATAGTCATTTCCTCAGACTGTCTCGATCACGAGACGAATGTTCAGTTTTGAGAGCTACATGAATACTTAATAACAGTTTGGTCTATTAAGGGGGTTCGATAAGCGAACTGTATGGTGTCCCTAGATTCTCTGTCTATGTCCTTCGACCAAGAGACGTGAACGCGTTCGAACTCACGTTACAACAACACTTCACAATCACGCACGACATCAACATCTCCTCGACGCATACGCTCCAAAGGTAAGATACATATCCAATTCTACTTTGCTATATACACAGCAGACGATGAAAACCCTAGCTAACCCTTTACTATCGCCAGCCTTCACGCCACAACATCGCTGTCACTCACATCCATCCACGTTCCAAGCCATCATGAACTTCACCGAGAAAGCACCCCAAGCCCCTCGTTGCCTTCCCGGCTTCACTTCCTTCAAGGAGAATTGGACCGACAACAAGAAGTACTGGAAGGTTACCCGCCATTACATCGGACTTGCCACGGCCGTTGCTATCGTCCTCTTGTTCACGCTCACTTTGTGGCACTTCTCCCAGGCTCCTGGTGATGTCGATGCAAAGAAGGTAACGTCTACCCGCACACCTACTGTTGTTGCAATTATGCTTTTGTCAATGTTTGTGGAGCGAGAATCTATGCTTTGGTACATGTGAGCGCGTGGGTGTTTTCATCTTTACCTTTATGTACGCCGTTGTTTCACCTCTCTGGAATTGTGCTTGCTTTTGCTATATTTGTTTCCAACGCTGACTGCGGTTTTTCTGCTTCTTTGCCAATTTGTGTTGTTCTGAGATCTTTGACTTGCTAAGTGGTTGGTAGGCTCCACCTAGCATGAACGCAACTGACATGGCCCTTAACTCGACCAACATGGAATTCAACTCAACCACCACGACAGTCGTTTCAACTGCATAGTCAGGACAAACATCATGTAAGGTGCTTTGATCAAAGTTTCTTATGTTATGTAGAACCTATAACGAACTTGGAGTAGGCTATGGCAGGCGTCTAGCTGGTATCTGGACAGCTTGAAGCAATAGATGGAAATTATATGGGCGGACAATGAATAAGAGATGGAAAAGGGATTAGTTTCAGAGAAACGTCATTGAAATGTGCTATATGTATATGTGGCTGAATGATACCAGATGTAGTCAAAAGCATCCATTCCAACCCAACTATATGATCTTAGTCCATAAGAGCTCTGGTGCCTGGCTGTGTAGATAATGAGTGAAACGACCATCCACAGTGATAACCTTAATTTCAGTTCGAGACTTTGCATCAGTTTCCAATTCTCTTAAGCTGGCACCCAGCAAAAAGGCGCCCTCTACACAATCTGGTAATGTAGTCTTGGTAGTCAAGGGCTTGAGACTCTTGATTCCAGGTGCCTCAAGCACAGCTATCAGTCCATCCCGAATGACTTGTCTCCCTTCCACTGTATTAGTGGTAGCAGAAGCAACACAATACGGTAAACAACTAAAATCTATGATCCCATCAAGAGCACGCTTTCTCACCTCGGGATCTCCATTCAAAGTCTCTGTTCTTTCAAAGACAGTATCAAGACCAGGTCGGTCAGTCACCGAACGGCTTTCCCCTCCAGCTATAAAGCTCTCTGGATAATCCCAAATTCCGAGCAACTGATCCATCAGCTTCTGAAGCTTCTGCTCGGGACTTTGCGCACCGGCTTCGGCTTGCTTACGCCAGTTCCATTTGATTGTCTCCGAAGGCTCAAAGCCAAGTACTGTCGAGCATGGGGGTTCGAAGAATACTATCTCTGAAATGCCATGACTAAGTGTGAGTGCTTTGGCATCTGAGAGGAGACCTTTGGAAAGGAGGCGGTAGCCACTTATCACGCTGATGTTGCCGAGTGACCAGCAGATCACTTTGATGCGTGAGTCTGGATGGGATAATAGTGACAACTGGGAGACGAAGGCGGTAGCCACAGATGCAAAATCGTCTCCAACACGATCTTGGATTTCGGAACGAGAGGAGACATCCTCGGTGAAAGGTGAGCATCCCGTGTAGCCGCGTAGGCTGTAGGCTAGGAGACGGGTATTTGGGGGAATGGTGGCTGCCATATCCCGCCATGTTTCTGGATGGCCATGGTTAGAAGCCAAAGTGATTTAATGAGGATCGTTGCATAGATACTGTGGTTATGAGCCATTCCATGCACGCATATCCATGTTGTGTATGCCTTGCCACTTGATGGTGCACCTGTATCGAAGTAAACGAAGTGGGAAACCGGATCGATATTGAGAACATTATCTGCCAGAGGAAGTGACATGCCCATCTTAAAAAAGATTATTGAGCTCTGGACAAAATCAGATTTATGAGGATGCATCAACGAAGTTATTGCGTACTCCCCACGAGTAATATGCTACTGGCCTTATGAGGCACCTCTATACGTAAATTGGTCTTTCGACCGCTATTTACTATGTAGAAGATCAGCCACCCAGCTTAAGAACGTCGAATACCCACTACCACTAATATGAACTCTGAGCTTCTTGCAACGCGCCCACTAATACCGCGATACTGACCTAGATAGTTATTACGCATGGACCACGAGATTTTGATCAAGCTCAGCCTCGTCGTTCATCACTTTCATCGCTTTTACCACTTTTACCACTTTCTGCAAACACCTTCTTGTGCAACATGTCTGACGCTGAAATGTAAGTCGTTTATTGACAAATTCCCAAACAGAATCTAATCTGAAGTAGGGAAGACACCAGTACTGCGGCGCGTGTCCAAAAGCGCAGAGCGTCATCGACTTCCAACCCTTCGAAACGTCCTCGACTCTCCACCGAATTGGGCAACGATTCTCCAGCTACCCTCCGTAACTCGCCCCCTCTGAATGTCGAAAAAGAGAAGGAAGACTTGAAGGTAAAGAGGCGCAGCAGTCAAGCTCAAGAGGAAAAGAAACGAGGACAAAGGCTGTTTGGAGGTCTTTTAAACACCTTAAGTCAGGGAAATTCTGCCGCGCATATTAAAAAGAGGCAGGAAATTGAAAAGAGGCAATTGGAAAGGGCCGCGAAATTACAAGAGAAAGATGATGGCAGAAGACAAGAGAAACTGGTAAAATTGAAGGAAATCCGACTAAGGGAGACAAGGAAATTCGACGAGAGAACGGTGAGCTTCCTCGACATTTCTTTGAACGTCTACTGATTGAAACAGTTAGGGATACGCCACGACAACCTTCTCGCGATGGCACATTTTCTTGCAACCAAGGCAGAACCAAAAGTGGTAAGGAATCAACTCTCGATTGGTATGAATAAACGGCTAATCAAACCTTAGTACTACAAACCTTGGAAACTGCTCCCAAAAGACGAAGACACCATCGACGCACAGATTGAGGCGGCGCAGAGCATCATCGATAGACAACTTAATGATCTTGAGAAAGTGAAGCCAATATTGGACGAGACGAATACACAAATTTCGGAATCTAAGGGTGAGAGTGTTCAGCCTGAAGAGGCCAAAACTGATGATTTTAACCCTCCTCAAGCATCTGAGGAGGTAACAGGTGAACCTGCGGATCAAGATGGTGAAGTAGTGGTGGAAGCAGATGAGGATACAGTCATTTACTGATCTTGACACCCATATTCGACCTCTACGCTTTGTGTTCTTGATCTTGGTTTATGACTGACTTTTTGTGTTGTCGATTTGTTCCTTTTGCTCTTCCTTCCCACATCTGTTCGCTACGAGCTGGGAAACAGTTTTTGCTCAGTATGAAAATTTGGTACAGATCACAGTGCTGCATAAGTCCTTAGGAACTTCGCGTCCTTTTTACTGTCGGTAGATATTAAGAGGTAAAAAAATTGCGATTTTATGAGATCATAAGATCATATAATCTTACCTCCATTACATTTCTCAATTCAACTCGGTAAACTGGTGAATTGATAAACGTACATGCATACCTAGGTAGGTTAGGTACCTAAGAGGTTCTAAGTATAGGTAGGCAGCAGTAACAAGGCTCAGGAAGCCGATTTGCAGATAACTAACAAGTGAATCGCGTTCAAATACAGTGTATACTTTTGGTATACTCTAACATTTTAAAAAGACGCAATCACCAGTCAAACATCTGATATTTGTTCACTTTTAAAGTTGAAGTTGACGCGTTCTCTACATCCCCAGAAATGGCCCAAGCACAAACATTTCCGTGGGAATACCCCGCCCCAGACAACGAATTCTGGAACTCATTGGAATACATACATGGCCGCAACTTTTTCCAATCCTTTTCGGCGCAAGAGGTAGAGCACATGGAATTTGATTCCAGTCTCTCAAAAGAAGACAAATTACAGTTGCTCTCTGTTCTTTTGAACAAGAAACTCACCTCAGAGGATGCCAAACTCGCTCCGAGGAACCTCCACGATGCTAACTACCCAGCATGGCATCAGATCATGACAGCCTTATGCAGCATGGAGAGCGCCCTTAGCAATCAGGAAGAAGAAGAAAGACTCCTCCGCTACCTGATCGACAATGGCAGAAATGGAAGATGCCATCTCTCGGCGGTGAACATATTGTCTCATGCCATGGAATCTCGCGGGCTATATGCCGAGGCAGAGGAGATGGAAAAAGAGGTATTGCCTTGGCTGCAGGGTCATGAGATTCTGGGTGTCGATAGCCCTCAGGCTCTTGGGGTGACACGGCTTCTTATTAAGGTTATTTGGAAGCAGGAGCGGTATGGGGAGGCAAAGGAATTGATCAAGGAGACGTTTGCACTCATCGATGCCATGGGCAATAGCAAGTTCGTCATATATCAGGAAGAAGAAAAGGGGATGCTAGAAGGACTGGTTGTGCATCTGGAAGAATGGAAAGAGACGACGAAGAGCACCTAGTGCCTGGCGATAATTTTGCATGTGATACATGAAATAGGATTATAAAGCGCCTATGCAGTATTCGGTATCACCAACTTCGCATCTGGCCATAAGAAGCAGTTCATAACAGCAAGCAATGCAGTCAAACAAACCTTCCGGAATTCGAGAACTGTACTCCACATGCACAGAGACAGGTCGGCTTGTCTATCCCATCATGAGCGAATCCACTCCTCATTGCTACCCGACATGATGATGTTACAACGCTTTGGCCGCTTACTTTGCCGGGTATTCGTGGGGGAAATTGCACATCGCTATGCTCCACCAAAGCTCTTTCTACATACAGGTACAAGCAATGGCCTTCCATTCTCCTTCTCGTATCGGCCATCCAAGAAGGCCACTTATTGGCACCTTTCACAACGTTCGCCTCTCGGATATCCTCTTTATATGAGTACTTCCCTGTACGACGTTGGTTAAGAATAAGTAAAGTGTGTACGGATTAAGTATTATCATGCTCTTCTCATAACCTTATCACAGTAGCACTGCATTCGAAATTATTTCTTATTCCCCTGGTCGTCCTCGGCTTCCTTTGCTCCTGTGATGAGATAGATTGCACAGACTCGATGGATCGGCAGTGAGGAGTTTATTTTTATTTTTATTCATATATGATCATTACCTCCGGGCTTTCCGTTCTTCTTTTTTTTCTCTCTCATTTGTGAGTTTGGTCTCTTGAATATTACACTCATCACTCTCGGGTGTTCTGCGCCCAAGTGGAAATCATGTCGGTGCTGAGTTTCTTCTTGACATTCTTGTCCATTGTCAGTTTAGGAGAAAGTGGCTGGGCGAAATGGGATACTCTGAGTCAGGAAGATCTCCTCAAGAGCAGTGCAGCTCGCCAAGAAAATGTTAAAAAGCGCGATAGTTTACCATCAGGTTATGTAGCAGCTCCATATTATCCAACGCCGATAGGAGGATGGGTAGCCGACTGGTCAGACGCATATACAAAGGCTCAAGCTGTCGTATCCGACATGACTCTTGCTGAGAAGGTTAATCTGACTACTGGGACGGGCCTGTTGATGGTAAGTCATTCTCTGACACTACTCTCCTACAAGACTCAACTGGTTTAGGGTCCTTGCACGGGCAACACAGGCTCTGCTTTACGATTCGGCATCCCCAGTATATGCTTGTCCGATTCTGCTCTTGGAGTTGCTGCTACAGACAACATCACAGCCTTTCCTGCGGGTATCACCACTGGCGCTACCTGGAACAAAGACCTTATGTATGCGAGAGGTCTTGCTTTGGGAGAAGAGGCGAAAGGTAAAGGAGTCAATATCCAGCTTGGGCCAACGGTGGGCCCAATTGGCAGGAAGCCTCGGGGTGGAAGAAACTGGGAAGGTTTCGGTGCAGACCCAGTACTTCAAGCTCAAGGTGGAGCCTTCACAATCCAGGGAATGCAAGCTGCTGGAGTGATTGCTACCGTTAAGCATTTCATTGGGAACGAGCAAGAGGCCTATCGCATGAGAACCATACCTGGTGGTATAATGGATGCCATAAGCAGCAATATCGATGATCGCACCCTTCATGAATTGTACGCTTGGCCCTTTGCCGAAGCCATTCGAGTTGGTGTTGGGGCTGTTATGACAAGTTACAATGATGTAGGTTGCACTTGGACCAGAATAAAGTGCAGAACTAATGGAATCAGGTCAATGGGAGCGCTTCCAGCCAGAATAGTTATATGATCAACAATTTATTGAAGGATGAGATGGGGTTCCAGGGTCTTGTAAGTGATTGAAGGATTCTGTTACACCTTGTACTGATGTCCCTAGGTCATGTCCGATTGGTTCGCACAAGCTGGTGGCGTTTCTTCTGCTCTTGCTGGGCTTGACATGGCTATGCCAGGAGACGGAGACATTCCTTTGATAGGAGAGTCATATTGGGCCTATGAACTTTCCACTGCTATACTTAATGGAACTATCCCACTTGATCGACTAAACGATATGGTTACACGTATTGTGGCGACTTGGTATCAGATGGGACAGGATCAGGACTTTCCTCTACCAAATTTTTCAGCAAATACTGATGATGCCACTGGTCTTTGCTACCCTGCAGCGTTGCTATCACCGACTTGCGTTACCAACGAGTATGTCAACGTCCAAGCCAATCATTCTGAGGTGGCAAGAGAAGTCTCGAGGGAAGCAATAACGATGTTGAAAAATGATAACAACACACTCCCTCTCAGTGCAGATGCTGCGTTGAGAATCTTTGGATTAGACGCCCAGAACAATCCTGATGGTATAAATGCTTGCAACCAACGATCTTGTGATACTGGTATCCTAGGCATGGGTTGGGGAAGTGGTAAATATCCTTTACACTTGAACACAAGATCTCTACTAAGTTACTCAGGAACCGCAAATTATCCATACCTTGACGCACCAATCGATGCTATTAAACGCAAAGCCAGCGACGTTGTGTACTACGATAGTGACACATTTCCATCTAGCATTACTGTGTCATCTAATGAGACTGCGATAGTCTTTGTTAACAGCGACTCTGGTGAGAACCAATATACAGTGGAGAGCAACGATGGCGATAGAAGCTATGCAGGTCTCTACGTTTGGCATGGCGGTGATGATCTCGTGGAGGCAGCAGCTGCCAAGTATTCAAACGTGATTGTCGTTGTACATACAGTTGGGCCAATCATTGTGGAGAATTGGATTGATTTGCCTACCGTCAGTGCCGTTCTCATCGCGCATCTTCCTGGACAAGAAGCTGGCGATTCACTCACCGATATTTTGTTCGGAGACTATTCGCCCAGCGGCCACCTCCCGTACTCCATCCCCAAAGCTGAGTCCGACTATCCAGACAGCGTGAGTCTACTTGGATTCGAGGTTTTCCAAGTTCAAGACACCTTCTCTGAGGGTCTATACATCGACTATCGCTATCTGAATAAGCACTCTATCGAGCCACGCTATGCATTCGGTCACGGCCTCTCTTACACAACCTTCTCCTGGACCAACTTGAGCATTGCCTCTGTCACAACACTGACGGCTACGCCGCCTACACGCAGTCCCAAGCCCTCAACATATGCTTACTCAACTGCCATCCCCAATGCTACCGAAGTCGCCTACCCCTCCGGCTTCACCAAAATCTGGCGCTATCTCTACCCCTATCTCGACGACCCAGCTAGTGTCACAGCAAACGGCTCCTTTGATTATCCCACTGGATATACCAATATCTCCCAACCCGATCCTCCCGCCGGCGGCTCACAGGGTGGAAACCCAGCCCTTTGGGATATCATGTATCAGGTTTCCGTGACTGTGACGAACACGGGCATCGCAAGTGGAAAGGCTACGACTATGGTGTTCGCCCAGCATCCAAACGGAAGTGCGTATGATATTCCTGTCATTCAGTTGAGGGCCTTCGAGAAGACGCAGACTCTCGCGACGGGAGAGAGTGAGGTTGTACAACTCGACATCACCAGGAAGGATATCAGTGTCTGGGATGTCGTTAGTCAGAACTGGGTTGTACCCAGTGTTACAGAGGGGATTCTGTTCTGGGTTGGCGACTCGAGCGCTAATTTGACGATTGTGTGTGATGGGATTTCTGGGGTGTGTGAGAATGGGAAGGAGAGCCCTGTTTGAGTCTATTTCTTTTTTTATTCACTTCTTATGTATATATACATCGTGACATGACAAGATGAAGTTCTGGCATTTCAATGACTGGGCATCGGCAGATAGTTGAGCAACCTCAAATAACTGAGCAGCTTTCAATGATTGAGAGAATTCCGATTGTTGAACAACTCTCAACAATTGTGCGGTGGTAATGACCGAACATCTTCAAGATATCAAGAGCTTCCAGTAGTTGGACACTTCCCAATAACTGAACACCTTCCAATGGTTGAGCAACTCTGAGGTGGAAGTATAAATTGGACTCAGAAGCAATTATTTTTAATAGTCACGACATGATGGAGCAACGATTCATAGCATCCCCTGATACGGTATTGATGAGCGACTAATATCTATTCCATCACGGTAATCCCAAGCTCTCTCAGCGTAGTGCTGTTTGATAAATCTATTCCCCTAGAATGGTAGAATGGTAGAATGGCTTTACCAGCTCCTGGCGTCATTACATTCCATACCTAAGATCTACAACCAGGAATGGCGCCCAAGACTTGGTACTCAAGCATCGACAGATAAAATTCAAAAACCAGAACATGTTATAAAATGTGATTATACCATGTCCATCAAAATTTCTGGGTTCTATGTCTCCCTTTCTCAATCCTTTCCTGGTAGCTTATCCATTGTAGTTGATTTCGAAGCTCCACCTTGGCCTAGAAAAATCATTGGCAACAACTCTGATTTAAGGATTTTTTAGGTCACTTACCATGCAAGATCGTGAGGAATTAAGGGGAAACACCAGGTGAATACCGAGGATGGACCCTACCAACTTGAACAAGGCCGAGCTCTCTAGACCGGTGGGATCTGGAGCAAAAGTGAAAAAGACCGCAGAACATTCTGATATGGTGATGGATATTAAAAGGTTGATTTCAATGAGATCAAAAAATGAGTTCAAAGTAGAATTGCTGACTGTATATCGGATCAATGCACAGGATATGAATGAATTGCTGGATGAGTAAAGTACAATTACGTGGAAGTTTCATCGTTTTTATGCTTGAGGATACCTACACATAGAATCTACGCAATAACAAACAGTTAAACACTGACATCGTCGTATCGAAATGGGTGGATTCTGGTGATACCGCTCTACTCAGCCCTGTTAGCTTCGCAATCGTCTCTGTGTCTAAGCCTGGATCGCGACTTAGTAATCCCGACACGCTATTACTACTGGCTACAGCGTACCGGTGCCTTTCAACCCAGCTGTGATTCGTCGTCGCGTGAAATCGTAAGGCAGCCGCATAGTGGCTACGTCAGTGAAGTGAGATCAAAACCAAAATATCTACAACACAGTTTTGCGCTGAGACCCAGCCATCATTACTTTTCGAACTCTTTCCCTCTCGGTCAGTGTTGTTTTCGAAGAATATTTCAAAAGAGCTGTCTGTATTCGAGGGAACCTAATGCGGCGCAGGACCCGGATGCTCTATCCTGCAGAATCATGGCTCAATGAAGCCTCACGAAGATACTACGATACGTTAGAGATATCGAGTAAGTAGAATACCTCACCATGGGTGTGACCGGCCTATGGACTGTTTTACAACCTTGTGCACGACCAACCCGTCTCGAGACTCTGAATCGGCATCGCCTAGCCATTGATGCCTCCATTTGGATCTACCAGTTCCTCAAGGCAGTTCGAGACAAGGAAGGAAATGCTCTTCGAAACTCCCATGTGATTGGATTCTTTCGAAGGTTGTGCAAACTGCTGTATTATGGAATCAAGCCAGTGTTCGTATTCGATGGTGGCGCGCCTGCGTTGAAGCGACAAACTATTTTGGGGAGAAAGAAACGACGCGAGGGAAGGAGAGATGATGCTGTGAGAACCGCAGGCAAGCTGCTTGCTATTCAAATGCAGCGGGCTGGAGAAGAAGAAGAAGCCAAGAGGAAGAGAGAAATTGAGGTGAGGGGCTCTGCCTTAGAGAGAGAGGAGGAGGAGATTCCCGACGATTCGGCTCTGGTCTACGTAGATGAGATTGGCATGTCTGCACAGGAGCGTGAGAAAACCAGGAAATTTACAAAAAAAGATGCCTATCATCTACCAGAGTTGAGGACGAATATCGAGAATATGGGCCAACCGAACGACCCTCGAGTCATGAGCGTCGAAGAATTAGAAGAATACGCCAGGCAATTCAATAGTGGAGAAGAGATCAACATGTATGACTTTTCAAAGATCGATTTCGACGGCGAATTCTTTCGCAGTCTGCCTATCAGCGATAGATACAACATTCTCAATGCTGCGCGTTTAAGATCGAGGTTAAGAATGGGCTATACGAAGGAGCAGCTGGAGGAGATGTTTCCGGATCGCATGGAGTATAGCAAATTTCAGATCGAGAGAGTGGCACAAAGGAACGATCTCACACAAAGACTCATGAACTTGACTGGGATGAATGGTGTGGACGCAATGTTGCATGGTAGTGGACGAATTGCGGGTGAAAGCTCAAGAGAATATGTACTGGTCAAAAACGATGGGGTGGAAGGGGGTTGGGTTCTTGGTGTTGTCAGCACTGACAAGGAGGTGGGGCAAAGAGATAAGCCTATTGATATCGACGAACTTGATAGACGGGCAAAGGAGGAGAACATGGATGAGGAAGAAGATGAAGATGAATTCGAGGATGTGCCTGTTGAAGGTCTTAATCGCCTTCCGAAGCTTCGCAAGAATCGCCCCATCGATATTCTTCAGAGTAAGGAAGCCGCAGAGCAACGAAGAAAGTTCTATGCCTCTCGTGGCTCAGCTGGTGTTTCGGAACACCTCCAATCTTCTACAGTTGATGACCAGGATTCCATGTTTGTAGCAGATGATAACAATGCCGGATCTCATGGAAACAAAGATCTTTTTGATGACGAAGAGGAAGACCTCAATCGTGCAATCGCAATGTCACTTGGTCAACAGTTCGACAACGCAACTGATCCAGAAGATGACGACAATGCCGAATTTGAAGACGTACCAATGCCAGAATGGGAACAACATGCCGTTGAAGATCCAAAGCCAATTGCAAGCTCCAGTGGGCGCATGGTCGCTCATATTGTTAACAATCGAGCAAATGCTGCTATGCCAAAACGTAGCACATTGGATGATGACAGCAGTGATGACGATATGAGCTTCCAAGCCACGCTGGCTGCATCTCGTAAACGACAGAACGCTTCGAATGGTGGACCAAGTAGGCGCAGACCTGCTCCAGTACCCTCAAACTTGAAGAACCCCTTCGATGGCCCTTTGCCTTTTGAGAAACTTAGTTTCAAGACATCGCTGTTTGGAAATCAAAATGAAGTCTCAAGGCCAATGGGGGAGGATTTGGATGTTGAAAAACGAGACGAAAATCTTGAGGGCGGATTTGAGAAGGGTGCTGGTGCTGAGGATGCCCCGAAGCCACTTCCGCCCTGGCTGGTTGGACAGAGTGATATTAGGAATGATCTCCAGGCGCAACAAGCTAGAGATTTTGAACTCAATGCTGAGGATCGAGAGAGAGCTAGGGAGGAGCAGCGCGTGTTTCAAAGAAATCATGGAATCATTGAAGTTGAGTCTAGCGATGAGGATGAAAGCGACGTTGAAGAAGTTGAAAGACCAAAGGAAACACAGAGTAAGAATACGATTGACCTTACGACTGAGGTTGAAAGTGAGAAAATCAGCACTGGCTCACTGCCTGACAATGAAGAGACTGTTGGCGAGCTTGCTGAAACTACTCGAGCAAACCCCTCCGAGACAGTTGTCCCACAGAACAGGTTGCCGAATGAACCTATTGCGACTGAAAATGCTGATGATGAAGCGCATGTGGAAAGCGATGAGCCTATCGAGTGGTCTGAGAGTGATCGAGAAGATGCTAGCCTTCAAAAGAAGGCTGTCGATCCATTAAATCCAGCTAGTGGGATACTTCGTGAAGTTACAGCATCTAAATCTCCTTCACCACTCTTTGAAGATGTCGCTGTTCCCAAGTTATCAGAACCACCTCCTGCCAGGGGGCCCTCAGGGGAGTCTCCAAGATCGCGGACCAAGAGCATATCCCCAGAATTTGAGGATGTAGATATGCAGGATGCCACTTCAGATTTCCCAGCTATTAGAGAAGCATCGCCTAGAGTACCACCATTACCAGTAGATGACTCGTTCGCTCGGGCGCAGGCTGAAGTTCTAGATGCAATTGACTCAGACGAATTTTCGGATCCAGAGGATGAAGAACTTATGGCACAATTGGCTGCCGAAGCGGAAGAGCATGCAAGGTTTGCATCTACTCTCAACAATAAAACTCCGCAAGAGAATGCCGCCGCATACGAGGCAGAACTAAAAGCACTTCGCAATCAACAAAAGAAAGACCGTAGAGATGCTGATGAGGTGACTCAGATCATGGTCCAAGAATGCCAAGCTCTTCTACGTTTCTTCGGTATCCCTTATATTACAGCTCCCATGGAAGCGGAGGCTCAATGCGCTGAGTTACTTTCACTTGGACTCGTCGATGGCATTGTTACCGATGATTCTGATATTTTCCTCTTTGGCGGCAACAGAGTGTACAAGAATATGTTCAGTAAAGGTGTCAAAGATGTAGAATGTTATCTCTCCATAGACATCGAAAAAGAACTCACACTTTCCCGTTATTCTCTAATTCAGTTAGCACACCTCCTTGGATCCGATTACACTGAAGGTCTTCCGGGTGTTGGACCAGTGACGGCGGTTGAAATTCTGTCCGAATTCCCAGAGGAGAATGGTCTTCAGGAGTTTAGGGAGTGGTGGGATGATGTTCAGGTTCACTCTCGACCCAAGGAAGCCGATATGTCCTCAGCTTTCCGCAAAAAGTTCCGAAGATCTCAGGCTACAAAGTTGTTCCTTCCCCCAGCTTTCCCCGTACACGCTGTCACAGAAGCCTACTTGAAGCCAGAGGTGGACAGTACCCCCGAACCATTTCAATGGGGGGTTCCTGACCTAGACAACATCCGTTCATTCCTTATGTCGACTATAGGCTGGGGACCTGAGCGAACTGATGAAGTTCTTGTTCCTGTGATCAAAGGCATTAATCAACGTGAAGCCGAAGGTACTCAAAGCAACATCACACGCTACTTCGGGGGTGCTCTTGGTGTTGGGGCGAGGAATCCAGTGCCCGTTCAGCAGGGTGGCAGCAATCGAATGAATAAAGCTGTCAATAAGCTGAAGGCTAAGAAGAAACCTTTGACTGGGACTTTTGCGGATGAGATGAAGGAGTATGCAGACAAGCAAGGCGTTAGGGAAAAGAGAGAGAAGGCAAAGGAGAGGGCTAAGACTGTGGAGAGAGGGGAGACTGCACAGCCTGATGGGGTGGATGGAGAGGATGAAGTTGCTGTGAAGGCAGTCAAACCAAAGTCGAAAAGCCAGAAGAGGGTGAAGAAGAAAGTGATTGAGGAAGAGGACGACGAGGAGGGTGATGATGAGGAGGATACCGAGTATAGAGCACCCACAAAGGGAAAGGCACGAGCTCGTACAAAGAGATTATGAGATGTCTGAACTTCTTATATTGGAATTACTTTGCATAGACTCGAACAATATATTATATGCTTGTGCATCAACCTGTTGCGGGCTGTGATACATATTCCTTTGCTGTCTTCTCATTGACGCTAGTACTAGCGCGTTTTCCTAGTTCCCGTGAATCTCGAATTCGAAGCAAAGGCCGTCAAAATGCACAAACAAACCTCGAACTCTCCTCTTCTGGGTAATTCTGACGTGGGATCGTCTTCTTCTATCATCAGACATAAACGCTAAACTTACGCCAAGCCAAACGGCGTCCGAACTCAAAAATCACCGATAACAAAAACTCCATCACGTGCAGATAAGCGGCTTATCGGCCCCGCGATAGCCAAGATGGGCTTCTCCATCGCGAATCATTTGCGCAAGCTCTTGGAAGCCCCGCAGGCGCGCGAACGCCCCGTTCCAGCCGTCGCCGAGATCAATTCACCAGCCAACACAAACCCTCAAGACCACGTCAATCTCCAGGCCTCAGCTGTCGCCGAAGCAATCATCACCGCTCAGACTGCAGAGAACCCAAGAATCGCAGCTCCGGCACTCGCTTCGGCATCACCATTCTACCCCGCTGCCCCACCAACCACTCCCATCTCCCCAATCAGCCTCCCCTCGCAGCCCGAGAGCGAAGGCCTGTTCGAGGACGAAGATCTCCGTGGTTTTTTCGACGTCGACGGCGCGTCTTCTCCCGACTGTGAGGACGGCGACGATAACGAGGACGAGAAGAAGGACGAGAAGAAGGACGAGAAACAGGACGAGAAACAGGACAAGAAGCAGGGCGAGACCAAGAACGGAGACAGAGGCGCGATGAAAGACGAGACAACTGGATCTGGAGCAGGAGGAGCAGCTGGAGACGACAAAGCCATCGACGCAGCCACGGAAGCCAAGCACGCCGCCTCAGTCGCCTTCTTGACGGGCCTGCTCAACAAGCAGCTTCTCGTGACGACCAAAGATGAGCGCATGTTCCTGGGCAGCCTGAAGTGCACCGATCGTGTACGTCTATCTCCATCCCCCCCAATCCCAATCACAATTCCAAGTCCAAGCCCCAAGCCCCAAGCCCCAAGCCCAAGCCCCAGACCAACAACAAAGCAAAACTCATCTTAACCATCCCCCACAGGACCGCAACATGATCCTTCAATCCACCTACGAATACCGCAAGCCAACACCGGCAGCCATCGAAGCCGCGCGCGCCGCGAAGCACGCCAAGGCGAGCGCCGAGGGTGGCAATGGCAATGGCTCCGGCAACGGTAACGGTAACGGTGATGGCAATGGAGATGGTGATAACGGCAAAGGTGGTGATGGTGATGGCAACAACAATGGCGTGGAAGTCGACATGACGAGCCGCTTCCTGGGCCTCGTGACCATTCCCGGCGAGCAGATAGTCAAGATTGCGCTGCAGGAGTTTGCGAGTCAGGTTCGGGGTTGATGGAGATATGATGAGAATGAGAAGATGAGATGAGATATGGGCTTGGATTGTTGCTGTGAAAGGATTTGCAGTATGGGAGCTTTGCTTGCGGGGGTTCTCTGAAGGGGACTCTCAGGGAGAGATTATGGAATGGATGAGTGGATATACGGAATTGCATTTGAGCATGGCTTTAAAAAGTGTTTGTTGCAAAATTCAAAGCGGAGCCGGGAGGGAAATGATCATGAAAGGTATTGCTGACTTGAGCTACTCACGATATGAGATGATGAAGTTGGCAGGTAATAGCTAGATCAGCATAAGACAAACAGACAGACAAACAAATCAATCCAAGTCATGAAATCATAAGAGCCGCTCCATTTTCATTTCTCATACTGCAAGAAAACTAGAATTACAATATCACACCCCCTTCTAACCCCATCCCCCCATCCATCAATCCATCCCAAATTTCCCACCTCCAACATTCCGCATTGACGTGAATTACCTATTACTACTCGCGTGCAGCCCCTACATGAAAAGAAAGAAGCAGGAACGACAAACACATGAAAAAAAGAAGAAAACAAAACAAGGGGGAATATTGCATCTACCACCGCCCATCCCAAGTCGTCCCGATTGACTCCTGGCCACAGCCAACCCGACCGCATAGAAAGTTAATTGGTTCTGTCATTCAACGGTGCAAGCACACGAGATTTCAGATCACGCCTACGCAGCGATCTCCTCGTGCTGACGGCCACGACTCTCGCCGTTAACCTCGCTATCGAGGACGGAGTGGTTACCCTCCTCCTCCTCATCGTCTTCATCGTCATACTCCTCACCACCACCAGCATGAGCAGAAGCCGGGATCCAGAGACCAGACCCGCGGTCCTTGAGTGGGGCGTCTTGGCCAGAGAGATCATGGCCCTCAGCGTTACGCTGAATGTTGTTGCGGCGGCGTTGAGAGAGAGTACGAGCGCGTGTAGAGAGCTTAGAGCTTACGGCTGCATTCTGCGATACCCAGTTGGTGAGAGCATCCTCACAGTCTTGCACGATCGCCTTGGAGGCCTCATAGCCGTCGTAGGCTTGGCGCGTCTCTCCTGGAGTTACAGGACTGTCATCGACGAGCTCCAGAAGGTGCTTTCCGTAACCGGCAATGATGGCGACCTTCTCGCAGTGCTCTTGGAGGGCATTGAATTGGTACTCAAAGGCTGCCTTCAGCTTCTCGCGTGTGATGTTGGAGAGTTGAGCTTCAGCGACAAGGGACTCGGCCTCAGCACGGACGAGCTCCTGCTCGAGGACGACAATCTTTGGGGAGTTTGGCTCCTTGTACTTGAGCTGAGCGATCTGGTCAGTAATCTTCTGCTTGCCTAGGAGTATATGTCAGTTACGTGATTTGCGCAAAGTGGTATGATTATTGCTTACGGTCTCGGGATGGTTGGACGGAAGCCTCAATGTTGCGAATGGACTTCATGGTCATTCTAGCTTGGTCGTGGCGATCAACATACTGATCTGCTGGTTTGTTAGTTGATGATTCAATGCGACCTTGAGTGTTTTTCAAGCATACCCTCAAGTTCACCAATCTCATAAAGTAATACACCGAGCTTATCGGTAACATCGGAAACATCGTCATCGCATGCCTCACCCCAAACACTGAGGAGTTGCTGTGATCAATTAGCGCATACTCACAAAACTACTTGTTGCAATAACAATTTATAGGGACATTTGTACTCACAGCAGACTCCATTCTCTCGCGGCCTACCAACTCCTGGCTACGCATGAAACCCTTCTCGGCCTTGATGTAGATGGAGAGCTTCTTTGCGAGCTCTGGGCCAAAGGCACCAGCACTCTTATTTCTGAGAGCATGACCGAAACCACCCTTTCCGAAAAGACGGCCACCTAATGAAAGAGTCAGCTGATACAGGCGTGAAGATGATCTGATTGAGGGGATTTACTTTTTGTGGAGGAAGTTCCTGGAGGTGGGTTCTGCAATTGAGAGGCAGTTGGAGCCCTCGACTGGCGCATGGAGTATGTCTACAGGATCATTTTCAGTATATCGTACATATTTCCAAGATCTAAGGCGTTGTATGACATGCGCCGGCATCACGGATTGAATGATTGTTTTGGGTGTGGGAGGCTTACGCGATGCATTATGGCGGTTGCTGTTGTTGTTGATGAGAATATAGGACTGGAAGTATTGTCTTTGCGACTTTGTAGAGTGAATACGGAGAGTTGATATGGATTTTATGGAGTTCTCGAGGGAATTTGTAGAGAGATTATCGTAAAGTTGGGAAGTTGTGGAGTGGTGGAGTGGTTGGAGAAGAAACAATGAAGAGAGGCGTGCGGGAGTTGTTATGGTATGAGCTATTCATTTGCATGACGTCGGCAGCACGGATGTGGTCTAGACCACTGATGTTCTCCAGCATTACAGTCCACTCTCATCCGTTCCATATTGCACTTGTACTTGTAGTGGTGGCATAGAGATCATCACGATCCCTTCCCTTTCTTTTTCTCTTCTTTTCGCTCTAATGATCAACTGCAAGGATTTTAATTGATCAAACGCAATTCCCATTCATCGGGTAGGGTTATGGATCTCAAGACACGTGGGAGGAGAGAAGAACAGACGTAGAATTCAGATCAGATCAGATCAGATCAGATAGTCGGTCAGTTGGTCTTCTCCTGTCTGATGCGTATTATCATTATTATTCTTCATTTGTTTTTTCGCCCATTTATTAATTTACCGATTTATTGATTTATCCCCTTTCCTTCCTTTCCTTCTCTTCTCCTCCTTTTCTTCACACTCAATCTCCCCTATACTTGCTAACCAAAGACTCATGTATCATCTGAGTATTCACAGCGCCAAACCTATGCTCTAACGCATTACGATCCACCTCAGCATCATTGTGTTGTGTTGGACGACAGCATACACCTACGTCATTGTGTCTCAGAGGGGGACCGAGTGAAGAAGTACGGGGAAATCTCAGGCAAAGCCACAAAAGATTCAAGTGCTCAAGTAGGACAAGCAGGACGGCTACAACAAGGAAAGCAATCAATGTCACATCTGTAGAATACAGTACTCGTCCAGATCTTCCATTATGAGACAATCCAAAAATGCTAATGTGTACAGTTTGAATAACTGGATGACTACAAATAATTCTACTACCCTTGAGAACTGTACTTATGTAGTACATCTTTCAAACTATTTTACTGCCTCGATAAATACAGGGCTTTGAATAATTCTATCGCTTTGAATAATCCTAAGTATAACTTTTAATGACTGATCTCGTTAATAAAGACGACCTAGGCGAGTACAGTACATAGGTAATACGTAGTCGTGCATTATTCCAAGGAGCTTTCTACGTGTCAGTGGCCAACATCTCCTGCTCAGGTACGGCATTCTGACGGCACATCGTCGTCGTCAGCAAATCCCCTTACTCAATCATCTCCAATCCAACACAGGCATATAAAATCATCAACTACAGTATTACTGCAAAATACTCTGCAGCACCTCCCATACTAATACACCACAATGACAACCATCAGACCATGACGGATACAAGCCATTTCCACACTAACAACAGCATCACCAGCATGCCTTATGTCATCGTTCTCCTCACCCATCATCATCATCATCATCATCATCATCATCGCCCCCTACGTTCTCCAACAGTCACAAGATCCATTCCCGGAAAGCCGTTGCCGTCTCTCATCTCCACCGTAAGCTGGGCCGGGGAATCGCTCACCCGTACCGGAATGCACGAGCCGAAATGGCGAGAGGGGGGATCTGACGGTACAGATCGGTGGATTGTATCGGCTACGATGATGAGACTGCCAGGATTTTCGCGGCCCGAATCGTCGGGATTCGAGGTCTTGCTATGCCTGTCTTCTCAAGAGAGTGGTACGTGAGTATATACAAATATTCGAGACTCGTTGGCTGCGCATAAGCCGAGCCTTCGATGATAAGTGCAGGCGTCTCTCGACCTTGGGTTTGTAATTGGAACCGATTGATCGTAAATCAGACATTCCAAGCAGGATGATGGCAGTGTAAGCTTCATGATATAATTCACAGCCCTCCTATCCTACTGTTCTTTCAAACAGTACATCAATTATGTTATCATGATTGTTTCTTCATCCCGAACATCAATCACAACCACATCCACCCCCCTTAACCCCCTCATCCCCTTCATCCCACCTACCCTCACCAAACCAACCCAGTCCCCCTCTATCAACACCACCACAACCCCCTCATCCTCGCCCATACCCCCAAAGCCCAATCAACAGCCTCGGAATCCTCGTCCATAAAGTAAAGAATATACCACATCCCCCCCCACAAACTCTCCCCATACAAACACATCACCCAATCCCCCAAACCCGCACCACAAACTCAACATCCCCAGAACAGTCACAGAACAGAGCCCCATCAGCTCTCCGCGACACAAACTCAACCCCCGGGATCTTCACAGTCGCTTCCCACTCACGCAACCTGCGAAAGATCCAAGCCAGCCAGCCAGCCAGCCGCGCTGATATCCCATCGTCATGTATATCCCCCCCACGTGCATATGCCCTACGCGCAACCCAACCAGCCCCTCCCCGAAGACGACAGGCGCATCCGAATCGGGTACGGGAGCGGCTGGGTTGGGTTGGGCGTATCCTTCACGCAGAAGGTGGACGTGGCGGCGCCGAGCGACCTTTGGCAACATGCAAGTTGCTGCGTGCTGTCGAGTGGTAGCGGGATCGGGGGGGTTGAGGCTGGTGAGGGGGTAGATTTGCATTGACGGGGCCATTGAGTCAGGACGAACGAGGCGCGGAGAAGATAGTAGCGGGAAGCAGAGAGGCTCACGGCAGATTGCGACGCGAAGGTTCAGAAGAGAGAAAGAGAGAGACATTAATTTTAGTTCTAAGAGAAAAAGATGGGATAGCAGGAGGTCATCGCGGATCCGATGGCAGCTTGTAAGACGTTGCAGACGCACTGGTCGTGATGCCCGGCTCATCGAGCCTCTTGCCACCAGCCAGCGAACCCTCCTCGTCGCTCTCCTCCCACTCATGCACACGCACCTCATTCTTCTTCGCGGCCGCCACCGCCGCCGCATTGATGATGGTCAACTCAGTCGTAACACTAATACCCTCCTCCTTGCCCCTAGTCGGCAAGCGCTCGAAGCGGCCGGGGTCACCGCGTTCGTCGTCCTCGAGACGGCTCTTGCGGCGGCGGGTGGCGCACTGCCCGCGCAGCAGGCGCGTGATCTCGGCGCGGAAGGTGGCCGTCGTGCCCCAGACCAGGAAGGCCACGAGGCTGGCCGTGACGCCGGGGACGAACTGCGCGATGGCCATCATCTGGCCGGCGGCCGTGAGGTCGATGGCTGGGTCGGCGGTCGACTTGTACGATGCGTAGCCCATGTACTGGAAGAGGATGATGCAGAGCTCGAAGACTCCCAGCACGACGAAGGCGATGGCGAAGCGGATGACCATCCAGCGGTCGTCGCGGCGGCGCCGTGCGTCTGCGGCGTTCATGAGGTTCTCGGCGGCCGTCTCGTTGCTGGCGCTGTTTCCATTCCCGTTCCCGTTCGCGCCGCCGCTCGTCGACATGCCGTGGTGGGAGTCGGAGAGTGAGTTGAGCTTACGGCGTGCTTGGACGAACTTCAAGAGTGTCAATGCCAGGATTATGGAGCCGGCGATGAGCGAGATGGCAAGGAGGACGTTGCATAACATCAGGAAGGTCACTGGACTGTCGAGGATAGAGGGGGCGTTTGCGAGGCCGAGGAGGAAGGCGGGGAAGAGGATGGCGAAGAACTTGGAGGCTATGAGGGTTATCTCTCCTAGTCGTGAGGAGGAGCCCACGCGCAAGTTCCATGTTCCTTTGAAGAGCTGCATTGCCCAGAAGAGAATGAGGATTGCGTTGACATTGTAGCCATAGAACTGGATCCAGAAGAGGCCTTTGTCCAGGCCTTGGGAGCCGCCGTTGATGATTACTTCAGACATCATGTGCGGGTCCAGACGTTGAGCGAATTCTGCATGTTTGATGCTGTAGAAGTTGGCCGCGAAGTGTATTTGTTGGATTATGGAGGCGGCTGTTGAGAGGGAAGAGAAGAGGGATACGAAGAAGACATCTGAAGGTGTTAGTTGATCATGTGATTGGGGTAGGGGAGAGTTGATAGAGAGGCATGTCACTTACAATTTGTCCGGCCATCGTGTCTCCACAGCATGAAACAAAGGAGAGAACTTAGGAAAAGACAGAGGGTGGAGTAAAGAATGACGAAGATGGACACACCAAGTGGTCCGCCGGTGAGGCTGTCAGTGGCATCCATAGGAGAATATGGATGACAACAAGACGAGGAGGAAAGCCAGCTTACATGGGATGGATGGGAACACTTGCTATATACTGGACTGCGTATGCCCATGCGTGATAATCAAGCTCATGATCTACATTTAAGGATACGCGGGGCACTAGACTTAAATCTCGTTCCTGATGACATAGAGTTTGAATTGAACGCCTGGATCTCATCGATGGCCGGGACATGCCAGTCGCAAGAGGAGTTTCCTTCATGCAAACAGCAGGACTCACGAGGACATATGAATAGAACAGAGCAACCCTGTAACGGTGCGCAGTCTTGATCTGTGGTTTCGACCAGTCGTAACATCTGGCGTATCGGCTAGAAGTCAGATAGAGTCTTTCGTATATCGTATGGACTTACAGCGCGGCTGAACTAGTGATTGGAGACTATGGACTAAGGATCTTCCTCGTTGTGGGAGCATGTCCGGATCGGCTTCACGGTTTGAGGGCGTACTACTCATGTACCCACTAGACCACAGTCTGTGTAGGTAGTTGTACACTTGGACGTATGCATATATGTACATCCATCCATATCCCGGGCGTAAATCCGAAGGATGCGAGCCAGGTTCATGATGAGTTCGGAGATGCGGCGCAAGTGCCGGCCGAGGATCCCAGGACGTAGATAGTCTTGAGCATTGAAGAAGATCTGCAGAGAAAGATGGAGTCAAAGTAATAAACCGAGGCCCGATTTGAGCCTTTTGTTCTTTTTTGCGCTCTTTGTCAGCCTCCATGTGCTGTGTGTACGAGTACCTGGTCATGGATGGCGATGGTGATGGTGATGGCGATGGCGATGGCGATGGCGATACAACTGTTCCTGGTTGTAGATCCCATAGGTACCTTGGCCCTCACCTGTCCCTTACCTGTCCACCTCAAGCGTCACTTTTCAAAGGCCGATCCAATGCTGCAAGTTTGCAGGACTTTATCCGCCGTCGGTCACTGCCGCTGCTTGCACGGTGCCAACCCAACTGTAGCTTTTGCGGCGACTGATGGATAGGATGGCCGAGACGGTAATCTCCTCTAGAGCGCAGCTAGAACATTGTGTGCGGAATTGTATATGTAGTACCTGTGTAGTAGCAGACCAACGTTAAGGACAGACAGACAGACGGACAGACAGATAGACAGATAGACAGCGGCATACAGCAATGATATTTGCCGAGTGGCGTGAATGATGTGTAACCGTCCAACGGGGGATCATTTCATATGAATGAGGATGTTGCATCTTGGATGATGATGAATCTGTAAGGAATCATGCGAATAAGGTAAGTGAGTAAGGTAGTAATAGGTGAGACATGAGATGAAGTACCATGTATTTTGTGTATTATTATTATTATTATTATTTTCTGCTGCACAAGTCACGACTAACGACTACTAAAGGGGCTTGTCATGCCAATTGCCTCCCTTCAACCTTCAGTCAAGCACGAGGAAACCATGCATTACCTTACCCTACCATGGGCCATCAATATACCTCAAATCGAGCAAAGCGATGGTATCGATCTCAAACCCTCTCAAGATCCATCAAGGATGGCACACGTAATATCTACAGTACAGTGGATGTCTCAATCCCATAGCTCACCAAAGTTTTCAAGAAGCTCTGATCAATCCCTCCTAACGACGTGAACATGGAGTATTCTGCCCAGAGAAGGGGGGAATTTGGAATGGATGATGAGAATGTCGACCGTCGCAGCTGTTATAAGTAACCTATAAATACAAATACAGATACAAATACAAATACAAATACAAGTATAAGTATAAGTATAAGGATAAACACAAAATACTCATAAGAAATCCATCACATCCATGATACCCTGGTGCCGGAAGCCGCTCCCCTTCGGCCTTTGTAGATGACCGGCTCTCAGACCCTTGAGGCACATCATCAGGGGAAGGGGAGATCTTTGACAGAGCTACTCTGCCTCCCATTGCCCTAGCCTGGAGATACTCTACTTATTGGATTCGATATGTGGCTTGTTCCCTTGTTCTTTGAGGTTCTTGACTTGTGACGCTACTTGTAGATTGATTCTCTGTACAAGGATGTATAATGATGATAGTGATAGTGATGTATGATGTATGATGTATGCTTGGTGTCATTGAGGGCATCTCTTCTCAAGCGTCTCGTCTTGTCTACATAAGTTCAGATCCAATACTAATACACTACCCAAGCAACAACAGGAATCTCCTTTCCTCAGCTGCCAACTCCACAAGTATGAATCTGTATTCCCACATGGCAAGAAGCCCTAATGGCTACAAGTACGTAACTAGTCCGTTGCAGCGTCTAGTAAAGGCGCCCCGATGCATGACTTACGCGTTGTGCGCACTAAGCATCTTCTAATTTCCTCGGCAGCAGTCATCGATTAATATGTAGTAATGAATACATATCATCAAATCATCTCATCTCATCTCATCTCATCTCATCTCATCTCATCTCATCGACAATCAACATGAATATATTACTACGTGTGTATCCCTGGACACGTGGGACTTTTCAGACACTGTTGATATGGAATCACTTATCTCACACTCTACTAAGATCCTCCTCCTTTCCCTCGAGTTTCTTTGCATCCTTATACTTAGCTGGGTATTTTGTCCCCGGCCACGGCCTTGGTTCCACGTTTCTGGTGCTGGTTGGAGTTGTCGGCAAGTCTCGTTGTTGTGGTTCACTGCTGTACTTGAATCTGGATATCCAGGTTGATAATCCGATCATCTTACTCGTTCTGCCCTACCCAGGTGTTCTGCCCTAACTATGGTCTTTTTGAATCCGAAGATTGCATGTTCTTCTCTTGCGGCTACTTTCTTTGTATGGATGAATATGTAGTAGTGTAGATGTAGAAAGATGTACTATGTACGTACACAATACCAGAAAGCACAATGTGTAAAGTTACATCTTGTACCCTTCTTTTCTCCCTCTTTCCTTCGTAACTAGGAATAATTCACCGCCGAATCACTCGCAGATACCCCAGTCTGGCTCCAGAGGCTGAATCCCACAAAGGACCTCCGTTGACGGTCCATTGGAACAAGACGAAGAAGTTTCCAGCCAGTGCCAGGCGTGTTTCAGAAGCTGAAGAATACCTCTACGTAGTACTCAATGAATTTTCATCAGTATGGCGTTGTAACAGAAGATGTGCTTGTCTGTATGCTATACATAGGTATATACATGTGTATAAGTTGTATGGTCTTCATAACTAAAGCAACAATATCAATCTGCAACACTCGCTGCAAGAAGGAATAGACAGCCTCATACATCACTTGTCTTACGTCGTCGGTCGGTTCTTGGAGTATTCCGGCATCAGGCGAATACATCAATTCGCCGGTCCATCATACATGCTGTGATTCAGAATTAAATACCAAGAATCGTAGGCGTTCCATAACTCTATAAAATAATTGATGGATGGAAATTAGACCTGATACACACGTATTCTACTTATCCTTATCGAACTGCCCACCACATCAATTCTCATTGATACACATTCGACATCAGCAACTGTGGGAACATCATTGCGATGTGTATTGTTCGACTTCCCTCAAGTCCGATAAGACATACAGTAAAGTCATGGTCGACTGTGGTGACTTAGAACAACCTCCTTTTTAGGATGAGTACGAGATGAGGCATAGAGACAAAGGATGCAGCAAGCTGAATAACGCTTTGGGTTGAGCTGTAAAGTGTTTCGCTCTCAGCCAGATGGATGCCCATTCAGCTTGGTGGAAGTCGTTCATAATGGGGTTCTTGGCTGGCTTGATATCAGAAATGGCAGAGCTGTGAATGTTGTCTGGTTATCTGGCTGATGTATAGATGTACTGCACGTTAATACATATATATATATATATGTTGACTGTTGAATTGGGTTGCAGCACATACCCATAGCACTTATCGATAAATACCATAGGAGAGAATACCTCCTGTTCTATGGACAACAACGTCCATATGTACACACAGGTATACAGTCTATGGAGAATCTTCGCCAGATAGAGTTGCCCATCCGCTCAGATCTGAGACGCTCATAGTAGAGTATCGTAAGTATGGATTGGGTGGATGGTGAAGACACGAATCGAACAGATCGCCGCTTTTTGAAACTCGCCCAGTTGCAAGTGTGGGGGAAAGAAAGCTTGTATTGTTTTGGGAATGCCGATCACAGAATGAAACCCGCATGGGTTTATGGATCTTGACGCAGGAAGAGTCGAGTGTTGGACGAAGGGGTGTTTATGCATATTCTTCGAATGGACATGTTGATGACAATGATGCTTCTCTTGAAAAGACATCATAGAGATGTCTTTAGAACTCTTCAATGATGAACTTCTTGCTGAGGTTGTACATATGTATGTCAAGACTCAAAGGTGCATGAATGCAATTGTTGGTCTTCGCCCGTCGCCCTAGCTAGCCTGGTAGGCACGGGCTTTTGGCTGTAAACGCTCGGGTATTTTTAACTTCCATGTCGAGAAGAAATTCCATTCATGCGAACAAACCATTTGCACGTTCGACTTCCACTTCTTCTACCTTAAAAGGCTCTTACTTGAGATCCACAAATTTCGAAACGCAGATCTTTCCTCAAACCCCTTTGAATGGGCCGACAAAGATCGATCTCGAGTTGTTCGCCCGTACTTATGGAGTACACACGATGCCGGCTCCTTGTTCAACGATACGAATATCCAGAAGATAAGAGGATACTCATCACCCAGTGGCCGGAGGAAAGCATGGATATATATTACTCTGCGGAATTAAACGACTCAAACAAGAATTTAACATCACCAATCTTCCATTACTCAATCTGTTCGATCTATTGTCGTCGGTTCCCACTCCGGGGTCGGCTTATCATAACCTGATTCGGCATATATCGATGCACGGGATTCAGTGAAAGACGGTGGGTTGAAGCTGAATCTGTCACGACGCTATGTGAGGCCGTGAATCATCCATGACCCAAGCGCTTCATCCCCGCGTCTAACTGTGTGCCTGTCCCTTGATGACTCCATAATTATAGGCGTACATATGAGCTATTAGCCGTTTATTTCTATTGTTGGTGGTGGGTCTTGCGTTTTCCTTTGTTCTCATAGGTCTTGTGTCTTCCTTTGTTCTCGTAGGAGAGCTCGTGCTCTTCTTTCTTCTTCCTTCTTTCTTCAATCTTCAATCATGTATTTTTTCAAGAGTGTCGACGAGATGGAGTTGTTGAGGGATACTCGATGGGTAGATGTAAGTCAATTCTTCTCAATTCCAAAGCTCTCCCGTATGCATGCGGTCTTGAGTCTTCATCTTATAGAAAACGCTGACATGACAAAAGGGCCTTCGAGGAATCGCTTCCCTCTTCGTTGTTGCCTCTCATATCGTTGTTTGCGTTGCACGAGATATCACGAACCCGTGTTGTGGACCCGATGAACGAACTCCCTTGTTTTTTCAATTGCCATTCCTTCGACTTATATCCTCGGGCCACTCCTGGGTTGCCACCTTCTTTCTACTCTCCGGCTTTGTGAACTCTTTGAAGCCCCTAAAGGCAATGCGCTCTGGCAGGCCAGATGCTGCACTCTCGAACCTCGCCACATCGTCCTTCCGTCGCTCATTTAGGCTCATGCTGCCTGCGACGGCAGCTACAATCATAGGCTGGTTTCTATGCAATCTGGGGCTGTATGACGTCGCCAACAATGGTGATGCATACTGGTTTTACACTTACAATCCGAAACCGAGTGCGTCTTGGGGCAAGGCGGTCATGGATCTGTTGCTTGGGCTAAGAAATACATGGTCGCTTGACTCGGAAAACCCCTACGATCAGCCGCAATGGCTGCTAAAGTGGCTATTGCTGGGATCAATGATGATATTCTTGTCGTTGCTCATAACAGTACATATGAGCCCCAAGTGGAGAACCATCGTTGTGCTTGGCCTAAGTGCCTGGAGTTTTCAATGGTCCTACCACCAATCAGACCGTGAGTTCCTCAACCCCATCCCCCATCATCCCACCTGACAACGACAGCCTCCCTCGGCCAATCTATCCTCCCAGGCATCCTCCTAGCTGAGCTTTCGCTCTCTTCTTTCCTTCCTCGCCTAGCCAAGCATTCCTGGTTCCTAACGCCCATCCTCCTCCTCTTCGGTGCCTTCATGATGTCCTTCCCATCCTCCTCGCAGCACGCAACCACCTGGTCACGCACCATGCTACACCTACTCACGACCTACCTCCCCACAACACGCGACCCCGCACGCGTCTGGGGCGCCTTCGGCTCCGTAACCGCCCTCCTAGCAATCCTGATCTCGGCACCCCTCCGCCGCGCCCTCAGCAACCCCGTCTGCCTGTGGCTCGGCACAATCAGCTACCCAATCTACCTGCTACACGGCATCTTTCTGCGCACCGTCTTCGCGTGGATCATGTTCGCCGGCGCGACCAAGGTGGCTGTCACGGACGGTGCCACAAACCAGGGCGCGCTCGTCGAGCGCTATCCGCTGCCCGGCGCGCTGAGGATCGGCTTCGGCATCGTCGTCAGCATGGCGCTTATGTTGGTCGCCTGCGAGTACTGGCAGGCGTACATGGAGCCGCTCTTTGGGAGGATCACGAAACGTGCTGAGGAGTCTATGGCTGCGGAGCCCGGTAGCCCGGGGAAGTTGGAGCTCGGGGGCGAGTACCCTTAGCGTACATTATGGTGGATCTCGCGTTGCGTTGGTTAGACGGTTGGGCTGGGCTGGCGTTTTGGGTATTTTTGCGGGTGAAAAGCCTGCATCTTTTAGAGCGTTGAATGGGTTATTAGACGGTGGATGTGTGTTTGTTGGGCTGTGTGTAAATTTTGGATATGGCGTAAGCATTGGGGGTTGTACTATTGTTTGAATCGATGATTCTTTAGATCTATATTGTTATTGAGCAGTTCAATTGTCGAAGTTTATATGGGTACTGGGAGACGTATAACATCAAGTTCCTTAACTATCCTGAGCCCCTTAATTATCAAGTGGCGTATAACTGTTTATAGCTGTCTAATTCTTAAGGATTTTACACATGATTTAGAACTGTGTAGTTGTTTGTTGTGGTATAATACCTGAAAACTATCTAGTTATTGAGAATCACACAATTGTTAAGTTTTTCGAAAGCTCTTTGTATCATCCAGCTATTCAATGCCTTATTTATCAAGTGCAGATCAATCATCAAGATTCGCATTGCCTTTTGGAAGTGTGACGTGACATAGAGGAGCGGGAATATGTCTTTTGATTCATGAATAAGCATCTTTCTATATGATGCATAGGACGGAGATATGACTTTGTGAGTGAGAGAATATAAAATGAGAAACAAATGAGAAACAAATGAAAAAAGAAGTTAAAAGGACGCCTCGTCCATGCCAGAAATGTAGTCCCTATGGTGAGCGTCACACGCTCCCATATCGCACCCCGAAGTATATATATAAAAATCAAATCAAATCAGATCCCATCGCTTCAAACGCCAAGCTCAAGTGCTTTTACCAAGTTCGCTCCCAGTTCGTATCAATTTGTTCATCCTCGTGCCCTTCCCAGTACGCAATCTCGAAATCCGCCCATCGGACGGCGGCCTCTCGCACGACAGTCCCGCCCGGGACGCCCTAGACATCCATCGGCTTTCCACAACGTCTGTGCCCGGGAGTCTTGCGGCCGCTCAGGGCGCTCTTGGCCTTCAGGGCGTCGCGGATATCGGTGACGCTGCGCTGGCTCCAGTCGACGTAGCCGCTCTTGCTGATGGGGTGCAGGACCATGTTCTCCTTCTTGGCGATGAAGTCGGCGAGAGTGGGGGGGCGCGCGCTGGTGATGACGTTGAGCTCGGCCGAGAGCTCCTGGCAGTACGTGTCGAGCGGCAGGTCGTTGACGTCGTGGCCGAAGGGGTTCTCGATCTCGTTGCCGATCATCGCGATGCCGAGGATGATGTAGGCCGCTACGATCGTGCCGGGAATTGTCACCCAGCCCAGCGCCGCTTGCAGTTGGAATGGCAGCACGTACACGTAGATCAGTGTGATCTGCCCGAATGCTATCTGGTATGCCATTGGTAGTGGTGTGCTGAGGACACGCTCGGCTGATACCATACACTCTGACAGCGCGGCCAATGCGTTCATAATCTGTGTCTGTATGATAGGTGATTTGAGAGTGCCATTGTCTACGGTAATTTGTTCGTACGCCGATAGATATCCAAGGATCTCAAGCGGTAGGTTGCCGACTTGCTTCTTGGAGCGTTTGAGGAGCTTGCGTGGGTTGGATTCCGCAAAGGGGATGCCGAGGTACTCGCCGCAAGTCTTCCACCATGAGTATTTGACTCCTGAGGCTTGTTCCGGGTCGTAGGCCTCGTGGGCGAAGGTGTGTAGGTGATTAATTAGGTCTTTCATATCGTCGTATTGAGTGTGGGGTTCAAAGCGAAGACGATGCTTTAGGGCCACTGCAAAGGCAAGAATGAGATTTATGGCGGTTCTTGGATGGTCAGTAACGTGATCAAGGGTTTGATTTCTGTACATACAGTTTCGAAAGGAGGTCTTCCTTAGCTAGTTCGCCTTCGCGTTCGTCGATGTGCTGCCAGATGACTCGGGCCAAATTGCGGGACTGAAGACTGAGTGTTGACCAAGCTTTTCTTCCATCTCCGTATCTGGACAACATATCAGTCTCTGGGGGGGGATATATGATTTTTCAATAAACCTACCTCTCATATGCTGTGGTACTGCGGAACGACAATGCCAATGCAACAACGAAACCCAGGACGGTAAGAAGTAGAGAAGAGACGGCGACTAGGATAAAAGTTTAGTAACTTTACAGTGTTTCGAGTCCATTCGATTGCCTTACGGTTGGTCTTGAATTTTGAAATGCATGTAATCAGTGTGGCCCAACAACCAGTACATATCAATGGTACGATCAATTTAGGTAAGATGCTACCATGCATTCGCATGAAAAAAGGGAGTTTTGAATGTCTATCCAAATCACGTGGTCCAATCTATCAATTGCATATCAGTACTTGATTTCCATTCATAAAGTAAGTGCTCGAAGTAACATACGAAATACCGATCGAGGTCCACAGTATCTTCCCTGCCTCGAAAGCTCGCTTGGTAAGTTGATTCATCTGAATCACCTTCGCGTATATACGTTGGTTGGAAAGTTACTTTCTCTCCACTATGAGAAGACTGCTGAGTTGCAGAAGTGTTGTGAGTAGAAACCTGTTGCATAGGGTCCAGGATTGCTGAGGCTACAGCTTGCTCCGGAGCCGGTCCTGCTGTCGACATGATGCACCGCTTATAAGGATACAGATGCCAATTGCAAGAAGAAAGGGATGAAGGAAAGGCCGAAGAAAAGGCTGAAGCAGAGGAGATGAAGAGAGTAGAGATCAAAAGAATACGAAGATGGGACGAGCTGTGTTCTAGAAGTATTTGTACTTCGACCTTTTTTTTTTCGCGGGGAAGTGGAATGGAAAAGGAGGAGCTATGCAGGGATTGGTTTCAGTTTTACTCTTGTGTCGGCAGACTGGGGACGGATGGCCTCCTCCATGCGCCTTTAAGTGCCACCCGGACCAACAGGCGGACTTCGTGATGGTTCGAGCGCGCGTATGTCGTCCTATTTATATTGGACATCATGCGGGTCTCATGGGTCTGCCTCGATTCGTCCGTTCACGATGGCACTGTCAAGTCGGGAATCACGCTGCAGAAGATATGTTGGATTTTGTCTTGGATTGATGCACGAGGAGCACAGAAATCCACGTTGACGCCGAGCGAAGGAGGGAATTAGGAAAAGTAAAGATGCCCTTCATTGTAAGCACTGGTGCACTGTAGAGTAAAGGCCGTTGCATAGGCGGGCCGGTCCGCGCATTACAGATCACACCGCTGGAACTGGAACTGGAACTGGAACTGGAACTCTTGGGCATTTTTCGTGTCAGAAAGTTACTTGTAGATGGGAGAGAAGAGATTCACGTACATACTTGCATGTTGGTATATGCACTGAGTCTTGATCCAGTCTGACGCCCGAGGCTGTGGTTAATCTGGATAAGGCCAAGACTTTCGTCTGACTTGCGAGATGAGAGGTGAGAGTCTCAGTCTCGTCGAGGTTGAGATGTTCCAAAAACTTCCGGATGTCTCAATGCGCTTAATGATGTGGGTTGGATGCGGTTAGATCAACCAGGGGAGCATGCACGCATTGTGTATGAGGGTCCTCGGTCGACGTTGTTTGCGAAGTCGAACAGCTGTTGGACATATGGTATGTGCGCATGGGACAGATATTTACATGACATCCATACCGGGGAGAATTGAGTCTGTTGATCTTTGAACGGATGATATACTTCCAACACGCACGGCGCACGCAGCAGAACGAAATCCCTACACATCACCACCCAAAACGCTGGCATTGAGACAAACAGAGCCCCAATGAAACCGCGGCTGAGAAGCTGAGTCTTCGATATCCACCCCCATCGTGTTCTTTCGGAACACGTGCTCCCCGAATCACCTTTGCAGAAAGCCTCGAACCTGCCATGGTGGTGATGGCATGGTGGATTCTGCCTCAACAAATATACCTATGTATGGACAACTTCGAGTATGACTGTCAGAAGGTTGCGGTCTTACATCTCCGCCGCCGCCATTGCGGAGTACTTTCGAGCAATTGACGTTATTCACGATCCACTCAAACTCATTGCCAACGCCAAGCAAGCCTCACCGCCGCCTCCATGGCCACAAATGCCTCACTAATCCTCCACCTTTGATGGGAAGATCTGTGCGCCATTCGGGGGTTCCTTTTCCCGCTTATGCTTCACCTGCCGTTCAGACCTGTTATCTATGTTCTCTCATCTATGACAGAGATGTGCCAAACTCCAATCACTTTTCGACGCCTGATCAATGTTCATTTTCAAATGGTGAGTCATGAGAGTAGTCTGTCATGACACGCATTTCCTTTTCGCAAACAAAGAGTTGATGGCTAATTGCTGCTTGGAAATCTGATTCGATTACCCGGCAATGACCAAATTGTGTACAATAGCAATCTCCATTCTCTCAATATATAGAGTCCTGGCAAGAGAAGTCTCAAGAAAATACTATCATCGAATGGCTACGATAGCGACATAAATGTTCTCTCGAGCTCGAAACTCAACCTCGACAAGAGTACAACAATCCTGCTGCAGCAGCCCGATGGCACTCCTAGAAGAACCTGATTGGAATGCAGAGAAACAGCAGTCATTTTCTCCTGAAGGCCATTTTCCACTTCGAAATTGCCTCATCTTCCGATTTTGAACACACAAGGCGATGGGAAAAGTGCGGAAAGTTATCAGAGCTCTGCATTGGAAAAAACGAAAGATTGCTGAGATTATTATGAAGAGGAGGCATGATCTATTCGTTGTCCTTATTGAGCGCATCCCTAAGGAAAGAACAACTTGCGAGATCAATACAAGTAAGCCACTCTAGGACACTTTGCCCTCTTTGAAGAGAAACTATGTCTAGGCTTATAGGCTCAGTGGCACATGAGGCAGATAAACCTACCTGAAGGGTTTCTGTGTTACTCGAAACGTGTTGCGTCAATTGTCATCGGCTTCGACAGCTGATCGAAAAGCACCACTGTGATCTTTACCAACCAGCCCGAAGACCTGGCACAGGAATCAAAGATTGGCATAGTATTCAGGGAATCCCCTAAATGGGAGTGCCAAACTCACAATAAGTACGGCTTGTACAACTATGAGTATGGGCGCATTACGAAAGAGCATAAAGGTAAGTCATCTACTGGATATCTCCAATTTGGATGTTTTTCTACTTGTGTCAAGGAGCAGGGCAATAGGGCACTCCGAGTATTCATGTCAGAAGTGTCGAACCCTGCAGCACCTGAGTAGTTTGGCAAGTCTCGTTACGGGATCATGTCAAACGTGGTCATGTACTAGGCAATTTAGAACTCGCTACGATGTGTTTGTAATATTGAAAGGAAGACGATGTTGTTGGATCCAACCTGGAGTGTCAGAGCGGTACTAGAAAAGCATCCTATCTGCGAGTTCATATAGTAATGGCATATGTTTTCTATTAAATCACCAGAAAATACAGTTATGTTCTTGAATGACTATATTACTCAAACAACTGTAAGACTCTAGATAATTTTATAACTTCTGATAGATGTAAGGCGCGTGACAATCATACATCCTTAGATTGTTTTACTATTCTGAGTTTTCTATTGCTTTGAATAATTGCCCAACTGTTAGTAATTGCCCTTTGTTTTGACTCGACATAAAATATGTATCCAGATAATCAATGCCCCTTGGTTTATTCAAAAATCACCAAACATTCAAATATATTTAACCCTATAGGTTTAAAGATTATGAAGTATATAGTTGTTTTGTAAGGCTAAGTTATTTAAACCCATCAAAACGTTGGTATATTTCAGGGTATTAAGAACTTCTCAAACATCAGGTAAAGCCCGGTATATTATAACAGCATGCATGTATGCACTTGCTGTTTCTAATAAAAAGTAAGCAGAAGCCCCCCTTATTAGACCACTCGTGCAAACACTAACTGGTTTGCAATGAATATCATGACTAAAATGGCACCGAGTCGCAGCATGATCAAAACGAATTCCTACAAACCTAATGCTCGCACAAGCTAAATGTTTGATCCTCAAACTTTTCCGATATGTGCTCGCTGAACATAGACCGTTCCTTTATAACGCGCTCCCTGATCTCCTCCGCCTCCGCAATAGATATAGGGAAGTCATCAACCTGCTCAATAACCATATTCAGGATTTCCTTAGGCAGCTGTGCAAGTTTCCCCTCCTTCTCACTGACTAGCAACTCCCCCCACCAATCCGTCCTCTGACAAGGGACGCTAGCCGTCGAAACAACCCTGTGGTTAGGATCGATAAGAAACAGCGCGAGGATCTTCCGGTGGCCGGGCTTGCTCGGGTCGGCGAGAGAGAACGGGTCAACACGATGTTGGAGGGTGTTGGGGAACGTAAGCAGTCTGCCTTGGGAAGTGGGGACCGATCCAAGAGTCTGCACGGCCGGCCCATCGTTTTCCAGACCGAACACCTGCGTCAACCACTGGTGCTGGTTCTGCCCGTAGCTGATGTCCGGGTCCGAATTACTTGCTTGGCGGAACGACAGCGTCGACGTGCTGATGTTCTCGTTCGAGTAGTAGTACAGCGCCGTAGCGACGATGCGCTCGTTCAGCGCCCCTTCAACGTGCCAGCTGCCGCCCCCGTACGACGGCTTAGCGGGTGTCAGTTCGATGTTGGCGAGCTTGACGATGACCTGCAGCCCGCGGTGGCTGTTCTCCGACGCAAGATCTACGTGCCACTCTTTCTTGAGCTCGTTGCTTTGCGCATCGTAGTAGACTCTCTGCATGTGCTCCGGGATGCTGCTTACTCGCTCTGAAAATAGCCCCGGCTCAGGCTGCTTTACGACAACTTGCTCCATCATGGTGTCTCTCCATGCGTCGTATCTTTCGTCCCACTCTCCGTCTGACTCGTCGTCTCTCTGCTGTGGCTCGTCGTCGGGCATTTCGTCCGGGTGAACGTCGTATTCTGCTCTTGTGTAAGAGATGCGCTCATGTTGGGCATATCTTGCCGTGAGAGGGATCAGTGACTGGTTCCAGAGTGGAATCGAACATCGGATGTAATCTTCAATCACATGATACAGATCTCGGTTCTTGTCGGGGTGGAGATTGTTGATGTAGCTTGTAATTCTCCAGTATGTTAGTGAAAGTACTCAGTGCTCATTTGGACGACTTGCTTCGGTTGCTCCTTGCTGACGTCCACCTCACATGGTAGCCATTGGAAGTTCTCGCTATATTTGATGTTGTTGTGGCCAGGATGAGATAAAATCTCCCCCTCTCCACATCGCCGGATGCAGTCTTCCAAACCCACGGTCTTTCCTTTTGTCAAAACTCGTGTACGAGTGTAACTCAATGGGAACATAGATGGGTGGACAAGGTCAAGCACTGTTTCATTAGACCTCGGGTGCCAGTCCTTGAATTTCTAAAGAATGAGGTCAGTACTGGAAAGCAACTATATTTGGCACACACTTGGCTGAAGACTCTTTGAAGACGTTATTTTTGACTCACCTCTGGGACGTCTTCCAGAGGCTTCACGGCAGCGATCAGGTCCTGGCGAAGCTTTTCTGAGACAGCAGTATCTGACTTGACCACGTCCGCGTCAAAGGCAGTTACGCAACCGATCTCTCTGTATTTCCTCGCTTTGTGTTGAAGCTCATCTATACAATACTGGAACATCTTTTCGGAAAAGTGCAGGAATGGCGCGATCACAGTCTCATCTTTCCACTTTTCAACAACTACTTGGTCAAAAACCTTCGAGGTCCAATTTGGCTTGTCCGTCACGGCATTTATGAATCTCATCATCCGAAGCTCTCGAAGAGTATACAGATGTCCCCTTTGAGAGTCAATCAATTTTAAATCCTGAACATCGAGAAGGTTGGATTACACTGACCTGGCATACCCTTTATCAATATCCTCATCACAGAGAGCAGTCTTTAGCAATGCATCGTAGTTTCGTCCTTGCCACCACATGCTGAAATGAGGATAAGTTCCGAATTTGCGGGTCTGTGATTTGTTTTATTGGTTGAACATTGAACATTATTGGAAGGGTATCTCTATATATGTGCGCCTTTGATTCATTTGGGAAGTACGCCATGGGAGTAAAAGCGGCCGACGACTTCTGCCAAGATCAATGGCAATCTGTATTAGCATTACTTGGTACCAGCATCAGTGATGCAAATATGCATGAAATAGCAGGCAGCTTCCGCATCATGAACGTTCTATGATCTGTGCTCGATGGACATAGCGCTTGCTGCCTGCTGATCATCATCGCTGTCCCAGCATGTTTTGCATGGCAGAACACGTCCCTCGCTCTTGTTCTCCACAGAAGCACTCATAGTGAAGGCAACAATGGCCATTTCTCTACTTACACGCAGTCATGTGACTGGCGAGGGAAATTGCACAACAGCGAAGAGAAGAGAGGCCATAGAATGGCATCACGTGAATGCGTGATCTTGTCGTGCTGTACGGCAGCTGAGGCCCGCCAAAGAGGCCGTGGCTGCCTAGCTTTCGACATTGCCCTTTCCCGATCCAGCCGTCCGCCTTGGTTGCTGGCTCAGAGGCGGACTGCTTTGGCTTGAAGAACAACAAAATAGAGCATCGCTCCCCCATACTCCTCCGCCCTTTAAATCATCTACAAATTCCCACATTCCTCACACGCTTTCGATTTTCACTCAATTGACTTCTCATACTCATTGTCTTCAATGCTCAAGCACCTACTTCTCTAATCATATTTCGTTGATATTATTTGAAGCTGAATTGAGCTTCTCACATAAGACAACTCGTTTTCAACCCAGTCCCCAACGTCTCCTTTATCACGCCTGAACCATACATACACAAAACACTCTCACAATGGCACCCGCTTTCTTGAAAAACTGTGTTATAGCCCTTTCAGGTACCTTCCCTGGATATACTCATGGTATGTTATTCAGTTTCGTATCAAAATTTCCGCTTTTGGGAATAATCATGTCTTTGAGACTGCTCTATATGGTATAGTCGACGCGAGAAAGGAGAACAAATCTTTTTGAGAGCACTGCGTTTTTGGAGAATTACGAGCTACATGTCTTGGCCATTTTTTCGCTACTTATCCAAGTTTTGTATAATGGCTAGTTAACGAGTGCTAATCACTGCCACAGCGGGTCTTGGCACATCGATCAGCGACAATGGTGGTGGATGTGTGGGCAAAGTCAGCGACGCCTGCACTCACCTAGTTGTGAGTGAAAAAGATGCAGCCGTCAAATCGACAAAAGGTGCGTTCTAGAAACTTGCAACTTGACGGACTTGTAGAATACTTATCGTTTCATAGTCAAGCAAGCCGAAGCACTCTCGTTGCCCTTAGTCAAGCTTGACTGGCTAACCTCTTCAATTGAGAAGAAAAAGAAGCTTCCAGAGAAGGACTTTCTCGCCTTGGCTGATTCAAAAGCAGCTCCAGCTCCAGCTCCAGCCCTAGCCCCAGAGACTAAGAAGCGTGGAAGAGCTGTTAAGGTCAAGGACGAACCAAGTGAGGAAGAAGACGACAAGCCGCCTAAGAAGCAGCCTCGAAGAGCAGCAGCTGCCAAGGTTAAGAACGAGCCTAAGGATGAAGAGGATGATGAGGTTGACCTTCCTGCGGCTGACGGAGACTCCAAAGACGAGATTAAAATTGAGATGGAACTCAAAAAAGAGAAGGAGAACGGCCAGAAAGCAACTTCAAAGACACTGATGGTCCCAGTAGACGAATGCTACAATGCACCAGGAAATTGGAGTGTATACATTGACGCTGATGGTATGATTTGGGATGCTTCTTTGAATCAGACCAATGCCGGAAACAACAACAACAAGTTTTACCGTATTCAATTGTTGACTGCTGGATCGAAATTCACGACTTGGACCCGTTGGGGTCGTGTTGGTGATCGAGGCCAGTCAGCAGCCATTAATGGCGGCGGTGCCGAAGGATGCAAGAAGGTTTTTAACGAAAAATTCAAATCCAAGAGCGGCTTGTCATGGGACCAGCGTCTTGAAGCACCCAAAAAGGGAAAGTACACATTCATCGAGCGAAATTACGAGCCGGATAGCGATGACGACGATGATGCCAAGGAAGACGAAGCCTCAGGATCTGGTAGTCAACGAGGTTCAAAGGCGGATATTGTTGAGAGCAAGTTGGATCCATCAGTACAGACACTCATGCAGCTTATCTTCAACCAGTCTTACTTCCAATCTGCCATGGCAGACATGTCTTATGATGCCAAGAAGCTTCCTCTAGGAAAGTTGAGCAAGCGCACCATCAATCAAGGTCTCACCGCACTCAAGGAACTCTCGGAGATGTTTCGAACTCCTACGTTGGCACAGGAGAGGCATGGTTTGACTTATGCCAAAGCACTCGAGGAGTTCTCCAATCAATACTACACGGTCATCCCCCACGTCTTCGGTCGCAACCGTCCGCCCATTATTTCGGATGAACCTCGCCTCAAGAAGGAGATCGATTTGTTGGATTCGCTCAGCGAAATGAGTATTGCAACTGCTCTCATGAAGGAAGCTGATAAGGCTTCGACTGGAGAGACTGTCCACGCTCTCGATCGCCAGTATGAGGGACTCGGTATGAATGAGATGACAACTTGTAAGTCCAATCATTCATTTACGCTACTGTGGCCTCTGTCACAGGACTTTCCAGCTCACCTCTTTCTGTCTCAACCTTCCTTACTAATCCTCGACAGTGGACCACACATCAGATGAATTCAAGCACTTAGCGGCCTATTTGCTCAAGACACATGGTGTCACTCACTACATGAATTTCAAGGTTCGAATCACGTGAAAATACCATGCCATAGGAAGCTAACCTGACATGTCTAGGTGCTTGACATCTATCGCATCGAACGCCAAGGAGAGAATGATAGGTTCGAGAAGTCTAAATATGCTCAGATAAATGCTGGTGACCGTCGCCTGTTGTGGCATGGCTCTCGTGCAACCAATTTTGGTGGAATTTTGTCACAGGTAGGCCTTGGCATGACCCGTCTTCGGCCTGGATACAATACAAATGCTAATTATTTACAGGGACTGCGTATTGCACCACCCGAGGCTCCTGTTTCCGGGTATATGTTCGGTAAGATAGCGGGAAATGAATGTTGCGATGATATGCTGACTCGAAAATAGGAAAAGGAGTATATCTCGCGGACATGTCCTCCAAATCGGCAGGCTACACGAACTACCATGCTTCTGGTAACACTGGCCTGCTTCTACTCTGTGATGCTGAGCTAGGAACTCCGATGCATGAGCTCACAAAATCCAGCTATTCAGCAGGTGAGGATGCCACTGCAAAAGGTTGCGTAGCAACTTGGGGAAAGGGCAGACAGGCGCCACCAAAATGGAGGGATGCAGGATTCGTCCATGAGTCTCTGAAGGGTGTACAAATGGTAAATTTTATCTCCCACCTCTTTATCAAATCACTGGAGCATAACTGACAATGTTCTTACAGCCAGATATATCGACAGAGCCGGGAGACACCAAAGTTCCAGGGGCTTACTTGCAGTATAATGAGTTCATCTGCTATGATGTGGCTCAGATTCGGTTACGCTATCTCTTCCGTGTTGATATACGCTGAGCTACTCGTTGACACGACCTTGGAGGGGACATTGGCTTGATCGGAAATCATATGGCTTGGCATGTTGTTTGTTTTTGGGGCGTTGATATTATCTGTGACAAGGGAAAAGGAGTATGGAGGAGTTTGGTGTATACAAAAGACTCGTATATTGTGGCATGGTATGTTGTTTACTTTACAACGGCTCGCTAGATTTGCTGTAGTCCATATAAAAATTAAAAAAAATATTTATAAGAGTTGAGCCACTGATCCAATTCGTGAGCATGGAGTGATGTTTTATTCAATGTGGTCACTCGTATCTTAACTAATAGCAAGACATGACTTGTTCCATTAATACATGTGATTCATGTCGAAATTAGGGACTTTGCCTTAGCAGTTGGGTAATTTATGACACTGTGTAGCAGCTGATTAGTTATCAGCTCCGTGGCACTGGGTAAAGAATTGTTAACAGTCAAGCCTCCTCGATCTACACTTGCACTAAACATCCCTTCAGATACACCTTGACTTTCGACACGTCCTCCAAAGGTGCTATGCAGCCCACATACCCATCAGGCCTCACAGCAGCCACAGCACCCTTCGACTCACTGACCCCGTAGATCGCATATACATCTTCGGCCACCGGGCCATGGAACCTCATCTCCGCCAACTCCTTCACGCAGCCCGGAATATCCTCCCATTCAAAGCTCCGTTTCCGAAACGGATGCAGAGCAACCAACTCGATCGTGTCGCGCGGGAAATCGGGAATGATGGATTTGGAGATCACATCAAGAGCCGCTGTCGATGCAGAGTCGGGCGTCGTGAGCGTGGTGCTCGTGAAGACCAGGATTCGGTAGCGGCCCGTCGAGAGGAAGTCTAGTGCCTGTTAGGTACATTTTGTATTTTTGGAAAGGGGATTGGAGAAGACATACCATCCTGCAGATTGCGGATGCTGGCATCCGCGTACCGTTTGACGACCGTGTTCAAGAGCCGGCGTCCCGTCTTCAAAACGCCCTGCAGATAATCGTCGCCGGAAATGGGGTGCTCGGTCCCCTCGGCGGCATCAACTAACAGTCCTGCGGGGTACTCGATGCCACAGCCGCTCATGAAGCCGCTGCCTTCGCTGAAAACTCGCAGGAACTCTTCGTGCGTCAGGCCGTCCATGGCGTCAGAGTCGATCTTTCCCGAGAACATGGATGAGAACTTGCTGTCGAAGTCGATGAGCTGCTTCGCGATGGTGAGGCGCTCGTGCTCGAAGGTTGAGAGGATGCTGGCTGCTGGCGGGGTGGGCGTAAGGCCGTGAATTGTGTGCACCAGCTTCCATGCTAGGTTGTAGGAGTCCATCATCGAGACGTTCATGCCCTGGCCGGCTTTAGGGCTATGTGTGTGGCATGCTAGTTCTTGTTAGATATCAACTTGAGGTTAGGGGATGGGATGGCCCACCGTCTCCGACAATGAGCACCCTTTCCAAGCCGGCTTCGTCGGCCATGCTGAGTTTCGATGTCATCCGCTGCCCGATCTGATATGCTGCCCACCAATCCACCTTGGTGCCCTCCTTCTGCTCAATAAAGTATGGCGCAAACACCTTGCGAGTCTGCTCCATGATAGACTCGAATGTGATGGCAGCTCTCCGGGTCGAGCTCTTGACTTTCGACGCCACATCATCAGGGTTAGAATCCTCCGCCGGTACCTCATCCTTGACCTGCACGTACAGCCTTGTCAAATACTCTCCGGACGCAATGCGCTCGCGGGGGATGATCATGACCGAACCAGCTTCAGAGTGGATGGCGCAACGCATCCGCACGTCGGGGAAGTTCGTATGAGCCACAAAGTCCGCCACGCCCCAGATGTGGTCCGTCGTCTCGCCCTGCAGATGGAGGCCCATGGCCCGTCGCACCTGCGAATGGGCGCCGTCAGCGCCAACCAGGTGTTTTGCACGGATAGTGCGTGTGGAGACGGTTCCGTCTGAGGACTGCATTTCGATGATCACGCTCAGGGGATACTCTGCGTCTGCAGCTGCGTCGAGCTTGAAATCTATGAAGCGGCTGGACCGATAAATGATGGGCCTGCTCTTGTAGAGCCTGAGATTCTCCTCGAGGATGCGCTCGATACGGCCCTGGTGGATGGTTATTTCGTGCTGGTACCTGGCGGCAACTGCCACATCCGGTACGAATGAGGTACGCTCGATCCCAGGATTGCCATTGCCTTTGGCCTTGGAGGCCGGGATGGGGTTCCAGAAGGCTACCTCGGTCATGTGGCAGCCGTGGCTGAGGAGCTCGTCGGCTACATCGAGACTCTTGAGGACTTCAAGAGTACGTGGTTGCAGGCCGTCGGCTTGTCCTGCTTTGAGCGTGCCCGGCTTTGCATCGAAGCAGGCCAAGGACTCGATGCCATAGCGGGCTAGCAGGAGCGTTAGCATAAGGCCTGCAGGACCAGCCTATAGTTGTCAGCTTGTACTACTGTTCTTTCTAGGGGGCTTATCCATACCCCTATGACAACTACTTCATATTTATCTTCTGACTCTAGAGGCTTGGGAGTTAGCCGAGGCAAAGGACGTTCTCTCGAAGGTAGGATTCGAAAATCTCGCTCCTCGTCAGCCGTCTCTTGAAAAACAGGCATATTGAGATATTCGCACAAATGCAAAAGATATTTACAAGCACTAGTTCTAAAGACTGAGTCAAAGATATACACAGAACAGAACTCCGATCTTTGCACAAATGGGGATCGGTCTTACAACGACGAAGCAAACAGAATGGTGAAAGACGACAGAAAAGAAAGTGTAAAAATACGATTCAGTCTCGACCCACATGCTCCAAAACTGAGGCTATTGCGGCTGCAAATATTATAGTTTCAGAACCTGGTCTCATCACAAAGCATCACTAATCACCACCAATCCTCACAAATCATGCATCACGATGTCATGTCAGTACCTGTAGTGGGGATGATAGCGCTGTTTTTCCGCTCTCTGCACGTGCCCACACCTAGTAAATCAAGCCGCCCGCCTTGGCATTTGAAAGAGATCCGGGGTAGACTCCGTAGTACATATGTATTTTGGCTAAACGGTGCAAAGATCAAGTGAAGATACTTTGACTCACTTCAGTGACGTATCTGAAAGTTCTGGGAACTACATCTGTATCTTATATGTATATATACGTATTCTTCAAAAAAAAAATCATGCGTGCTCCTCCAATGCAATATGTATGCCTTCTATACGCCCACAAAACCCAGCCGTTAATCATAATTCGCAATAATCAAATACCGCCAACCTCGGCATCATTTTCTTCGTCATCTGCATTGCTGCTGCCCTCCTCCTCGTCCCATTCCTCAGACTCTAAACTTTTCGATCGGATGCCGAAACTCGCGACAAAGCCAAGGAAGGCGATGCCTCCAAAGACACCCCATGCCAATGCCTCACCCTTTGGCCGTACCTTCGTGGCAATGGTAAAGAGACCTCCAGATAAGAATGGGCCGGCTGCTCGTCCCGCTGCCGAGAGCGTTTGTGCAAGCCCATTGAGCGTACCCAAGACAGAGTGATTAGGTGCTGAATTGGTGATCTATATAGGATGTTAGTCAAGAAATTGGCATTCAAGAAAAGGGATCTTACAAGAAGAAGAGCACTGGTGAGTCCTCCAACAGCGGCAACGGTCTTGATAAGAAGGACGAAGCCAAGCTCTGCCCACAGCCACACCTTGCCAGATCCCCAGCCAAGCAGAGGCGGCGAATCCTTATAGCCAACCCAAGGCATCATGATCATAGCAAGGAAGAACCCGAATAGTCCAACACGGTATGTGATCTTGTTTCCCATTTTTTCCTTCAACTTCCCAAAGATACCCACTTGAAATACAATGGTGACAATACCGGCGAAGGCCAAGGAAAGACCGATCTCCTCTGGTGACAGTTCTCGTCCAGTAGGTGAAGGCGCAGATGCAAATATAGGGAACAAGGAGTTGAAACTAATGTTCGAAAGCTGGAAGACGAGGTAGGTGGAAAGTAACAATATGGTGTCACGATTCAAAATCTCCTTTGATCGAAGACTTGTGCCATTCTCGGCAAAGAACTCAGGCATGGAGAGGAGACTTTGTGCTTCATCATCACTACAGTCCGAGGTCTCACCATCTGAGCTACTGTCTGCTGTCCCACCAACTCGATGTCGTGAATGCGCATGGTGTCGAGTATAAGTTGGGTGCCTGGCGCCACCAGTGAACTGCCATAACCAGCTGAACAATTCGCCCACTCTCTTCTTTAACGGCGGTAGATGCTTTGCTTCCTCCAAACTCTCCTCTAAAAAGAATCCAGTAAGAATAAGGTCGATCGTAAGGACAGCCGCCGAGAAGAGATTCGGCAATAGATATGGATAGGGATTTTTCTTCCCCTTGGAGAATGGGTTGTTCTCCAGAACTAATAGCCCTCCCAACGCAGGCCCAGTAATTCCTCCAAGCCCATATATGACTGGCAAATACACAAAGGCTTTGCTTTGATTTGACCTATCTGTAATCTCTCCCAAGCACGTACTGATGACACCCTGATTACCGTTAACCAACCCCATAAGCACTTGCACCAAAATCGCCTGCCACAGAGTCCTACAGAACCCGAAAGCCAAGAAGCATGCAGCTGTGAACAGAGTCCCCATCATGACAACTGGCTTTCGACCTATTCTATCTGAGAGCCATCCCCAGAAGAAATTCGTTGTGAACTGCGCGAGCGCAAAGGATGAGGCTATGAGGCCAACATAGACACCGACCTCAGTGATATCCACTTCAGGAAACGACGCCGTCATCTCCGGAAGGTAGGGCGAAATGGAGTTGAGCGCAGTCTGTTCGGCAAGGGCGATGACAGCGAGGATAGCGAGCTGCTTTTTGGGCAGCGGCGAATTGTGTGGTTGATCTGGGCCGTGGTCGCCGGCACTGTTTGGACGAGTATGTTGGTCATTGTAGCTGGAGGCACTATCTAATGGCGGGCGGCCACTGGATTTGGGCGGTTGAGTAGGAAAAGTTTGATAGTGCAGTGTTGATGACTTGCGACGATCCAGTCCCCCGGGAGCAAGACTCGAGCGCTTCATGCTGTCTCCGCAATTTTTCGATGGCGATGGCGAACTCGCTTTCAATTTTTGTCTGATCGCCGTTCGATTCGATACTTTCTTTGGTCAAGAGAATATGCGGTCGCGTGCTGTTGGGATCCTGGCCCGGGTGTCTCACTGCAGGCGGTGAAGTCGCACGAGAGTATTCGCACAGCAAAGACGAGAGTTCCTCTTCGTATCGGCGTCTCAATGCATAATCGTAGGAGAGCGAGAGCCAAAGTCCTTTGGAAGTGATTGGGATTCTGCAGAGGGAGGAATTTACGGGCAGGAAAATGAGTCGCAGATGATTTAGCAGCGATGATGTCGTTTCTTCTCTTCGCTTACTAGTAATAGTAAGTAGTAGTAGGCCGTAAGCACCACCAGATGGCACAAATAGGCCTCGGCTGGTCAGATGTCGGACACCAGGAACCTTGCGCGTGGAGCCAGGTACCAGCATGACATCAATTCAAAGAGGAAAAGGATCTATCAAATCATCGCCTTGCTATTAGAAATGGAGCATTAACTACGCAAAGACCTTCACCTCCATTCGATCAGCCGGCTGAAAGTCTCACGCTCTTCCCTGCCGATCTCCCGTTATTATGTCTTACTCCATTTCCAATCAAGCTCCGTCTCACGCTCTTCAAAACGTGGCCCATCATCATCGCCATGGCGATTTTCATCGTAAACGTGAGGCGGCAGGAATGGACATTCCGCCACGTCCATCGCGAGGTATCTACAGACATGCGAGTGCAAGAGGATTGCAGCTCGTTGATGGCCTCGCTCAGTGAGCCGCCACTGCTTCGAAGGGTCAGATTCATCCAGGAAAAAGTCTTGGTCTTCTGGTCTTTTGTCGAATGCAACATCATTGAGCCAGCCTGAAGTGTCCACCCAGAATACAGAGTGATCGCCTTGCTGCCGAAGTCTGTCGACCACTGAGCGTGTTTGAGTCTCAAGTTGTCCACGAAACGGCCTCATAACGAAAATGGGCATATTAGATGATTTGGATTGGGACGAGAAAAAAGAGCTCCCATGGAGTTCTATCTCGCCAGCAGAATATGCCAGATTTCTTATGCTTTGTATCAGGGTAATATAACTATCTTCGAACCAGGAAAATAGGTGCGACCATTCTGCATCATATTCATCGTAATGCTGCTGAAAGGAGTTCATATCTGCTGTACCAAGGTTCAAGACCTTCTGTGTGTCAGATTTATCTGTTCATTCAATTGTGAGGTTGAGGTTCATACCATGGCATCAGGCGCTTTTGGCGGAAACCTCCAGCTTACTTCTGAGTAGTTGGATCCATACATTGCACTTTGATAGGTCAGTTGATGCCATATCGAATCATTTGGTAGTTCACCTTCTGAAGTAAAGCTCTCCAATGCCTAAAGGAGCCCCCTTTCCTCCAATACAGGAGTTGATGAGGCACATGCCATCCAGTCCAACAACAGTGTGGTCAATGCCGAGCATATCACCAAGGAAATATTCCCACTTCGTATAGACCTTGTGAATGGCTTGTTGAATGGAACCGTTGTAGCCCGGATATCCTGGCAAGCCTGGAGTATCCGAAACTACCTCCAACCACTTGCGATCAACACTTGGGCTGGACGAATCGGTTACGTTCACCGGAGGCTGGAAGCTCGTCTGGATATCTGAACCATCCACTGGCAGTAACGAAGCACCTTCATCAAGCCAAATTCCATTGATTTGGATGCAGCTATCGTGGGAAGGACGTAGAAGTGGTGCAATTATTCGAAAATTGTGTAGCTCTTGGTTGTCGAAAGTGTCTGTTGATACCACACCTGTCGCTTCCGTGTGTATGAAGTACTCAAGTTGATCATGTTGCAATACAATAGTCTCTTCCGGATATCGACCCAACAGCATCGATGGTGCTGTACCGTTGTTGTGTAGCGACACGAGCAGTATGGAGCTTCCGTTGAATTTGATATCAAAGTACGAATCCGAAAAGCAAGCCTCCTTCCGTTTCCCACCTGCCGTTGCTATCCAACGGCCAACATACTAGAAACTGATCAGTATCAGTTCTTCTCCTTCACTGTTGGTGGACTTTACATGTATATACGGATGGTCTGCTCCAATAAACTGCATTCCAGCCGTACAATCATCGGCATCGTCCTGATTTATTTCGATGCTGTGGTCTCGGAACATCCATGCAACCACGCATACACTAAGAACAGCTCCTAATAAGATCTTTATATCCTTGAATCCTCGAGGCCAGCGAATTGCAATCATTCTGGCCCAGTTCGGCTCGAGCTTATCTGAGATTTCCGACAGATTTGACGGCTAGTTCGACCCAATTTCGATGCAGAATAATTCGACTCAAGAGCGAAACTTTGAGGTGAATGCCAAGACGTGTAGAAAATTAGAGGCAAGAGAAGATGAAAATTAAGACTTGCGACTTTGTGGAGACGGAGAAATCGCCAAAGTAATTATCGGTAAGAGGATGATGAGTGTAAGGCAAAGGAAGGGGCAGTGAGGTAGGAAAGCTTACTTCGGATGAAGCCTTCTATAATTGAAATACGCTGATATAAAAGCTTCATTCCACGGAAGGAGTCACTTTCTAAAATCATGGGTTAGAGCAATGATTTTAAAGTTCCTACTACCTATCTATTCGACCTCATCTTCAACAAACCGGAGTGATTCAACATCGCACAATAACACATCGAACTATGTTGCTTAGCTTTCGCCAGATAGACACTTCCAAGGCCGTTTGGTTGTTGGTTGTAGTCTTCATAGTCTTTCAACTATGCAGAGAGACTTTCAGACTCACTGCGGGCTTACAGGAAACCACCCAGTCAAAGGAAATTGCTTTGGATATTCCGTCAATCAAGACCACGGTAGCAGCAGATGCTACACCTCTTCATGGGATCATGTTGAACGCCTCAATGGATCCGGCAACTGCTGGGGCTTTTGATAACCACATGGACGTTGATCCAACGATCATCCCATCTTTAGTTCAGACATCAGCTTTCAAGAGTCTTCTCCAATGCAACCACAAACCAAACAGATATACAAACCACATCCGACTTGCAAACATCCTCTACAACATCTCAATGAGCACCCATCTAACCGCAACCAACAAGACATTCTGGAATCCAACAATAATAGCCCTTCCCCCATGGGCCGAAAACCAATACCTGATCATCAGCATGGTCCGCATCGACAACGCAACATACCGCCAAAGCGTCATGTGCGAAGCCAACCTCTGCCACCGCGACCCCCCGAAAGCCGCACACACTCGCCACCACCACTGCAGCGACGACGACATCCAACACCTCGGCATCAACGGCGGTCTCCGCTGCGCCACGGCCCCCCAAACTCTGCGCATCCCCACGATGAGCGGCGAGAAATGCACGGGAAAATACGCCGTGCACGGAAAAGTAAGCGGCTTCCACGACCCACGCCTCCTCTACACGGGCCGCGGCGAGCCGCTCCTGACCCTAAGCTCGCAGTACGTCCCGTCCCCGTCCCGTTCCCCACACAGCCCATGCTAACCCTTCCCCCCTTCCAGATCCCAATACGCGTGCATCGGACTCTGGGCGACGGACATGCGCACCCAGCACGCCGGCCTCGAAGCGCTCCTCTCGGCATCGCCCGCGCGCCTCGGCGCCGGCCCCCTGAAGGCGTACACGACGCTGACAGAGCTGACGCGCAACCCGGCGTCGACGCGGCGCGCGTACGAGAAGAACTGGATGCTGTTCTCGCCGAGCGCGGCGAGCACGTACGTGCAGTACGAGCTGGCGCCGGGCCGGCGCACGTTGGCCCTGCTGGTTGGGGGCGGGCTGACGACGACGAACCTCACGGCGGCGGATGAGGCGTCGTGTTTGCCGGGTCGGGATTTTTTTCCCTCGTCGGCCTCGACGTCGGGTGCAGGTGTAAATGTGAATTCAAGTGCGGCGAGTGCGAATGTGGAGCCCGCTTGGCACCAGGCGACGCCGGCGCTGAAACTCATCCTGTGCCAGCGCAGCGAGGTGCACTGCAGCGGGCGCGCGCGCAACACGGTGTTCGTGGCGGCGATGCACCGCAAGCTCAGCAACGCGCTCGATCTGCCGGAGCGGTACGAGCGGTATTTCATAGTGTTTGCGGCGGTGCCGCCGTTTCGTATGCTCGGCATGTCTGCGTTCCCGGTGCTTTTTGTCAATGAGAGTGTGGCGGGGTGGAGTGCGGAGGAGTCGAGGGATGATGTTGATGAGTTGGAGATGGCCGATGGGGATGGGGATGGGAAGGCGAGGAGGGGGATGTGGGCGCGCTTTACATATACGACTACTATTGCGTATGCGTGGAGTGAGAGGAGGGGGGATGTGCGGGATATGGGGACGGGATATTTGGATGACGAGGTTATTGTCAGCGTTGGAGTTGAGGATGCTGGGCAGGTGTTTGGGCGCGTAAAGGCGAGTGAGCTCTTGACCTGTATGAGGCTTTGTCCTGGGTTATAATGTTAGCCATGGTGTTTTTATCAAGTTTAAGAGGCTCTCATTACAGCAGTATATATAAAATTGACAATCAAAGATCAAGACAATCCCAAACCATCAATTGCGAGTGGACTTTTGCATAGAAAGCATTGGACTGATATACATCTAATGCAACACAAATCACAAACGCCGTACCAGCCCTAGTCGATGAATACATACACAATTAGCGTTTTTACCAATCCTTCCATCCATCCATCCAGCGACCCACGCTATCCTATCCTACCCCATGTCATCCCATCGACCTATCATGATTCGTTATTCTCGCAAAGAGCATTAAGCAACAATCCACCAAACACCACCGAGCACACCGATGAGAACAACAGTCGTCAAGAAGCCCGCTCCCACACGATCACCAGTCGTCGTAGTGCCCTGTAACTGGCCCGTCGCCGCATTCGTATCACTGCTGCCAGTACCAGCCGCCGCATTGCCCTGACTCGTTCCACCCGTATCGTTGGTGACCGGCCCCGCAACCTGCGAGATCAGGTTGCTCTGAATGACCTCGAGTGCACTCATCTGCTGACCGACACCGTACGTGCCATCGTAGCTGGCCTGGTTCGTCCATTTAAGTCCGCACGTGCGACCCGATTCGCCACCACTGCATTGCAGAGCTGCGGCTGCGGCGGATGTTTGTAGGAGCGGCATGATGGTGTCATAGGTGAATGGTGCCATCTTGGTTGTTGCAGCGAGCCAGCGCGCTAGGTAGGCTTTGAAGGACATTTGGTCGTTATTGCACTTGCCATTCGTTTCACAGGCTACTTCGAACATGATTCCGTCTTGAAAGAAAACTGAGGTGGCGTTAAGGAGACCTTCTACACGAGCTCTCCAAATTTCACTGCCGTTTGTCTGATCTGGTTAGTGGACATTTGCAAGGGGTGTAAAAACACTTACATGATTGTACATGTTGGCTGCTCCGAGAAGATAAACACCTGCATTATAACTCCACTGAATGTGGTTGATAGTAGAACAGTTCTGCGTATCATCTGTACCGTCATAGATGTTGTATTTATCATCAATCAACCCAACCTGAGTGACCCAGTCCCAAGTGGTCTCAGCCCACTGGGCGTAGGTATCATTGCCAGTATACTTAGCCAACCTTGCACCAAGGTTGAAGAAACAGCCATTTGAGATGGAGTTCTTGTAATTATAACCGTTGTTGAAAGTAAAAATCTGCCACCTCAATCCTCCACCACAAGTCGAATTATCCCATCTGTCTGCTTGAGTATTGAAGACAGCCTGAGCTAACGCAAGCCATTGCGGAGAGCCAGCTGGGGGATTTTGGAAATTCGATTCCGCGGCTGACATGGCAGCTAACGCCCAAAAGCCTTGGTCGTCGTTGCCCTCGGTTTTGGTCTGATTCGGTGGCATGTAATCCGCATTTGGGCCAGTCTGGAAAATGAGAGCTTGCTCTGTCACGTCGTTGTAGGTGCTGTCGCCCGTATAGTACCAATAATCAACCATGGCCCCGAACATAGCACCAGCTTCCCACCAGTAGTATGGCGCTGGGAGATTTCCTGGAACATCACCAGTGTGATTACCAGTGTAATAAAGCATCATATCATATGCAATCTCGCTTGCTACTGATTTGATAGAGTCTGTAGGATTTGATTAGCTCCGGACATCAAGAGACACAAAAATGCGTTGATATTGAGACTGACCAGTAGAAGTCAAATCAAGATCAATAGCATGCGCGACACGACTGCCCGCCAATATTGTCGCGGCGACCGACGATGCAACTCCTGTCCACTTCATGACTGGGACAAGAAGTATTGATGATGACGAGGGTTATTATATGAAGTCGCAACGAGTTGTGGATTATAGAATGGTATTGTATTGAATATTGAAAGGGTATCGAGTATCCTTCGTGACGCGCAGCGCCCGCACTCGAATAAAATTAAGAGTAAGTCTGAAAAGAAGGTTGATCGATCGTTGATGGTTGATCGTTGAGCTGTATCGTGAAGGTGATCCGTGTGGCCCGGTGAGTGAGGCGACCGTTGGAAAAGTGGATGCTGTGATGCAGTTGACAAACTGTTACCCCAACTTCGAAATCCTCCCCCGCAATTTCGAAAAGCGATGGAGATAGATGATCAAGCGAGTGACTGTTGCTCGAATGAGTATTCGCACGCACAAAGACAGGGAAATAGGTGATTTTTGAAGTCGTAGATGTCGTGAAAAGCAGGAAAGTAGAGAGAGAGGAAGAAAGAGGATTTGAAGGAAGAGAGTAGGTAGTAGGTAGTAGAAAGGTGTGAGCGTAATGATGGTGGTGGTGGTGTAGATGGTATTATTGGGGTATAGTACTGTAGGTAACGTGCGCTTCTGACGCGCGCACGAACTATCTGATTGTACCGTCTGTACTGGACCGAGGGACCATAAGTATCATGCCACCATACCTACTCTGCTATTCTATGAATACTCCAACTGCTCTGAACCATGAAAGCATCATGAAATAGGAAGAGATGCCCGAATTCCCCACAGAGACACGCACTATGCATCTGTACACTTGCACTCTTGCACTCTTGCAAGATAGGCCAATTATGTGGCCATGTCTGGGGCTCCACGAAGACAAGACAAGACAAGAATGATCAGTTGCAATCTAGGAGAGGCTATCCCCCTCATCAAGGCCCATCGAGGCCCATCGAGGCAAGGAAGAGTGAGGGAGACTGAGCGAGAAACAGAGCAGAGGGAGAAACGCAAGCCATTCAAATGCCAGATCATGCCAACTATTCACTATTCTCCTTGATTGGCATTCATACCGACCTGCGGACTGCTTCGGGGCATGTATTATTGATTGTAGAGTATGAATAGCCACGCTTGACTCTTCCACGACTTGACCTTCTTCTCATCCTTTGTTGCTGTGGTGGTGTTCCCTTCGCCATGGACTAGATCGGTAAGTAGAAGTCGTACCTAGGTAGGTACCTATTAGTCTCGTCTCTTAGAGTATTCTCTCTCTCACCAACTCGTCTTGCCTTGATCTGACCCGGATTCGCAGCATGCACATATTGCTCAATACACTAGGTGAGGAATTATATGAGTACTGGGGTAGACAACACAACACCCGGTGAAGATCATTGTCTCCGATGTTTTGCTTGCAGGCGCCGACAGAGAATGGCATAGCTAAGTATGTATGTACTTGGGCGACTAAGGGTTGGCTGTGAGATTGTCACTGCTGAAACCATACTGTGACAAGAGATCAAGAAGGTTCATTTTTGCCTCCATCACCACATCCATACGCATTGCCCACATTCTATTCTTGGAATGTGTGTCCGTAAGTAGTGAGTAAAGGTTGGTTGGTCGGGCGATAAAGACACCGGTGGGCGACTTGGCCTTTTTATGCTCTGCCCAACACAGTCAGCAGCAATTGATGATGTTGTTCTTCTTCTTCTGTCCTCAAGGAGAAGACGAGAAAACAAAGGAAAAGAGGCGCTCTCGGTCTTGCGGTGTAGCACAACATCATCAACAGGCAACGAAGAACTGCTTGTAAGAATCGAAGTCAGCCATCAAGCCAAAGCCGTGCGGTCATATGTCTTTGTCGTCGTGGCACGCACGCTCTACCCGCTCAGACCAGAGAGTGTTCCATGTCGCTGCTCTACTCTGCACCGCTGCACTTCTCTCTCTGCAACCACGTGATGTGACGTGGTGTGCAGAATAGGTAGGTAGGTATGTACGGTATGTACGGTATGTACCTTGCAGCGTGAGAAAGTCAAGTCAGGTCAAGGACATGAGAACAGGCAATACTGTACTTGTACACACCATCTGAATCTGAATCTCCCTTTACACATGGACAATCCACTGGAAGCATCGTGGAAGTTGTATGGAGTACCATAGACTAGTGGAGACATAGCTGGCTAGAATACCTGAGCTTTGATCATGATCTTGACCTCGAAACATCCCTTGAACATGAGATCTCCTACGCCAATGTTTGTTGTCTGCTCGCCCAGTCGTGCCAATGCTTTGAAGGGTGTTGTTGGTGGTGCTGGTGCTGGTGCTGGCGCTGTTCTTCCAAACATTCACAGCGCAGCACCCAACCTGGCTCTAGCGGCTCGGGCGTGTCTCGCCTCTGGTGTCTAAGCCATCCATCCTACTTCCTACGTCTCATTACAACATCAGCTCCTCGAAAACTCTCAACCTCAACCTCACAACACCTCTCAACGACCGATACAATCCTCATCCGCGACTCCGAATCTTTCTGAACGACCACCTCATCACTACATACCCAAATTACATTCAAAATGGCGGACAACGGCTTGTACGATCGTGATCCAAGAGATGTCGGAACCGCAAGCGCTGGTCCAAATGCTCAAGGCAACCACAAGACCGCAGCTCTCCAGGCAGTAAGTACTTCATCTGTCATCATCGACTTCATATGCGAAGCCCGCCGTGATGGGGTTTTTGGCATGCCCGGATCTTTCGGATTGAGAGAAAGCTGCGAACGCCCCAGCCACCGCAATATGCGCATCCCCAATATCGAGATTCTATCGCGAACAAGCAACAGAGCAGAGCAAATGTTCTGTGTTGGATCATGATGCGAAAGCTCTCGCGTCTCGAATACACGCGCACTCAACTCTTTGTGACGACTATCTTTGGCATAGAAAGGAGGCACCTTCTGAGACAAGGGAGCAGTCTTATCCGGAGATTCGCTACCTCCCGGATTAGACGTGCAGCAGTTTCAATGAATCGAATTACTATTTCGAGATTGTCCGCAGAACAATCCGCAGAATCCTGCATGTGAAGCGATCGATCGAGCCTCAGATATGTCCGAATCGCAATCTTCTACGGCTACTAGAAACGTGGAGAAACATCAATAGGGAAACTCATGCTAATTACTTCTTTGTGTAGCAAATTGATGATACCGTTGGTGTCATGAGAGACAACATCAACAAGGTCTCTCAGCGTGGTGAACGTCTCGATTCCTTACAAGACAAGACAGACAATCTCGCCGTATCAGCACAAGGCTTCCGCCGTGGTGCCAATCGCGTTAGAAAACAAATGTGGTGGAAGGTGCGTTTAAAAGTCAGAATGCGATCCGGATAGAGGCTAATATGTTTCACAGGACATGAAGATGAGAATGTGCCTCATTGCTGGTATTATCATCTTGTTGGTTGTTATCATTGTTCCAGCTGGTAAGTTTCCTTTCCCTTTTCTCACAGCAAATTTATACATGTTGGCTGATACTTCCGGACAGTGGTTGCATCCAAGCACTAAATGGCTTATGAGCTTCGACATGACGATATGGATACCACGATAAGAGCTTTGGAGTTTCCTTAGAAGGATACGCTGGAAGCTCCAGGCCTGTCTACGTATGGTACTCGCAGGCGACAGGCCAGGCACAGACGACGATGTATTAAGCGTTTGCGGAGTTGATACTTGATTTCCCTCGGGTTGTTCTTACTTTTTTTTTTTGGCCCTCTCCCTCTTTTACGGGGACGGTGCTCATGGAGGCGGTTGGAATAATGTTGTTTCAACTTCATCATAGGCTCGGTCCCCCATCACGATATATCTCTGAAGGTAGACAACGCAAGAGGCGTTCCTGCAGGACCCTGTATGATTGATCTTGAACCTTTGAAAACTAATTGTTGTCATAAAACTTTCTACGGCTCCTTTTCTTGAATGATTTTCGTGAGCGCCGGGTTTTGTGACAAGATTTAAGATTGAAAAGGTTCGCTATGGAAATGTGGGATCTTGTATGGAGTTCAGATACCCCACATTCGACGCAGCAACGCCTTCTGCATATTCTCTCGGCTTCCTGTCCTCTCCTGTCCTCTCCTGTACTGTTCATGCATGATATGTAATCCGACCATCCACAGTAGCTAGCTAGCCACCTCACTACCTCACTCGGAGCATGCATACATCGAGCGCATCGTGGCCGTGAAGCAGAGAGCCGCGAAGGATGCAATGTCTGCAGACCACGAAGACGTCCCCGTCCACTCCGATGCCCTCCTCACGCGCCGCCCCGCGCGACCGAACTATTACGGAGCTTCTTCGCAGCGCGAGATCGCCAGGACGTTTCAGCTGCCATTTCAAATGCCTCGGTTTTCGCGGTGCTTCTTCCACCCCACTGTTAAGTATCGCCCGTGCGGCGGTGGATGTCACGTGACGGAGCGGTTTCCATTCGCTGTGATGGGGGGCTAGGGTGAGGTGGGTGGTTTTCTCTTATCGCTGAGCTACGTAGTCGTGATGGTTAATACTTGTACATGTTCTATCCTTGACGAGTACGCCGGATGGTTCTCGTGAGTGTTCTTGTGCGCTTGTGCTCTTGTGCTCTTGCGCTCTTGTGCTCTTGCGCTCTTGTGCGCTGGTAAGTACTTTGGGCCTCTTGCTCTGGTGTTTCCTCCGTGCAGTTCCAGACGGTACGTAACTCTACAGTCATAGAAACTGGCTGGCTGGAGCGGGCTGGGATGATGATTCTGTACCTAATATGTATGTACAAGTACGTAGTTGGGTAATAGATATGTATGGGAGATCCGTGAGCCCGTTGTCCGTCCTCCATCAAATACACCGAAACGAGAGGAAAGGAAATGCTGCTCCGAAGGGTCTGGTACCTACCCAGGTAGGTATTAGATGGATGATGGACGTGCTGAATAAGGCGGAGTAGGACGGTTCATGGAAGATGGAGAAATCAGGCCAGCTTTTGTCGCGCGTGGATTATTCTTACGTACCGTAGAAGATGCCATTCCGATTCTGATTCTGATTCTGACTCCGACTGGACTTGGACCCATGGTAGTATTATACAAGTAGACGGGAACTGGTCAGGTAAGTATGAACATACATAAGTAGTATGTGTATAGATTGTACGGATTAGTTCAGAATGACATACTTGTACATGCTACCTCGAGTACTGACACACATTCTTTGACCCTGTTCGGGCAGAAGGTAATTAATTGCAGGCCCTTTTCTATCATCTCTTCTCGGATATGCATGAGCGAGGTGACAAGAATGAGTATCGTGAGTCCCTCTTCCCTCTACTACTACCTAGGGACCTATGTAAATGTTAGTAGGTATTAGATGTGAGAAGCATCTTCTGTTGATCTTGATTCTCACCTCTGCCCTCTGCCCTCTGTCCTTTTACCTTTTTGCCTCTTTTGCTCTTTTCGCCTCCCTTCTCTCTCTCTCTCTCTCTCTCTCCCCTCTCCCTCTCCCTCTCCCTCTTCCTCTCTCGTCCCTCATGCATATGTGGCGTAAAAGGCAAGGAAAATTTGATCAACCTGCATATGGAGTTTGAATTTTTTGTCTTTTCTCTGGCGGGGTTAATTCCTCGGTGCACCAGTGCATGCATCGTGTTGTGTTGCCGTGTCGAGTAGGGCCCTGGCACGCCTGGCATCTGCGCACCAATCGGTAGGCGAAGTTGCGCACTGAAGACGCTCGCCTTGTGTGGAGTTCAACCTAAGGTGAGGTAAGGTAAGGTAAGGTAAGGTAAGGTAAGGTAGAGAGTAACCCACCTCACCCCCAAAAAAAAAGACCCGCCGTAATACATAGCACCGTCGTAGTACTATGTAGTAGCACCAGAGGATTATCAAAGCTACTACCTACGTACAGTACAAGTACACTCGACAATCTGCTATGACTACACTTCTCGTCGTCTGAACTGTGTTTGTGTGTCTCTGTCTCTGTCTCTGTCTCTGTCTGTGTGCGTGTGTGTTATTATTCAACAGATCCTCTCCATCGCATACATCTACCGTCGTCGCTCTACTCAATTGACTTCTTCAGGTATGTTCGGAATCACTCAGTGCAACAAGGCCAGAAATCCCTCTGCTCTAGTCTCTCTTTCCCTCACTCAATGCTCAAGATTGTGTGCGTGCGCGTGTGCTTGTCTCTGCTTATCTCTCGACTAATCACACAAATTCTCAGAAAAGCGGCATTTTCGATCCTCTTCAATTCCCGCAGAACATATAAGTGCCTCTCTGCTTGGTAACTCGAATTACTTCCAGTGCTCGACGAGAGCTGGAGATCCTCCCCCCCCCACCTTCTCCTCGCCTTTTTCGAATCATATATAACCCCGCAGTCATGTTGGCCCTCCGATCAACCGCCGGCGTCGTAGCTCGCAGAGCTCGAATCTCCTCTCCTCGCCTTACTACCTCCACTGCCAGAATCCTCCCAAGAGCTTCTGCCAGTGTTGCCCTCAACTCCAACAGAGATTACTCGGCCGCCGCTGCCGATAACTTCTCCACACGGTCCACCGTTATCCAACTGCTCAGCAACATTGGCTCCAAGCGGGAAGTACAGCAGTACCTCTCCCACTTCAGCTCTGTTTCTTCCCAGCAATTTGCTGTCATCAAGGTCGGTGGAGCTATCATCACCGAGCACCTCGAGTCCCTTACTTCTGCCCTCGCATTCCTCAACCACGTTGGACTTTTCCCCGTGGTTGTGCATGGAGCAGGACCACAATTGAATAAACTTTTGGAACAAGCGGGTGTTGAGCCCCAATTCGAGGAGGGTATCCGTGTCACCGATGGCAAGACCTTGGCTGTTGCAAGAAAGCTCTTCTTGGAGGAGAACTTGAAGCTCGTTGAGAAGCTCGAAGAGATGGGAGTCCGCGCACGCCCAATCACTTCTGGTGTTTTCGGTGCCGACTACCTTGATAAGGAAAAATACAACTTGGTTGGCAAGATCAACAAGGTTAACAAGGACCCAATTGAGGCTGCTATCAACTCTGGTTGTTTGCCAATCTTGACTTCTATGGCTGAGACGCCAGAGGGTCAAGTTTTGAACGTCAACGCTGATGTTGCTGCTGGAGAGCTTGCCCGCTCCCTTCAGCCATTGAAGATTGTTTACTTGTCCGAGAAGGGCGGACTTTTCAACGCGGATACAAACGAGAAGATCTCAGCCATTAACTTGGATGAGGAATACGATTATCTTATGTCACAATGGTGGTGCAGATATGGCACACGTCTGAAGATCAAGGAGGTCAAGGGTCTCCTTGATAACCTCCCAAGAACTTCTAGTGTTGCTATCATCCACCCAGCCGATTTGCAAAAGGAATTGTTCACCGACACAGGTGCCGGAACTTTGATTAGACGCGGTAACAAATTGGCCACTGCAACCTCTTTGTCGCAATTCGAAAACCTCGACAAGCTTAAGGATATTTTGGTCAGAGATCGTGAGGGTCTTGATGCCAGAGCAACTGTTGACAGATACGTTGATGGGCTTCAATCACGAGACTTCAAGGCTTACTTTGATGAGCCAATGGACGCTCTTGCCATTGTTCTTCCTCCATCCTCTACTACGGCCCTTGCGAACCTTGCTACTTTCACTATCACTAAGTCTGGATGGTTGACCAATGTTGCGGATAACGTTTTTGCCGCCATCAAGAAGGATAACCCAAAGCTCGTCTGGACTGTTAAGGAGGACGATGAGAATCTTACCTGGTTCTTTGATAAGTCTGAGGGCAGCTTGTCCAAGGATGGTGAGGTCATGTTCTGGTACGGTATCGAGAGCGGTGATGAGGTCAAGCAGCTCATGACTGAGTTCTCCAAGCATGGCCGATCTATGCTCGGTGATTCCAACCTCGAGGCACGTCTCCATCGTGCGGCAAGAGCTGCTAGCGGAATGAGCGCATCCATTGCCCGCAATGCCACCCAGCAACAACAAGCACGTGCTTTCTCTACCAGCACCCGCAGACCACGAGTTCAGGCTTCTCGTCCAGTCGTATCATCCCGCGGATATGCTACCACCACCAACCCAAACCCACCCTTCGGATCCAAGAACTCCTCCAACAACCAGCCAGCAAAGGTTGCCCTCATTGGTGCTAGAGGATACACTGGACAGAACTTGATCAGTCTTCTCAACTCCCACCCGCATATGGATCTCCGTCACGTTTCATCTCGTGAACTCGCAGGCCAGAAGCTCAAGGGTTATGAGAAGCGCGAAATCATCTACGAGAACCTTTCCGCTGAAGATGTCCGCCGTATGGAAGAAGCTGGTGAGATTGACTGCTGGGTCATGGCTCTTCCCAACGGTGTCTGCAAGCCATTCGTGGATGCCATCGAGGAAGGCAGGGGTAAGAACAACAGTGTTATTGTCGATCTCTCCGCCGACTACCGTTTTGACAACAAATGGACCTACGGTCTTCCAGAGCTCGTAAACCGTGCCGATATTGCCAGAGCGACACGCATCTCAAACCCAGGATGCTACGCTACAGCCGCACAACTCGGCATTGCGCCCCTCGTCCCATTCCTCTCCTCCCCACCAACCGTCTTCGGTGTATCTGGTTACTCCGGTGCTGGCACCAAACCCTCTCCAAAGAACGATGTCAACAACCTCCGGGACAACCTTATCCCTTACTCCCTTACCGACCACATCCACGAGCGCGAAATCTCCAGCCAGCTCGGCTCAGAGGTCGCCTTCATCCCTCACGTTGCCTCCTGGTTCCAGGGTATCTCCCACACCATCTCTATTCCTCTCAATCAGACCATGACTTCGCGAGATATCCGTCAGCTCTATCAGGAGCGTTATGCGGGTGAGAAGCTCGTTAAGATTACCGGCGAGGCACCTTCTGTTAAGGATATTTCTGGCACACACGGCGTTGCTATTGGTGGATTTGTAAGTCCTCCCCTGAATCTTCGATCTTGTTGATGCACGTTTTATGATTGTGAGTACTGATTCTGTTTTCTAGGGTGTACATAGCAGTGGGAAGAGAGTGGTCGTCTGTGCGACCATCGATAACCTTCTCAAGGGCGCGGCTACGCAATGTCTGCAGAACATGAACTTGTGCCTGGGCTTTGCCGAATACGAGGGTATCCCTCTTGACTAAAATTCTGGTATATGTTTTGTTTCCTTCTTTTCTTTGTTTTGTCCTTCTCGTCTGCGGGTTGATGAAGGAATGGAAAATTTAGGGGTTGTTTGTATATATTGGTCCACGTACCCTTTAGAACGAAAGTTTTTCTTTTCGCATGTTCATCAAGGAGAGGGGGAGGGTATCTGTTTTTGGATGCGCTGTGTGAATTGGAATGTTACTGTGCATCTGATATGGGCTTGTACGAGGGTTATGCACTGGTCAAACGTGTGAAGTTGTTTACAGAGTACGCATGTGAACTGTATGTGTGCGGTTGACCTGCTCATCTCCTCATCTCCTCATCTCCTGGATCGACGACGACTCAAACTACAAACACCAACACCAACACCGTACTCCGGTCTCTGAGAAGCCGATCTCACTCTTCTCTGTCTACGTACTTCGTATCCAACTCCCCATCCCTTCCATCCTCTCCAACCCCTCCAAACAAGGTCATCCCCAACTACGTAATCCAAACTCCCTCTACCAACCACCCATTCACCCAGCCCATCAGGCCCACCGACTTCATGTACATATGTACATAAGTCTTACATACTAGATACATGCTCCCTACACATACAAGCATACACTGACACACTCTCCCCCTCCCGTCCTCGCTCTCGCCTCACCTCGCGTACATGTCCGGAGCGCACTGCACCCCACACGAACGTACGGACGAAGCAGGAAATTTTACATCTGATAAGAATCTTCCCTGCAGAGGTGGGGCCGTGCCTGCGTGTGCCTGGCCCCTGCTGCGTGCTAGGGGGAGCGCATAAGCGTGCCAAGACGAATTATCTGATCGTGCATTGTCGGTCGGCGTGGACGTGGGCGTGGATCTGGGTGTGGGGCCTCGGCTGCTGCTGGGTTTGGGTTTGGGTTTGGGTTTGGGTTTGGAAATGTGGATGTGGGTATTCAGATGGGCTCGGAGTCGAGTTTGTTTTGCGGTGTTGGTTTGGTTTGGGTTGGGTTGGGTTGGGTTGAGGGTTGTGTTTCTGTATGGGATATGGAGGATGGAGGATGGAGGATGGACGGGTGGCTTGGGTGGTGGATGGAGGTCTGGGTTTGTGTGAGGGAGGTGTTTCGATGTCTGTTTCTGATGGGTAGGGAGGGTGAGAATTGGAATTGGGATTGGGATTGGGATTGGGATTGGGATTGGGATTGGAGATCGGGATGACAATGGCGATGGCGATGGTGATGGCGATGGCGAGTGTCGATGATGACTTGCTGCATCGCAGTAGTAGGGGTGCCGTTTACGGAGGACTCCGTACTGTACTACTTTACGGAGATGGGTGGGAGATTTGGGGCGTGGTGGGGAGGACGAGACTTGACTTGACTTGGGAGGGTTTGATCATCATCCTGGATATTGTAGATGTCCACATAATACACATACAAGTACCTGTATGTACAGGTACACAACATGTATGTCGATGTGTTGTGCGTATACTGGGGTTTCGGGCCCGAGTTGGACATGGCCCCGAGGAGAGTTTTTGATGGCTTGATTATTACCGCTTTGGTACATGGTCGGTAGTTTATAATATGGACTTGTTGGCCTCGGAATACATGAAACATAACTTCATGGCTTTGAACAATAGACTTCTTAATAACCATATGGGTAGAATCAACAACCTTGAAGAACAATCAACATGGCTCTGTGTGAGTGTGGTTCTAGAAAGCTGCACGAGTCTGAACTATTATAAATCTTCTACTTGTAGTAATAGATTCACGGCCTTGAATGATTCAAGAGTTCTTAGCATGGGCACTCTCCCTTATATTTTGTACCATGTAGTGTTGGAATCAAGCAGAGTCATGACTGAAGATTTACCCGCCTGTCCTACTTGAATTCATGAGGTCCATGATAAAAGACCTGGCAATTATTTTACTTGTCCTCCTTGAAAGGACATAGTTTTAGCCATTGAAAGAGTAGCCGTTCTTTTCCGTATTTATTTGTTATTGCGTATTTTGATACATGGCGGCCCTCAACTTACAAAGTACTGAAATACATCTGTATCAAGCTATTACTTAGCTGTCCCAATCAATAGCCGGTGAGTAGGGAAAAGATAACTCCATCATATTCTTCCATCCCAAGTCTAGACACACAGCACACAGCACCAGCACACATCAACAGTTACTAGAACCCACTCAACATGGCAACGAATTCCGAACAAAAAGCGCAGAAACCCAAGCTGCACTGCCTGTACACACCGAAAGATGCAGAGAATTCCCCAATCCACTCAATCACAATCACAACACCTGCATGAAAACCCACACGTCACAATCCTCCATGCCACTTGCCACCCGCATGAGAGAAACCCCCTTGAAAACCACGTGCTGCACACATGATCTCCAGATCCCATGCAGAAACCCCTGTGTGGCCACCCCCCACCCCTCCATCTCAGCATCTCAGCGTCTTGTAAGTCCGTCTTGACGACCAATACGGATGGCCATCACATGACTCATTGGCCGGGTAGCTCAGTTGGTAGAGCGTCTGCCTAACACGCAGAAGGTCGCGGGTTCAAGCCCCGTCTCGACTACATACAAGTAGTAAACTTTTGCCTTTCCCGGTGGGGTGGGTGGGTGCGCCTGTTGTTTTGGATCCGGTTGTGCGGTGGGACTTTGGTGGTGGATATGCACGGGCCGGTGGATGTTGAATTCTGAGGAATTGTTTTATTTTATTTTTATCGTGGTGTTGGGCTGGATGGGAACGGGGAAAGAGAGATAGATGTCTGCTAGGATGAAATATAAGAGCAAGTGGTTATTCGATATCTAGAGATGTAGATATGGAACAAAGAGGAGAGAATGAGAAGCTCTAGAACCAGAACAGCATGTAATATATGTTTGCTGGTACAGAGTACAATGCAGCAGAATAGAATCTAATTCTCATCACATCTTCATCTTCATCTTCCAAGAACAGTAAAAGTTGAACCCGCATACTCCTTCCACAAGTGATAACACAAATAGAAGTCAAACAAATATACAGTTCAACCCTATTTCACAACCATCAATATCTATCTATATAGTTCCAACAGAAAATCGAATAGCTTGAAACAAACATTACTGCTCTGAGTCTACAACTTTGAATTATCAGTCTAAAATTGAATATGAAGATCGAGCAAGTAAAGAAAAGAAAATAAAATGCAAAAAGAACTCCGAATCGGGGAATCGAACCCCGCGCTCCCGCGTTCAATGCCCGAGATGCTCGAGCTATGAGAGGCGGAAATGTTACCGATACACCAATTCGGATTTGTTGTGATTTCCGAGCATATTCCAGTTTATCAAAGATTTGCTTGGTGGGGTCCTTGCAGAGTTTTTTTCTTCTTCTCTTAGTGGAAGGATGTCTGTGTGGGGAAGGAGATTGGGTTTGGGCTAGTTTGATTGTGGTGCGGCTTATCGTTGGGGTTGGTAGGTTTGATGGAGCTTTGATACCAATCGGTCGGTGGATTTTGGTGCTGTAGGGCTTTGATGGTGTACCTTGTTCTGGATTGGGTTATATGTACCATTCATGAAGTTGGTGGAAGTGTGATGAGATCTGTAGACGTAATATTTGTTGACCGGTTTCATTCGAGAAGGACACATGTTCTGCCAGACTATATTCATATCTCAGGGGCAATGTATGTTGGCACACTACAACTGTTGAAATGAGCCTGAGATTTATGTGGTATAGCTCTAACTCAAATAGATATGTCAATAGGGTAATGATGGTTTTGGAATACAATTCATGCATTTGATCCATCGCTGGGTATTCTATGACTACAACTTCCAGTAAACCCCATGCTAATAAAAAAGCAAAGCAGACAAAGAATTATCGCCCCAAATCGCCCCAAAAAAGCACACAGCTCCCACATCAAACATCTTCCATCAGAGAAAACCATGCACATATCATCCATCCACCATCATAAAATTACATCCCAAGACCAGAAACAACGGCTACTCGCCGAAAGAATAACTTGCCGCAAGTCTGTTAGGTGTAGATAAATCCACGTTGGTGGCCGAACGTGGATGCTGATAAGAATTCGCTCCGGAGTTTTGAACCACATCATCCATCGCATCGCCGTTTTCGCCAAGGGCACCAGTCATATAGGCAGCAGAAACCCGACTGGGTGTTTGAGATAGCTGTGCAGAAGGTGTAGATGCGTTTGCAGCATCAACAAGCTGAGCCAGAGAACTTGAATGCTCTAGTGCTTGATGAGAAGGTGTTTGCTGTTGAGACGGGCTAGTCTGAGGAGAGTCGGCCGTCTGCAAGTCACCAAAGACGTTACGCACATGCCTACTGCTTGACTGCAGCCAGTTTTCATCTCTGTTCTTAGCATAGTTCTTGGTAGCTTCCTCGAGTAGTAAGCATATCTCCTTGTATCTGGCTGCTTGAGGATTTGTGTGTCCAAGACGTTGCAGGATGGTGATTGCAGAATCGAGATGTCGTCCAAGTGGCCAACCTCGCTGATCATAGTCTCCAAAGTATGCAAGACCGATGCAGAGAGCTGAAACAAAAACGCAATTGATGATCATTGGCTGGCGATTAGGAAACTCAGACTCATTGGCCAGCATAATGGTCTTCATGGCCGAATCGACGCAGGCGTCCGCATAGGTTTCAATGTTTGCACTTTGAACGATTGTGTTTGGTTTGGTAACTGCGTTCTGTGGAGATGAAATTCGGTATTCGAGGAAAGGTCGAGCTAAGAGAATAATTGAATAATAATAAGCCATAGTCACTACATTGCATCCAACCCTTCTGTCATAAAGGTTGTCGATATCGAGCATCTTTGATAGGTTGGCCGTCCATTCGCGATGCTTTGCAGATATGTTTCCAGCCAATTCAAGTGAGACAGATCGCTTAGAGTAGACTTCGGTGAGGACGCGCTCGACGATATCACATATCCTGAAGATAGCGGATGATGCTTGCGCAGGTACAGTCAAATTCTCTCCATTTAGAGTCAGATCCAAAGATGCCCATGACACACTGCAGTCAGGTTCCGAGGTGGCTGGCGGGCGTCCAGTAGATGCACTGATGAAGAGATCCAAAGCTCTTAAGCTCTTCCAGATGCGTTCCCGAGATAGACCGTCCTCTGAGGCAGCATTGGCTTCATGGCGATGTATACCCAACACATAAGCTGCTCTAACAGCAACACCGAGATTGACAAAGGCCGCGTTTCTGCGATACGCAACCAGCATATAATAGGTGATCAGTGCAAATGCTTGAACAGTAAGAAGACTAGGAGCGTCCATGAGTTTTTTCGTAGCAAGGGTTCGGCCCTTTGCAAAGCAGACTTCTGCGGCATTGTCGTCACCTGCATTGTTGCGATCTTGAAAGCCGATTGCTAGAGCAAGGTACACCAGAGGTGATTGCGGGTTTGCATGTCGTTCAAGTGTTGGTTCATTGATCCACGAGGGTAGAAGACCGGTTAGCCATGACTGATCAAACAGATCCAGTAATCCGCTGACAGAGACACCGTAGTGTTCTGCGATGTTGAGAGCTACTGAACTGCTTGGGAGAGGTTCGTCCCCATAGTTTGGCTCTGGTGGAGTTGCTTCTGGCATCGTGTGTCTTCCATCTTCGGTAGTGAAAGTGACCGGACCCAGTGATGCTGCCACATGACGACGAACGCTCTGAAGAAATGAAGCAGACGATGAGTCCCCAACATATACTGCCATCCTATTAGCATGCACGTGCAATAAAGCAAAGAGTAGTATGCTCACCGAATCCTCCCTTTCCATCTTTGAGCATTCTTGAGAGCTTTGGAAGAGGAGCCGACAAAAGGCTCTGGTCAACGGACCTGGAGCCCTGAGAAATCCCATTTGCTGGGGCAGAAATCTTAGAAGGTCCGGCCGAGACTTGAGGAACCAATTGAGCCTCCAAAGCACGATTCTCACTCGCGTCACGATCATTTCCGTGACTCCCACTGTCAGGCGCGACCGAGTCCCTACCTTTGAGAAGAACACTTGAGTTTGGTCTACTGGCGCGTTGAGCCTGGCTTGGTGTAATGGGCGTATAGTTACAAGCAGCCTCCATACCTCTCACATTGCAAGCACCACAGGCAGGTTTCTGACCATCGCACCTCTCCTTTCGCTTTCTGCACGCGTCACATGCGATGACTACGCGCTGGCGCTGCTTGAAAGCCGGTGGGGATGCCGACTGCATGGCGGGCTGGGCGTTGTTGACGATAGGCGTGTGACCTGGTGCTGGACTGCTGTATGGAGTCTTTTGAACTGGTGTGTACTTGCAAAGGTCCTCGGCACCGCGTTCCCGGCATTGAGGACATGGATCACCGCCGGCGCACTTTTCCTTGCGCTTTCTGCAGAGATCACAGGCACGTGCGACGCGCTTTCGATTCGCGGGATCAACCTTGGCACGAGGCATCTTAGTAGTATGTGTATACTCTAACTGTTGATGTTGAGTCGCTGTCAATGATACTTGAGATGACGCGTTGCGGCGGGTGTATGCGCGGGTGGAAGAGGGGACCTCGGGTAGATATTTATACCCAGGAACGGTAGTGGGTGTCGGCGGATACGTCGGCACGGGGTACGGGGCACGTGGCCGGGTGTGGTTGCCTGAAAAGTTGTGCGCCTTCCGCCCGAGGCATCGATGGGCGCAGTAAAAGATAAAAGGCAACATCAGCACTTGCACCATGTATCCTCGCGCATTATTTGCAAACCAAACCATTAGGTATCTTATAGTTCTTGTCACCACTTCAGCTCAAGCAGAGTATCTTGGCTTACTTCAAAGACACACGATCACCGTATATGAATGCATTCGACACTTTGTTCAGAATATCTCACATGTAGAAACCTCAGAACACAATACATCGCCCGAGTTTCTCCTCCACTATATCTCATTAGTTGGCATCCATGAAATTACCAACATATGGACTGATAACATACCTTTTGTCTGCCATTCCCACCACGCCAATCCCGGATCATGATCTCTTACGGTCCAAATCTGGTTGAGAATGACCTTCAAGCGATGCGCATCCGTCAAGCACATGATCTCCATCTCGGTAAATGCATCTAACAACTCCTGTCTATCACTCCTATCCACAGCTTCACAGCCCGCTGTGAATAGCGGCAAGATCATTGCTGGAATCGACTGTGCCCTAAAAACACATTTATGACTGGCTTCAATAACATCCCGTACCCTTCTGCGAATCAGCATTGCAGTGGAAGGGAGATCGCGTAGGCGGGCATAGAAAAGGAGAAAGCCTGCAGCATGGAAGGCGTCATTATCCGCGAGTGAATCAGAGAGATCATCAGTGCCCTTGACTATGTCATTTCGGTCGGTATCCTCAGCAGTAAGGAGCATGTCTTCTACCTCATCAATTTCAGGTTGCATGGTGGATAACCTCATTGCAAGTTCGTCGTCATCTTGGCTATCGACAAGAATATCCTTGCGTCTCTGAATGATGTTACCCAGTTTGAAGAGAGGTTCTACCAGCCTTCTCGAGAAGGCGAGTACTGGATGGACAATGCAGTGGCTCCGTACCGCCAAGCCGTATATCTCGGGTTGTGGCTCAGACCTGTTGATCTGCAGCAGTACATCTGCCAGTGTCCTCGAACATGTCTCTATAGATCCCAGTGATAATTTTGAGACAATTTCCGCATATCCGATGAAGTTCATCAGGAAGCGATATAGACTCTTATCCTGATCACCTAGCAATGACTGTGCAGAAGTCAAGCTAGTGGCAAGGGATCGTGCACTTCGCAAGTGATCATGCCATTTTCGACTGTCTCCTATGGCCAACTTGCAAAGACAAAGCATCAAAGTGGTGGCCATCGCCGCAGGTATAGAGTCATCATTTGTTTCATGAGAGCCTAACCAAGCGGTAAGGTCATCTTGCGTGTCCTTGAGAATTCTACGCTGACTTGCATTCGACATTATGTGGCGTTGGGCACGCTTATATCGAATTTGAGAAAACGCTAGTGTCGCTTTCATCAAGTGAGGGTGATGGAAGGCAAGACGAGGAACATGAACTAGAAAGGGGTTCTCATGCTCAACCGAGACATAAGCCTGCGTAATGTCGAAAGGAACGAGATTTCGAGCAACCGACTGGATATAGTAGGACCATAAGAAGCCTTTATCACTAGAAGTTGAGAGTTCTTCGGGCATCTGGAGAGGCCGAAGAGGGCGTGGAACAGGAGTGGATGTCATTAGCCAATTCCGGTAATCATCCAAAGAGTGCTGATTGCCCTGGACAAGACTTCCATTTCCGAAAAGATCCAGGGTATCCTGAGGGGTTTGAAGATTTTGAACTTCATTCTCGATCCCAAAAGCGTCGAGTAAGGCTGAAGGTGAGCCCAATGAATCCACGGGTGCTTGTTCATCGCCCATGAACACTGGTATATCTGCTGTTGGCTGCTGCGGAATCCATGGGGTCATGGCTGAGGCCAGTGACATATCCAGCACGGGCTCATTGAGAAAGCCCTGGCTAAAGCCAAATTGATCCGGAATGAAGGAAGTCTGCTGGATCTCCGAGGCCTCTTCGGGGGCAGGAGGCGGAGTCGGGAGGCTTGCAGCTTCCGAAATCACACTTTCACTGGGAGGCGGTCTCCTAGGCGTATCGGCAGGGCGAGCAGAATCTATAAAGCCTCAGTCACAGCCAATTGTCGCTCAGGGGGCCATCATAATCACTTTTGGTCACGCCACTCCAGTTTTTGAAGTTCTTGGATTCACATACGATTCCCCTTTTCTTGCATTCGCCGCACGTAGGGCGTGCCTGATCGCACTGTAAATCACTCAGTCACCACTGTGCTCTCTACAAACTGATAGATAGATAGATGAATGAGTAGGTAGCATACCCGCCGTTTGATCCTGATGCACGTTGCGCATGCGCCATGTTTGCGAACAATTCGTTTGGGGGGTGCTACCACAGGGGTGGTATCTGCGGATGCGGACATGTCGGACTGGACGGGGAGCGACACAGCAGGGACGGACTCAAGACGCAGGACTCAGAGCGCGAGATCAGCCGACCAGAACATGAGAGTATTCCCGAAGTGGTGATGTGAGTGATGCACTGCCGTAGGCTTCTGGTAGCTTTCGAAAATCTTGATACAAGTTCGAGTCATCAGTGCGGAATTTGCCTGGAAGTCAAGGCCAAGTACGTAATGATTAGCCAAATTTCACGTGACCTTTCTTTATGTTTTCCGTGCGGGAAACTAACTCGAAATACATTGAAAAGTGTAGTTTATGTATACAGGCATTGTTATATGAAAGAGCAATTTTCATTATTGTTGTACATAAACGCAAGAATTTTATGGAATCTTGTTTGGCACCTCGGTTGCGATGGGCATGAGAAAGTCTCAAGTTCAACCAACTTGAAATAGTGCAAACAGTTCTTGCTCGTCGTACTCTGTGACTCCTTAAAGAAAAAACATCGACAAAAAGCCTAAAGGTGCTCTTTAATACTAATACGAGCTCATATGATACTCTTTCAATGTTCCTATTTTCTTTAAAGCTTTATGCGAATGACACACATGTTTTCTGATGTGACTGCGAGATTCAAATCTTATAGGCAAAGAGAATTACAATTATATGAACAGAAAAAAGTGGCTGAAAAGATTATATTCTACAGAGTTCTAAAGTGATCTACAATACTTGAAACCTAATTTTACTACAAAAATGGTAGCGTTATTTGTTATCATCTTTGATATCATTCCTTGGTTTGCAAAGCAATTATTTGCAACTCCAAACGCATTGAGTTTAACATCAGACCAGTTATAATTTTCATTCATAGCATACTTTCCCTCGGATGTAGGGTGTATAGTAAACAACACACTTGCGAGTATCATAAGTACATACAGGCTATCAAAGCCCACACATGATACGCGCATTTCATCTTGATCCAAGTACTACTTACAGGTACGCAGACAGTTGAGGGTCATATAGTTACTGAATTATACAGGTACTAAGAGCTATGAAGTTGCTGAAAGGTGCAGCATAGTTGTTTGGTGATATATAAATATTCAGAACAATGCGAATACCAAGCACTTGCACTACGCCCTTGCAAGACGAGAGCCCATACCCTACTTCAAATCCACACTATCAACATAATATTGTATGTGAAAGACTTAGTAATAACTCTATGGAGTTCTCACTCAACATGATAAGTCACTTGGAATGAGAGAATAATAACCTTTATGAACAATGACATGCATTTGTCTAATCTAAATTAAATGGCAAGCATGCGCAGTATAGCGAGCTTTTCTTCCTTACTTCTTCCCAGAAACAAAACAACTATTCGTGAACAACGGGATTCGTGACTACATATATCATAAACGCGCTCGCTCGGCGACCAAAAAGGCACAAGCCTCAAACGTTCATGAACCCATCTATATCTACAACGCATCTATACGCTCTCGGCAGACAAGACCCCACCATTCTTCTCCTCGATGTGAGAAGCAGCGCCGACGCCACCCTCCTCGTTCTTGGCCTTGGCGTAGTTGACAGTTGGGACGAAGCCAGGTGATTGCCAGGCGTTGGCGACGGTGTCGTAGAGCTCATCGACCTCCTCGAGGGAGAGACCCTTGGTCTCGTAGATGAAGAAGTAGACGAAGAGGAAGCAGACACCGCAGAAGCCACCCCAGACGAAGAAGACCTTGGCCTTGAGATCGGCGTTCCCTGGGCCGGAATCGACCATGTATGGTGTGGAGTAGGCGATGGCCCAGTTGAGGAGCCAGTTGGAGGCGGTGGTGAGGGAGAGACCCTTGCCACGAACGTGGAGCGGGAAGATTTCACCGGTCACGACCCATGCGACTGGACCCCAGGAGCAGGCGAAGAAGAAGATGTAGATGCATACAAAGGCAATGAGGGCGCGCTGGGCAGCGATGTTCTCAGAGCCTGGGAAGGCGGTTCCGACGGAGGCGACGATCATCTGGCAGGCAAACATACCGAAGGCACCGAAGAGCAAGAGCTTGCGGCGACCCCACTTCTCGACAAGGTAGAGACCTGGGAAGGTGGAAGAGACGTTGACGACATCGGTGATGATGGTGATGATGAAGGCGTTGCTGATACCGGAGTTCTTGAAGAAGGAGGTACCATAGTAGAAGATGAAGTTGACACCGGTCAATTGTTGCAGGGCTTGAAGGGCGCATCCGGTCATGAGGCGCTTACCAAGAGAGTTCCATTGAAGGAAATCCCTGTAGCTGGCCTTGCTAGAAGCAAGATCGTACTCGTGGTTAGCTCTGATCTCAGAGAGTTCCTCTTGAAGAGCTGGGTGGTCTCCAGGCAGCTTGCGGAGTCTGGAAAGCGCGTTCAGAGCATCGTCGTGACGATCCTGCTTGATGAGCCAGCGAGGAGTCTCAGGGAGAATGATAAGACCGATGATAAGGATGATGGCCCATGCGAATTGGATAGCAATTGGGATACGGTAAGATCCAGTGTCATCACGGCCCTTAGTGGCGTTGTCTACGATGGCAGCCAAGAAGAGACCAATGGTAATGGCGAGTTGGTAAGCACCAACAACGGTTCCACGGATCCACTTTGGTGAGGTCTCGGATTGATACATTGGAATCATGGCGGAGATCAAACCGACACCAAGACCAGCGAAGAAACGACCAGCAGTGAAAAGGGGAATGTCAACAGCGGCAGTCTGAAGGGCGACACCGATACAGAAGACAGCAGTGGAGATCATGAGACCAATGCGGCGACCAAAGCGATCGGCAAAGAAACCGGCAGCGAGGGAACCGAAGAATGTACCGGCGGAGAGAATAGAGACGATCTGCGAGGATTGGTTGGAAGTGATGGCTGGGTTGCCATCGACATCAGTGTGGCCGGTAGAGAAGGTCTTGAGCCAATATGGCATGGCAAGAATACCGCCAATGGTTCCGGTATCGTAACTGCAACGAAATACATATCAGCAATTGTTTCTTCTGTGCAGTTAGAAGGAAAGCTTCTTACCCATAGAGAACACCACCAAAGGCTACGAACAGTCCGATGATGATCGCCGGCGCGGAGGAGCCAGGCACATCATCGGGTTTTTTGAGCATGAAACCCATCTTGGCGAAATATGAGGGTATATATTATATGAAAGAGGCTCAAGAGATGCTGCTGATCAGTGGTACCAGTCCAATGATCAAGCTTGAGAGGGATAATTCAAAAAAACAATGGAGAAGGAGGGAAGAGCGACATCTTTATACCTGACCCGTATCAGTCTCCTGTCTATGCCCAAAATCCGGAGAAGACAGTGCACCAAGAGCAATCTTGCAGCAAAAGACTAAGAATCAATGGTACTACAGTAGGAGAGACTGGACGTGCAAGTTCACTTCGGGGGTCCACGCGGTAAACAGGCCTGAATTGTCCTGGGGAAGTCTCCGCAAAACTCTGGATTCAGGGCCTATGGAGCGATGGATCCGGATGTGGATAGGAGCAAACAGAACTAGAGAGAGTGGGACCTTGGGGGAGAATCCCGGTCATAACTAACCACAACTCCAGAAAGAGGTGACAGACAGGGAACAGTAGCTGATCACGGGGGAATGAATAGAAGATTTCAAGGGCCGGGTTAGGACCTTTTCGGCACCGATGGGGGTTTTCCTTTCATGTCAGGCCGGGCAGGATTGATTAGCAAGCTTAGCGCTTTGTGGGCCAGATTAGAGTATCAGGTCAGCATCGAGCCCCCTGGTGGAGACAGAAAAGGGTTCTGGAGTTGCTGGAGTCTGGAGAAGAGCATCAATCTGGAGTAGACGGGGGTTTACAATGGGGCCATGATGGAGTGCATAAGCAAAGACGAGAAAAACTGGGGGGGGGGCAAGAGACGTCTGGAGCACGTCTGGAGCGTCTGGAGGGGTGGAGCCGCGCACGTATTCACCAATTTCTCGTTGGCGAGATGGCGAGATGGCGAGATGGCAAGAGATGCTGACCCAGGGACAAGTCAAGCTGGGACAGACCCGAGGCTATTGCGTGGCAGTGTGCAGAGAGAGGCAGTGCGAGAGTGGTAGCGTTGTTATTGGAAGGACCATCAGAGTTTTGCTCGGCAATGTCGCGGCGGTATTATGGAGAGCGACGACAATTAAAGTACAGATGAGGGAGATACAGTCTGAATAACTGGGTCCGGGGGAGATTTTGGGCATTTTGGGGACTGGAGAGAATGGAGAATGGAGACTGGAGATTGAAGACTGGGGAATTTGGGGAATTTGGGGAAAATGGGGTGACGAGAAACGAGACCAGACCTTGGGGAAGCGTGACGACCATCAATTGCTGTGTTGGTGATGTGACAGCGGCGATCTTCTTCTGCTTCTCCATCTTCACGATGATTGCAAATGTTAGTCGATACTCTATTCTGAGAGTTAGAATCTGACACGACCGAGGGACGTCGGAACTTACCCATAATGCGAGGTCCGACGTCAAGAATTTCCCTTTTTCCTTTTTCCTTTTCCCTTTTCCCTTTTCCCTCACGTCTCCCTTCTTTTTCTGCTTTCAGCCTCCTTCTACTCTACTGCACTTGACGGGTGATCCGTCAAAGCCCGTTGCTTGGCTGAGCAGGGGGAACAGGGCGAAAGAACATGCCACCAATATCATACGCCCGCGAATCTTCCGAACTTTCACGTATGTACTTGTACTCCAAGGAATCCTCAAGCATTGTGGATGTTTACTGGCGTACGATGCCAATTCTTCAACCTGATTATTGTCGCCGCATTGCTCAGTTAATATTCCGTACGTAGTACTTGTACTTACACTTGTCCCATCCGGTTTCCGCCCCCTACCTCTTCTTCCGCCACCGACGTTTACCCTAGGTACTTCGTAGACCTCTGACCTCTGACCTCTGACCCCTTTCGTGCCCGCGGCCCAAGTACACATTTTAACTTTTCAACCTGACACCGAGAAGAACCAAATGCCAGTGCAGTACACAGTAATTATGTAGATCGAGATCACCTCGCACCAAGCATACGAGGAACAAGATGTGATTCGAGGGGTATAGCGACCAGTCCCAACAACCCGATTCCAGACAACAGACAGCGAGCTACTCTAGAACAATATAGGTAAGGTATTCTAGGAGAAGTCTCTACAATGCCTACCTACCTACCTACCTGTAAGTGAGCCATGCCCAATACAAAAGCAGTCTCGGCTGAGGCTATGGGTGAGGCTGAATGAGGCTGGACCGTCGGCGAGTGAGAAACAGCAACGCACCAATACGAGACACACGACACACCGGCATTCCTGCTCTGACTTTGGTGCCTCGAGTGACTCTCAATCGCTCACTACTCCGAAACACATGGCGTGCACCCCAGTCCAGACCGGGTCATTTCAGTCCGGTTAGCGCGTAATCTTAGCCATTGGGGGCGCGCTCCATATCGACGGCGGCCTTTGAGCCGTGCTCACTCAAGAGGATTCAAATTCTTACCAGGCATTTGGACAGGCACAAAGGCGCCGTGAGGCCAACGAAACAACGGAGCCGAGCGCCGACGGCACAGTTGTACGGTATGTTCGTCGGAAAATCACTGAGGCCTTTTGTTGGTGACTGTGGGATTTAGGGGCAGGTCACCTGCGACGACGAGCTTGCGTGGACATCGATGTATCCTTGTTACCTGGCGTTGCTTGTTAAGCGCTTATGGCATCGGTGTTGCGCAGTAGTGGCAAGCCTTCAAGCGATATGTGCAAGATCAAACACTTCCGTCTTGTCAGTGTGGAGTTGATTTTATTTTTGAAATCATAAGGCGCTGGCATTGAATGCGTTTCCATTCCTTCTAGAAGGAGCACCCTTTCCTTCAAGCTTTCCGCACCTCGTTACAGATCTTTAATCCTTCTGCAAAGCTTTCATGTCATCAAGTCACATCCTATGTATCGCCTATAGCGGGTTTTGATTCCCTGGCTTCCAAACCATCGTAGGTCTAGACAACTTCGGTTTCCATTCCGTCAACCAGGCTTTCACAAACGTCATTTCCTTGCTGTGAACATCCACGATAGGCGCAGGCGGCAAGGTGGAAGCGGTCTCATTGGCGAATAACCCATTCTCGTCCCAATGATGTACAGCGCCTTCGATGAGGATAAACGGTTGACTAGTGGTACTCGTGCGATTCGCTGCTTGAGGCGCATGAGGTGTAGCCGGTCTCCAAGGATCTTGTTGGCCGTCTACAAAAGCCAGACGAGGGTAGGAAATTTCAAAACCACCGTATTTGTTTATAATTTCTGTATCCGAGGGAGTGGTGATGTTGAAGGCGTCTTTGCAAATGACACTTAGGTAATCTAAATCTATTGTCCTGGATACAATAGACAACTGATCCTTAGGATACCCACTTCCAGTAGCGAGATATCCCCATCTAATAAATGTCAGCTGGGGTTGCGGGGATAAATACTGGGGTAGGTGTACTCAGTGCAATATTGGTAAGGCCAACTTCTCCATGTTTGGCTTATATCGCTTTGAGCATAGAATGCCGCGTCATAGGTGCTGTAGCATGCGTCCTCGGTCTCTCCTCCGGAAACGCATGGGTTGACAACAGTGATGTTAAGATATCCAATCCAATTTAGCATCGGAGTAACAAGATTGTCCGAATAACCGGTTTTGGACAAAAAGGCCTCTACGGCTGGCTTTGAAGCAGCTGTCCCAGGATAGACCATGGTATCAGACGTTAGATTACCACAATAATAAGAAAAGGACGGATCGTTGACCTCGGGATCCCAATTACGTGACTGCCAGCCAGACACACCATAAGACAAGACGTTTGCAAAATCCTTGGAATGGACAATACCACCCAGACCGAAAAGCCTTTGGACTTCCTTGATTGCAGTTGCGTTAGAGCCCAAGAGAACAGTGTCCACAGCGTGAGTCAAGTTTTGAGTGATTCCCATACATTCTGTACCACCATACTGACGAATTGGCTCCCAGTACTCCCAGTAATCGTAGATGGCCTTGGTAACACCAGAAGACGAAATAGCTCCGAAAAAGACTTCTGGATATTCTTTGCGAAGAAATGCTACTTGAGCACCGGCATACGATCCTCCATAAGCAATCCAAGGAACACTCGTAGGGCTGAGATCGAACTCTCTGAGACCTTCGAATTCGACGTTTGAAGCAAAGTAAGCGGCGTCGGCAAGGGCTTGTTCAGTAGACAAGAATCGCAAGCTCTCGGTTGAAAGATCAGATGTAGGCCAGCTTTCACCGTAGTATCGATGTTCCAATATAACACCAAGACCATTAGTCGCCTTGGTCAAGATGGATAGAATACCTTTCTGGAGATATGGGAGACGATCTTCCCCAGACGTTTCCCCGCCCTCAAGCAAGATCACTGGACCACCCTCAGCATAGTTGCTAGCATCAAACCAGTATCGGAGTCCGAAGGTTTCATCGGTATGCGGCTCGTATCTGGATTCATTTTGGAAATGATCGATAGGCACAGAGAGGTTGTATGTAGGATAAAGCGTGCTAGGATCCACGTCTCTTCTTGGTGTAGCTGTGTCCGAGACCTTCTTGATATGTTGTGCGAGTTGACTGATTGGCGTAGATACAAACGATGCTCTGGCAGCTTGAGCGAGCAACACAAGCTGCGTGAACACTGCTATGTTGGTCCTCATACTATTGCAACTACCACAACGCGAATTGAGGATGAGGCTGGCGGTTGAAGAAGTTGAATGGGATTGAAATAAAAAAGAGAGGACTTACATTCATACGACTTACAGCGGCAGTATATATACTGTACGAACGAACATCAACATGCGAACAGATGTTTATCTTCAATGTTTACTCGCAAACTGTCGTGATTTGTCTTGATCTGCGTTTATATCGGCACCTGCTTGTTTGTACGTAGCTTGATCAGAGCGGTGGGGAGATGACGCCAGACTTTATGTACCTGGAGCTCCCAACCAATCACGGCAATCCTTTCGATCATCCGACTCAAGCTCCAAGATAGTAATAGCTTACCTAGGACGATGAACGGCTAAAATGCTACATATTACTTCTATCTCAATCGATACCCAGGAATATCAAACTCTGATTATTAATATCTCATATTACGAGCTGCATATTTCTCTCCCATCCCATACCCCCAACGACACCTGAAGCTGCCGAAGCTTAAAGATGAATCCCGAACGTCCACTCCGAGGAGCTTGTTCCTGCGGCCGCAATCGCTATGTAATTGTGGTTCCACCAGAAAGCTCAGAGACACTCCAAGTATATTTCGACAGCAGCCGTTCACATCGTGAGTAGAAAAACTATAAGAGATAGCACAGAAGGCTCGGAGCTGAGCAGTCGATTTTCACAGGTCGAGCGCAGGCATCACCACTCTCTGCTTGGCTTCGAGTTCCGCTGGCGTGGTACCAGTCGACCACGCACTCCTTCCACGATGACGAAACGCATAGCAACATCCGTCGTTGTTACACATCCCCGGATGAGTTGTACTCCAAACGTCATTTCTGTGGCTTTTGTGGCACGCCTCTTTCGTTCTGGACCGAGAAGACACCAGCTGAGGCTGATTACATTAGTTGCACCCTGGGATCGTTGCGAAGCTCGGATTTACATGACCTCGAAGAAATGAACCTCTTGCCAAAGGCGGCTTTGGATGATGCTGAGGATGAGAAGGAAACAATTGAGGAATTTGCCCAGGACGGTGCCCTTGATTCTACCCGGCTGCCATGGTTCGATTCTATGATGAAGGGTAGTAAGTTGGGCCAGGTGACAAAATCTCAAGGCAGTGAAAGAAGGGAAGACGGGCTTCAAATCGAATGGGAGATTGTCGAATGGACGGAAGATGGAGGTGAAGTAGTGGAAGTTCGGAATGGAAAAAGAAAGCTGGCGGAGGCAGAAGGAGCAGACTCTGTAATGGATGGCCTTCACTAAGCATTTTTTTTCCGTTACTGAGAATTACTGGTGAATCCGATCTTTGCTAGTTTTTGAGAGACATGTGTGAAGATGAATTGTTGTATTGAAATGTCGAGGGCTTTATAGGTAGGCCGCATATGGTAAAATCATGTAGACCGCAGAATACACTGCGTGGAATCTTAGTATTCATTCATCTTCAATGAACCCTCATTAGTCCATACGTACTAGCGAGTTGTAAGAGACCATCTACTATGGTGTTTGAAGTACTGATGTTGTTGTGTTTCGATCTCAAAAATGTCTGTACATCCTAGACGATAGAAATGTGTACTTAGAATCCTAACAGTTATTAAGAATCAATTTTGATAGATGGTTTCTCAAGAACAATATTCTTCCCATGACAAATTCATACTTACCACGAGATATGATCCTTCGCAGATTCCTATGCAAGTTGCCCTTTCTAACATCACAGATATGCATGATATATCACAACGGTTGGATATCCAACCCCTTCGTATGATACATGTATGCATATTTCGGGGATGAGTATCACATTTGCGCGCTGAAAGGACCGGGCTTTACCCGATCCTTTATCCGGAGGCACGAGGGCCGCAATCCCGCATGGCTGCATCTCAAAGCCTCAAATCATCTCGTATTAATTCACGATAATGTGGGGTTACCTTGATCAGCATTGCTTCATTTGACACTTATCTCGGTGCCTACCTTCCGGGCTATAAGTAGCAATTGACTTTGCTCTGATATATATCTTGCTAATATCTGTACTAATCCTGTTACTTACCTAGGAAGAAGCACTCGCAGTCTTATTACAAGCCATCCATAATCAACTATATCTCTAGGAATTTATTTATCCTATCAGAAAATACAAATCCACCATGACCAAAGCTGTACTGCCCAAGGACTTTCTCTGGGGATTCGCGACAGCTAGGTACACCTCACCAATTTCTCCCCTATGGTATTTTACTGACAATATAAAGCTACCAGATCGAAGGCGCGATCAAAGCCGATGGCCGTGGCCCCTCCATATGGGATACATTCTGTGATATACCAGGCAAGATTGCAGATGGAAGCTCAGGGGTGACAGCATGCGACTCATACAACCGGACCCACGAAGACATCGAGCTCCTCAAAGCCACCGGCGCCCAAGTCTATCGCTTTTCACTGTCCTGGTCTCGAATTATTCCCAAGGGAGGTAGGGAGGACCCTATCAATGAGAAGGGTTTAAAGTTTTACAAAAAGTTCGTGGATGACCTGCTGGCCGAGGGTATCACCCCAATGATTACACTCTTCCATTGGGATCTTCCTGATGAGTTGGATAAGAGATATGGGGGATTATTGAACAAGGAAGAGTTTGTCGCGGACTATGCTCATTATGCAAGGGTGGTGTTCGAGGCGATCCCAAAGTGCAAGTACTGGATTACTTTTAATGAGCCTTGGTGTTCGTCAATCCTGGGCTACAGTACTGGACTTTTTGCACCAGGGCACACAAGTGATAGATCGAAAAGCAAAGTTGGAGATAGCAGTCGAGAACCATGGATTGCAGGTCATAACTTGTTGTTGGCTCATGGACATGCTGTCAAGATCTACAGAGAGGAATTTGCTGCAAAAGATGGGGGTGTCATTGGTATTACGTTGAATGGTGATGCTACATATCCATGGGATGAGAGTGATCCTCTTGATGTCGAGGCAGCTCATCGCAAACTAGAATTTTCCACAGCATGGTTTGCAGGTAAGTTTCACAGAGCTTTGTAGATCATGCACACTCGGGCTAATAGTCTCCTCAAGACCCCGTGTATTTCGGTGAATATCCCGCTTCCATGCGCAAACAACTCGGTTCTCGCCTTCCAGAGTTCACACCGGAAGAAGCAGCTTTACTCAAAGGCAGCAACGACTTTTATGGCATGAACACCTACACAGCTAACTACATCAAACATAAATCGACACCTCCCGAGGACGATGATTTCCTTGGTAACCTGGAGTCCCTTCAGGAAAACAAAGATGGTGTCTCCATTGGTCCAGAAACCCAATCCGTGTGGCTTCGAACAAATCCATTGGGCTTCCGCAATCTCCTCAAATGGCTCTCTGATCGCTATGGTCGTCCGAAGATCTTTGTCACCGAGAATGGTACAAGTCTGAAGGGTGAGAATGACTTACCTCGAGAACAGATTTTGGACGATGAGTTCCGCGCTGAGTATTTCCGTGGGTACATCGCGGCCATGGCGGATGCAGTGGAGAAGGATGGAGTCAATGTCATTGGATATACTGCTTGGAGTCTTATGGATAATTTTGAATGGTACGCTCAATCCTCAAATTTTTCTTGGACAGTTTTACTGACTCACGTAGGGCTGAGGGTTATGAGACCAGATTCGGAGTTACCTTTGTGGATTATGAGGGCGGACAGAAGAGATACTTGAAGAAGAGCGCCAAAGTTATTGGCCCAATATTTGAAGCCTTGATTCAAAGTTAGAGGGATGAATTTAGTGACCCAAGATAGAGCCTGGATATGGAGTGTTGGGAAATACCTATTGAAATGAAAGTCATGACATGAATCCTCGATTATCATCGATGCTCGAGCCTCCCTGTTGTCACCACTAAATAAAAAGACTAGAGTGATTGAAGTACATCACCCTGTCCATAAGTCCCCAAACTCATTTACTTTTGACGATCAACAACTCTAAGGTCATATCTACATACCTGCCAAAATTACAAGAATGGTATAAATGACGCCGTACTGTCAAATCACAAAGCCCCCCCAGGATTGACTAAGATAGTAGAACACAATTGAGGGTTCTTTGTCACAGTATATTGGATGATTGTTCAAGGGCCGCAGGATTCGGTGAATCTTCTACTTGTTTTTTCCCTCTTTTTCTATTTTTCTATGATGAAAGAAATGGTAATATAAATGGCACGAGAAGGCTACATACTAGAATTGAGCACACGTCAAAACATGCTGTATTTGAAAGAGATCATAAGAACTTGCTCGCTATGTCTACTGTATACTGGCTACCCAGACATCATTATTATCTTCCAATGCCCGCAAATCTCCCAAAAGTTTGATCACCCTTCCACCTTAAAACTCCTTGAGATCAATCGGCTCATCCACTCTAGCCTCGACATCACCGTACCCATTCCCAGTCTTATTCACGACCATAGTCTTCCCATTCGGCATCTCAATCCCCATGTTCCCACGTACGCTGACGGGGATCATATTGTACGCCCATCTAGCAGCAAAGAACGAGCTGACGGCCCACATCCAGACGAGGATGCCAACTGAAACAGTAATGAACAGCGTAGGTAGCAACAATAGCAGCGCGACGCCGACCCAGAACACAATGAACAAGACGGCTGTTCCGAGAGCGAACACGATGGTGGAGAGGGTGAAGCATAGGAACATGGCTATGAAGAGGGTCGATAAGACGAATTGGATGGCTAGAAAAGCCTACGGTCGCTCGTTAGCGTTGCTGTGAGTAAGTGAGGAAGAATGACTTACCGTCAGGAGAGGCTTGTTGTTTGCGAAGGTCTGAACATTGTCGTAGACTTGCTGGCGTGTGGACGGGGAGATGACTTTATTTAAGAGGGTCTGGCATGTCGCGAAGAGCTTTGAGGAGCGTTCGCGGACTTGGAAGGAGGTCATTTTGAGTGTTTTGATGGATTGGATATCTTTTTGATGGTTGTGATAAGTGAGGAGACGTCGGTGGAGTTTTGTGCTTGCTGGGACTTAAGTAAGTTGCTTTGTCAGTTGTCCAGAATCGTTTCAGCAACTCGCTTTGGTAACGAAGCAGTTGTTTGAGGATGAATTTCTCGATCAATTGTCTTAGAGTTGAGAGCTGTTGAAGAACAATTCTAAACCTGGAATGTCGGCAGGGTAGTGACGCACGCTCAATAGGTGCATAGCTCTCCGCCTATGATGCGTGTCGCGTTTGCGGATTGAGATCACGAAGTCACGTGAAAAGCAATATTATATTTTACAGACTTCCTCGGACTTTTCAGTCATTCTACTTGGTACTTACAAGTCATTGCGACATGTGATATTTCACTTGAGAGCGTTGACTGTTGGTTGTAAATCAGGAGCTGCCATGTTGTACTTAGCAGTCCCTGTCAGCTTTGAAGTCGGAGTTCGGTGCTTCTATCAAGATGTCGCCGAGAAGATGTCCTCAATCCCTTATGAATTAACCTCGAAGAATCATAGACTACCGCAAGTGGCTTCAATACGTACACGAGCGGCGTCTTATATATAAAAGAACATGTAACAAAATGAAAAAAATATATCTACCCAATAATTTCACTCTTAGTTGCCTTGGCCGCAACAGTATCTTACCTCATAGACCTACCATTACTTCTCTTAAATCCATCCATCAACACAGTTACAATGGATTCCAAGTCCGCACAAGCAATCTTCGATTTCTGGTTCTCACCATCCCACACGCATCAGAAGTGGTTCATGCCGGACGCAGCCTTCGACAAGGCCATCAAGAGCGAATTCGGTGCTCTCCATACCCATCTCTCACCTCCAAACAAGTACAAGTTCGTTCCTTCGGCTGGTCCCAAGGTCGCTCTGGCAGCCGTTATCCTGCTTGATCAGTTCTCGCGTAACCTGCACCGGGGCTCGCCCAAATCGTATGAGAACGATGCCACGGCGCGCGAGATCGCCGAGAAATGTATCGCGCGGAACTGGGATCCTGAGCTAAAGCATTATGAGAAAACTTTCTTATACATGCCCTTTATGCACGCCGAGGAGATCTCAGGGCAGACAATGGGTTTGGTGCTGTTCAGAGATCTGGCGGAGAAAGCCACGGTTGATATGAAGGAGAATGCGGTGATGAGTTGGAACTTTGCCAAGGCTCATTATCGGACTATTGAAAAGTTTGGCAGATTCCCAGCGAGGAACGAGGCTCTTGGAAGGCAGAGTACGGAGGCGGAGAAGATGTTGGTGGCGGAAGGAAAGGGGGGCTTTGTGCATGATGAGGAGGAGTAGGATGTTGGATTTCTGTTGTTTGTAAACAAATCGATTGGATAAGCGGACATGAGGTTGAATTAAGAATGGATTGTGAGACAAAAAGTCAGATGACCTCAACCAAAAGCTGTTTCATGTGTATTCTTGTACTTTATGGTAGGTACCAGATGTAACACTAAGCGGAGATATAACCTCATTAATACCAAAATCGGCAGTTCTATATTCAAGACGAGAAAATAGCTCCGATTGACGTATGCGTAAGTGTGGATATCGGTAACCAGGACAACAATCAGCTTTCATGATAGTCTTATAAGAAAACTATAAAAAGGTCCACAATATCTGTGTCAAGGGTTCATCTACTCAGATAAAGATAAAACAGACTATCAAATACCACGAATAATCATTCTATCTACTCAAGTTCATCTCTACAAAATGGCCATCTACACTTTCACCTCAAATGATTCCCTCCCGGCCAGTATCCTCAAGGCCCACAGCACAAGAGCTAAAGTGCAGTTCGATCCGATGCAAATCTTTGTCGATGCCACTCTTATAGCACCACCGTCCAATGAGGCCGACGGCGAGAGCGAGGGAGAAGGCGAGCCATGGAAGGTGATGGTGGACACTGACCCTACACAGAAACTATCGAACTCGTATCATCCACTGCGTACATTGTTGCACCCGACTAAGGGGGATTTGGGGAAACACTTGGGAACAATCGAGTTGTGAAGAAACCGAGGGGCATGGAGAAGGCTGGATATTGAGGCTTTAGGATCCGCTCAGCTATGGCGAATGCGGGGTAGAAAGTAGGCGCACAATAATGAGATCGATGATGAAGTGGATTGGAACAAAAGTCGCATGTTCGCAAGTGAAATCATGGATATCAAGTGATCAGGATTCCATTTACGAGAAGCTCCATTGTGTTTACTCTGTCTGCTTGTGGCTATATACAGAAAACAGAATATACGAGGTTCCACAGCTCTTCGACCACACCTGCAAAGATGACAACATTTGCGGCTGACATGCGGAATACCGTCTCACCCGCAAGCCCCTCCTCCCGACATTTGGCAGGCTTCTCCGCAAAACACTCTTGCAGATGCTTGCTTATATGTGCATATATCGAAAAATGCATCCTCCTCTTGTGTTTCTATGTGTCAGACTTTCGGGATGCTTTGTGTTGAAACGATGGTGTGTCTACCCACCTGTTGTACCTGAAAATATTCACATTATAATCTCACCGGGCTTTTGAGATCTGCGATGCAGAAACACCCCTGATACATTGGCCTCGCCGGAACAAAAAATCCTTCGTTGCTGTGATACGTTATAGAGCTCCTACAATGCGCATTTTCTCGTTAGCTATTAGTCGTTTCTTGTTCACGTTCTCCATGTCGTGCCTTTGGAGAGGACGTCAAGTGCTGCAGATTGACCGCAGCCGTTGGCTCCTTGATTGATTACAGACCCATTATCAGCTTAACATTCATCATTGCTAAATTGAGTTCTTCACTCTGGCAAGACTGCAAGACAACTTCAGAATGGCACCTTCACTGAACTAGTTGTTTAGATGACCTTTTCAAGTGACGTGCATGCAAGCCAAAGTAAGAATCTCCTATATGAATTACCATTAACTAAACGTACCGAATAGCACATGAGGCTTGCATATGGCCACTTAGTGTTTGCGGAGTAGGACTGAGTTGTACCACACGTTTACAACACGAGACGTTGCTTCAAAGGGTCTGCGGTCATTTAATGTCATCAGGTAACCAGGTAAGCAAGCATGATTTGATCTATCTAGGAACGAGCAAATGCTATTTATTGGTACCTTGCGTAGTCCATCACCCAATCCAAGTGGAGCCCGTTCTCGTTGTACAATCGAGGAGATTCTTCGAAACCACTTTCCTCCATATGATAACCACAGGGATTTTAAATAATTGCGTGAGAGTAGTTCCACAAAAGTTTTCATACAAGCCTAGAATGGCGTGCGCTGGCTCTTTAAGGATCTAGATATCGTCAAGAGGGAAGAAGATCACCTCAACTTGTCGTGTTACCGCTAGACTGTAGTTTATTGGACCCTCTGTGAACCACCAATCTTGACTCGAGGACCTCTTTGTAAGGAATATCGAAATTTCTGGGTATCAAATAACATGCATTGTAACGTGCTGCCATAATCCCATTCGAAGCTGTTCAATAAAACGTCAGGAAGAACTTCAAAATCAGGCTGAGATGCACTCAAGAACACCATCGGCTCGTATCTGCAGAAAGTGACTGCGTGCATTGTTTGAATAGTTTCTAAATGTAAAGAAAACTATAGGATCGTTGTTCTCGTCATCGTATGTCAGCTTTGTCACAGTTTCCTCGAACTCAAGTGCAATTAACTATAAAAGACGCATCATGCTGCTGCTCCAAGATCATCTCATCCGCAATCACTATTAAGCAACAATCAATAACAAACTCTTGCTTTTATTCCGAGTCAGTTGCCTTCATATCTCAAACAAATTCAGATTTTCAAGATGGGTTTCAAGAGCGTTATCTGCTTTGCTCTTTTGAGCCTGAAGTACGTTGAACCCCCTGACTTATTTTCCATATCCATAAATTCCGTCGTTCCTTTCAAATAAACATAACCGAACTCCAGGCCTTATGAATACTGACAAAAAAAAACACAGTTCTGTCATCGCTGCCCCAGCCCCAGGCTACCCAGCTTTGAGCACCTCCACTAAGCCAGAGTCAACGACTCCAAGCACCCCTGCCTATAGTAGTCTCACGTCCAAGTCCACCAGCGTTGAGACTTACACTGTTCCCAGCAAATCTTCAAGCACTTGGGTCAGCTCTTCGACCAAATCCATCTACACGAGCCTCACAAGCTCCAAGTCCTCATCCAGCAGTGTTGTAACATACACCACTCCAGCTACCTCATCTTCCATTGTTTGGACCAGCTCTTCGTCAACTAGCAGCACAGGCTATAGTACTCTTCCTGAGCTTTCTTCTTCCAAGACTAGTTCCAGCTCCTCGAGCTCCTCGAGCTCCTCCACCAGCGTCTACAGCACGTCGTCGTCTTCTTCTACCACATCCACTGAAACAACCAAGAGCAGCACTACCCCTGGCTACCCAAGTCTGACCCCATCTTCCAAATTGTCATCGTCCTATTCTACACTATTGTCTATCTCTACTGAGACAACCAAGACTACGCCTATCTACTCAAGCTCGACCCCTTCCTCAAAGACATCTTCGTCTTACTCTACACCATCATCTTCCAAGCCAACGACATCAACCTATTCTATCCCAACGACCAGCTCCAAGACAGCTTCTACCTCCTCGACTCTCACAACAAGTAGCAAACAGTCATACTCGTCACTATCATCAAGCTCAACCCCCTCCACTCCAACCATCAGTTCCAAGAGTACGCTGTCTTCTTCCTCAACTTCAACCTACACCCTTCCCACAACGAGCTCCAAAAGTACATTGTCCACATCCACAACTCCTACCCCAACCATCCCGACAACCAGCTCTAAGTCTACCTGGTCTACTTCTTCTACTTCGTCCTACTCCACTCCAGTGACCAGTTCCAAGAGCACTTTCTCGACATCTTCGACGCCCGGATACTCAAGCCTATCTTCCACTACAAAGACTACCCCAACTTCTTCCTCTACCTTGAGCTACCCAAGTCCATCGTCCAGCTCCAGCATCAAAACCACCCCAACCTTGTCCTCTACCTTGAGCTACCCAAGTCCATCATCCAGCTCCAGCATCAAAACCACCCCAACCCTTTCTTCCTCCTCTTCCACCAAGACCCCAGGCTACCCAAGCCCATCCTCGAGCACAAAGACAACGCCAACTACTTCTACCCCAACCATATCTACCACGTTTGGCTATACATCTCTTACACCGTACCAGACACCAACCCCTACCCCATCAACTAGCAGCGCCGAGACCTATGGCTCTTAAGCTATCTGCTAGGAAGTGAAAAGACATTGGAATGATGAAATGAGTGGGATTGCTTCTTGTTATGAGTTCTGATTTTGATGTTATCTACACTCATTTGACTTGCTTTTTTTTTTCTGATTTCAAGAGAATATCTGGTGAAGACTTGGTTGGGTTTTTATGCAATGATATATCGAATAAAACAAGTCTTTGTTTTTATGAATTCTTGCGTTTGTCTGTTGAGATCCTTAACTCTGATGCCCGACCGTATAGTATGGCAAATTATGTTTGAGTGATTGGAGTACACTACGTGTGTCGTCTCTGAAATGCCCATCCACATAAAGCAATTCTTGTGTGGTAGCACAGAAAAGAATCACATCAGGACTACTAAGGATTCTAACGCGAGAACCAGATGAATCATTTAAAAATTGAAACGAAGAAACCTTCAATTGTTCTTAGAACTCACTTTAGCTGATCAAGTATGCATAATCATAAGTTTTCCCAGCCATCTGTACAACAACCCATTGGAACTCCAAACTCCATGCCTGACAGATTGTCCAAACCCGTCTATGCCTTCTCCAACTTCTTCTCAATCTCCTTCAACAGGCTGACCAGATCCGCCTCATTACCCTCCATCTCCAATCCCCTACTGACCCACTCCTTAGCCTCCTCCGTCCTACCCATCTCCATCAAACACCTTCCTCGTCTCCACCAAGCCTTCGCATTGCCCACCTTCTTCACCTCCACACTGGCCTCCGCGTCGAGCGCACCCTCAACCCAAGAGTTGCCAGCCATATAAGCTTGCGCCCTATTGGCGTACAGACCGGCCACCTCATCTCTCAGTAGCCCACTGGGCTCCCAGAGCGGACGCTGAAGCGCCATTTGCAGACCGAGGCTGTATCTGTCAATGGCCTCGGGGTGCTTTCCCTTGCGGAACTCGTTATTGCCCGACTCGCGCATCTTGTTGATGGCCGCACTGCGCTTTGGGTTGACAGGCACGGGCGGTGGCGGTACGGTCGTCTCGAGACTGATGAGCTGGCGGTGCAGGATGTTGAGGGCCTCGAGTTCTTCGTTCATCACACGCGACGAGCTGTGTGCGCTGATGGCCTTGGATTGAGGGTCGATGCGCAGCGGGAGCATGGTGAATGTCTCTGAGTCCTCCATTTTGGCAGTTGTCTCGTGGCTTTTCTTTGTGGTCTGAAAGGGGACCGTGTATGCGACCAAGGAAATTGAAATGCGCGGTGGATGAGGGTTCTGGAGGATGTAGTTTCTTTGGACTGAGATGTGTGATCAGTGTGTCTTTGTGGTGGCTCATGAGGACAGCTATGTGTTTGCATGGTGAGCAAACAGAGTCGGATTAAGCGTCATGGTCATAACTGCCAAGCATCGACAAGGCTGAGTTCCTAAAATGTCATGTCACGCATGTCACGCACCTCACGCACCTTTCCATCTCACAATGCATCGACAGCCATTCATCATCAGCTGCTGATGTCACAGCCGTGAAGTCCGAGTATGTCTTATACAACCATGTAGGCAACGGCAAGTAAGGACGCCTTGTTGCATACCTACATAACGGCATGACAAAGTCCAAGTAGTCACAAGACGGTGTCTTACAGACGCATTATGCAATAGCAAGAATCGAATCGATGCGAGTCATACCTATAAATCATCTCCTCTTCCGCTTTCTTACTCATTTCTACATTCATGATCTCCATAACTCCGGTCGTCTTCCGCAGAAAGCCTTCCTTCTCATCGAAACATTTATAATCCTTTGTTGTGAATAGTGAATACATTTGCCAATCTCACACAACCTCCATTGCCGTCCGATATGTGCGGTGTAATTTCTACCGTTTTCTATGAGATCTATGACCTCTGGGGAGCCTTCCTTACATGTCTTGGAGGCTGTCTACAGAGTTGCGGCCTCTAAGCAGCAATCTGAGAATGCGATCTATATCGATGGACGAAGCAATAATATCATCATGCTTCCTATCGAATTTCGACATGATTCTTGTTTGATTATTGTGCAACGCAACCGTCCACTTCTAATAACCGAGTATTCTTCAGAATCATATCACCTACTCGCAGAGATCTTTGCAACAAAATCTAAGCTGTTTTTCTACGTTTACCGTCAAGTTCTCCGAGTCATCAAGCTTCATGTTGGCATTAAGTAACAACCGATTGCACCAAACATTCATCAAACTCTCGGGCAAAGATCTAGTTTCCAAGCACCACAATAACCAAACCTTCATGACCGATTACAACTGGAATCCAGCTTGCGATGAGAATTGGTGGGTTGGACACCGCCGTATAGCTCTACTCCAGGTAGGTAAACCTTCCCACCGAGCGGCTTTCTCCCCAAACAACTGTAACTAACATCCGTAATAGTAGCGATTCTCGCCATCATTTTGAACACATCTCTGGCATATTATGTGTTTTGTGCCTTATAGTATCGGTAGTATAGACTCGATGAGAGGAAGAATGTGCGGAGGAGCCGTTCTTCAGTGACTCGGTAGTTGGGTTCTGTAAGAGAGAGCATACTGATAAAAATATCCCCTGATCATCGCAATATATTCGATAGTTTAGACCAAAAATATAATTTATGCCAGTGGTAATATCTGTTGTTCTCATCTACCGCGTGATAAATGTAGGATCTGTTGCAAATATACAATGAGGATGGATCTAGCGACTATAGAGAAGAAAATTGTGCAATTCTATTTCTCTGGAGAAAGAGTGTAGAAATGGGTTTGTGAATTACTTGGGAATGCGGAATTAGGATAGTACTTGGAGATTCAGCAGATCAATATAATAGCATTGTAGCTTGAATTCTTTATGCCACTGTGGCTGAGATGTATGTTAGGTTTTCATTTGGCCGAAAGATGCAAAGATTCCCTTTCGACATTTACCCTGAACAAAACGATGTTAAGAAGGCTTATTTATATAAAAATGGTTAATAATGGCTTAGTTCGTTACTAAGTTAAATCCTTAATAGTAATGAGATATATATGTCACTATTTACCGCCTTGTCACCATCAATAACATCGTCCTCACCAGGACGTCTTCATTACAAGTCCATATAAGTTTGCAAGTTCATGCACATACCTTTTATATGCATCACACATTCCTGAATCCTACGTCATCTACGACTTTATGAAAAGTGCAGCCCCTTGCAACTTATTGAGAGCTTTTACTTTCATAATATTACACTTTATACCTGTGCATCTTGAATTAATCATGAAGAACTAAACCCTATAAGCTACAAGCTACAAGCTACAAGCTGCAAACACTTAAACACCAATACAAATGTTAGAAGCCAAGCTTAGCCCTACATTGACTTACAAAAATGAAGCTTTAATGTATACATAAACTGTCTTGTTTAATGCTGTGACTAGAAGGTATAGTGATAGAATTGAATAATAGCAAGATAGTGTACAATGACAACTGAATGAACAACGATAGTTTGCCTAGTATGAATAGCCGCTTGTATGACAAAAATATTGATAAGTATGAAGATAGATGTTACAGGGTCAATAATAAGATTGAAGCCTTATTTATGTTTGGGCCCAATCAAGTGCAAAGTTGCATGCGCATAGAGATACACCAAATTAACCACTGTGTTTGGAGGATACGTGCTAGAATGGAAGATTTAAGAAGTAATCAGTTTTCACCTTTCGAAATACTCTTCTAGTGATATCTATATATCTGTTCTACACTATATTTGTCGTTATCTTCATAAGTGCTGTGTTCAACTGAATACTTGGTCTTAAAGAAACATACAACATCCATGTTACTTCAGGCTTCCAAGATATATTGAACTATTGTAAAGTGCATAAGTCTGTGAAGCAATTCTTTATATTATTTTAAGCTCCTGACTTTTTTCAAGTATAAATTTTGTGATCCGTAGCCTAGGGATTGCACAAATTACATGTATCTACGGCATGATTAACTGTTACACTATGAGGGATACAAGAACTTAGAACCAAGATACTTGTTTGCGGGTCTTTTATTCATAATGTATAGTTAAGGCTATATTATTGCTATCATCTACAACCCCATTGTTATTCTCTACCTTGTTATCATTCCTAGACACACGAGACAGACACAAAATAGTATCTCAAAACGGCCTGTATGAGGCTCTTAGTCCATTACACCTCAGAAAAAATAAAGGATTGAGGATAATTTGGAGTATTCAGGTACATTGTATAGATTGTGATTTAGCTACTATCACTTTCAAGTCACTGACGCCTGGGAGGACTTTGTTTTCCATCATAGAGATTTTGTGTCCGCTCTTATTCAGTTGTAGTTGAACCAAATCTTTAATAAGTAGCTGTAGTTCTGGCCTGTTTTGAGGCGTTGATTGACCAATGTAGAGCAAGGTTTAAAGACTATTGTCTTATGTTGTGTTGATGAGTATTTAAAGAGTCCAAATTATAGATCCCTAGACCATTTTATTTCAACTGTTCTGCACTTCGTTGACTTCTCGATTGGAACAATGTCACTTGTCCCATGGAACGAATTGCCATTTCCGTTCCTATCTAAAGTCCTGCCATTTTCTTTTATTGAGCTTTGGCTGCAGTGCTCTCGAGCCCAACAACAGCGAAGAATCATCTAACAAGAAGTGTTGATAGAATGAATGATGCCGATATCTGCTGTGGTAATGACCGCATAACACTCATCATCAACTTGACTACCCAGGTAACAGATTCACTCGAAAACCTAGCTCTCGACATCTACTAATTGTCAAACACTTGCTTTTGAGGCATGCTACCAACAATGAGCAGTTACCTCTGAAAACGTAAATTCGTCACTAGACGGGGAGGACGAATCCACTGATATAGACCCTTGATTACAATGTCCAAGTGGCGCTCTATGCTGGACTTTGTCTTTTCAAAAATGTATAGCTGAGGCACACCACAGGAAAGGGGAAGCGCTTTCGTGATCCGACAATAAGACTTCTCAGGATAGAAAGCGAGAAGCTTAGAAGTAACATCTGACGCCAGATAGAATTGCAAGCACTAAAATGCCAATCCATGCTTTTCCAAGCCTTTCTCTCAAGTTGATACTATTCATGAACAACAAGATAGACTGAAGTTCTCTAAGATTCGCTACTCCGAACTGGTCACTTTTCACGGCATACAATGCAAGTTTCACCACCACAGTCAGCTATTCAAGGGTCAAGAGTAAGTCTAGATTTACATATTAGATATTAGATATCCGAATACCAGTACTACAAAGCCTTTCCACCACCACACTCAAAAGAACCACTTGAAAATACCCTCCCTATCCCCAAGCTAACAAAAGGATCCCGCGCATCTCACAACAACGAAAAAAACGCGAAACCGACACGCCCCTGACTCCATGACTAAAGCCTGCATCAAGTCTCACCAAAGCAGCCATAAAAGCATCTATTAATACAACAAACATACCGTGTCCCAGAAACCGACGTAGCATAAAGCATCAGCAATCAATAAGCCACATATACACAGCATATACCCCTCGACCACGTACCTTACACCATCCATCACCACGCCACACCTGCCGCATCGCACCGTCCTAGTCCTCATCACCACCTACCCCCACGCACATCTTCCACCAACCGGGGCCCGAACATCACACGTCGCGCACCGTACCGCAGAACATTCCTCCGCGTCGTCTCGTGCCGTGTAGGGGGTCCGCCGGTCCGCCAGTCCGCCAGTCCGCTTCCCGGTGGCGTGGGTGGGCGGACGCGTATGCTCTGTGGCACTTGATCAATATCGCGGCCGCTTTTCCCTGCGTGTGCGGCAGCGTGGTCTGGGCCTGGGTGTGCGGATTGGGATGGGAGTTTGGGAGCTATATAGATGGGGATATGGGTTGGATGATGGATGGATAGGGATAGGGATAGGGATAGGGGAGGGGTGTATGGTGACCGTGGGCTTGGGACGGGATGGGTGCGTTCACTTGTGTGTACCTGCCGTGTATGTCGTGACAGCGGCGATTGTCTATCTGTATGTGGCGATGGGATGGGATGAGATGGGATGGGATGGAACGGGGAGCTGGACCTGCTACTGGTGGCGATTGTTGAGTCGAGGTCATACGAAGGGGGTACTTGTAGATGTGGATGTAGATGCAGATGCAGGTGCATGGGAGCAGGGAGGTACATATATGCATGTATGTACAAAAATTGGATGCCAAGATGATAGATTGGGGATGTGCATAAGGATATATATGCATATGTACGCATATTGTGTCGGTACTCCGGTCAATCCGTAAAGTAAATATCCATGCAAGGCATCAATGGTATCAACCTGCAAAGAAAAAGACATTACGATATATAACTAGAGAACTAAAAACTACACTAGGATACTATAGTTTGGATGTAAATGAAGCTCTAGTAGAGCAGAATCTCCTGAGAGTTAGTAGAATTTAAAAAGAGTATTGTTTCTAGAAATAGAAGGATAATTCACATGAATGCCTTAGACTCATGTGATTAACAAGGATATTTACTTTATGGGTTTTCTGGAGTTGGAGTACACAATACTTTGTATGTACAAGTACAGTATGTCCGTCTATACCCGCCTTGTATTTATTGTTCCTCTGATCTTGACCGGCTCCATTCATTACTCATCGATAGACTCGCTGTTGATGATGGAAATGTGTACTTTGCTCTTCTCTGCTCTGCATTGCATTGCACGGCACGGCACTCTACGAACACTCGGGAACTTCTGGCGTACTTGTAGAAGAAGAGAGACAGCAGACGGTGGCACGTCCGTGGGTGATTTCCAATAATCTGCATTCCATTTATCTGACTTCTTGGGGGCAAAGACCAGCTATCCACTCCAAGACACTCAAGGTAAGGCCAGGTACGAGCCAGACAAACATAGACAGGCAAGGCAAGGTGAGGTACAGTGCACAGTATTACTTTAATACTTCGTACCTGGCAGCTCGTAGCGGGCCTGTTACTTTCTCTCCAATGCAATCGATGCATTTGACGTTATAAGCATACAAGTACTATGCCTCACTCAGCTGGATCTTCACATACTGTGTAGTAGTACAAAGTAGATAGATAGTAGAGCTCCAGCTCTAAATAGGGAGATTGGAGAGCGCAGGTCGGAATATGCTCGAACACGCCATCTCATCTATTCCACTCGTGTTTTAAATGAATTAATGAAGCTTGAACATGACAGGCACAAGCCACATCCCCGAGCAGCATTACGCCATTCGCCGCGCCAAGAGCCGTACACAGCCGTCGACATTGATCATGACCTGAGAATAAGCAACATACTTCGAGTATGCAGTTGTGTTCTGTTATGGCGCAACAGGAAGGGAGAAGAAAACTCGCCCAGCAAGAACTGATTTGCCTTGCTTGCTGTTGGTTGGAGATGATGCTTCGGGCTTGTTCGCCGTCGGTCTACATGTGTCTTTCGGGAAATCGTCACGACGCAGTGGGATGAGATATACCCCAGGATGCGGCGCAAGACATAAACACACATGGTCTGCCGGAGAAGCAGTTAGCTGTGTCGATCAATAGAGTGGTGAAGCTTTGTATGTGTGAGTGTAAGACCACGAGGGGGAGAGAGAGAGAGAATGGGCAGACGATGATAGAGTAAGTAAAGTAGAGTAAGGTAGACTCAAGTGGAGTTCTTTGATGCCGACTGAATTCCATGAGCGCAGGTGAAGCCTCATTCCCTCGCTCAACCCGCTTCTTCCACGCCTGGTACGTATCAGCATGAGGCTATGGAGTATACACAAGGAACTAAAAGTCACAGACGTTTTATCACGACTTCTCGGCGGCGGGAGGAGTATTTGCAGCAGTGATCACCCCTCGGTCTCTCGGCGTCTAGCCCGCTTCACTCTCCCTACCGGACTTGACAACCAGATACAGGACTACGTAGTACATACATCCTTCACCCGCGACTCGCCATAATAGCACATACAGAAGACGACTTTACCTACCTAGGGATGCGGCTACGCGGCGTGTCTTTCAACCCCTCGACGACACCGCGGTTTGAGGTTTCTCGATTCTCGAAGCAGTGTGGTTGAGTTGATCATTAACGGTATAGACTCGAGGGACCGACGACGGCGCCGGCGCCGGCCTCTAGATCCTCCGACCTGGACTCTGACTCTTTGGGTCAGGGGAGGGAGGATCGCGTGTGCACTATTGTGGACGGCGCTGTACTGTATTTGAAAGCTTGACCTGCGCCGCTCTTTGGAGGGCTTTGCTCTACGAGTACTCTTACAGTGCAGTCTTACTAGACTTCTATTCATATATACTTATACCTAGGTATGATTATCATTGAAAAGGCCGATGTTGGAAGCCACACGCGAGGTCCCTGTGCGAAGGTGAAGATCCCTTGTTTGTTACTTCGTGTGTATGTATTTATGTGCATCTCCCGTATAATTAATCATTACCTTTCCTCCTTGCACTTTTTGTTTGCTGGCTAGGGAGAGTAGATTCCAACATCCATCAGCCATCAGCCATCATCAGTGAGCCGAAGCATCTGCATTGGATGGATATTGATAGTGACAGGAATGACAGTGCCCTTTTGACTTTGCACTTTCCGAAGATCTAGGTAGTCCATTACAAGTGAATGGAAAAGGCGTTCACTACTCGATCGGGCCCCTTCTTGACCCTTCGTAGATTTTGTTCCACCGTAAACCTAAGAGAAAACAGAGGGCAAGATATGTACGTAGTACATACTTTTGAAGTCCGCGCTCTCGATCTTCATCTAGCCTCTCAAGCCATTTGATTTCAATAGGGCTTAGGATCAGGGGGTCGTGTAATTAAAGACAGTCGTTTCTAGATGAAGCTGAGACAGAATATGCTGTATTTAGAGGCTGGAAACTTCGGACGATGAGATGAGATTATAACTTTGAACGTCCAACCTGTGAGGAGCCTCTTTTTGCTCTGTAAGATTACTCCGAACACAAAGTATAATCATATATGTCCGATGGGATAGGATGATGGTTGGTTGGCCAGGGATTGTGAGATTCTGGAACTACCTTACGGTTAACTATGGTTTTGTTTGATGGGCAGCACAAACGATGATCAGTAAAGAGCTTGGCACTATGGTTGTGCTCGTCCATCCGCGAGATTGTTAGGTATGCTTCTCTTCCCTCTCTCCTCTCTCTCTCTTCTTCTCTTCTTCTCTTGCTTTCCGGACCGTCTTAGAGGCCCGAGAAGGCATTGTCTTGCACACATGCATCGCTACCGCGTGGCTGCAGGATTCTGGTGGTGCGGGGAGGGTTCTCGGAGAGGCCCTCGCATGGCATGGCATGGCATAGTATGGCAATTTGCAAGGTTGAACGCTGGGAAAGTAAAGTGCCAAAGGCGGCATCGATGACAATGCAGAGAGCTGAGGGAAACCGAAAAAAAAGCAATCATGAAGCATAGCGAGTGTGTTGATTTGATTACACAGTACCTACCTCACAGCAATGGATGAGGCCGCGGAACACAAAATCTCCTGCCGCGCCGTCAGAGATATGTTAGACGACAGTGAGAGAACCGCACATTTCTGCGGTCACAATGAGGTTGTAACGATAATTGTGGATGTCGATCAGTCCAGACACCACCCAAACTCGTGGGCTTGCGAGGTTATTCCTCGACTTGGGGTACTGCAAGGATCGTCATTGTGAGGTTGCACTGGACTCTGTGAATACAAGCACAACATGATTAGGCGGACAATTAGCATTGGTTTGCTGCACACTCGAGACGTCCCAGATGATGGGATTTCTTCCATGGCGTCGGCTGGAACAGACGAATGAAAGCCGAGTCGCGAGCACTGTTCAATGAGGGATCTTTCAAGTCGAAAGGAACCATTCATCCATCATCCTTCGTGAACTTGACTACAGACGCGAAGGAACCGACGTATTGACTCTATCCAAACTCCGTACTTGAGCGGACCCTTCATGGCGTGTACAGGTACTGCACACGCTGTATTCTGGTACACAAGATTCTTCAGATCTACACAGCGGTCGTGACGGGGTGAGATCGGAAAACCCGTCAGCGTGGTTGAGAAACGTTAAGGGACGTTGAGGATTCGGAATTTCAGATGGATCAGGTGGAACAGCTTCAAGAAGCGCAAAGGACGAAGAGAGAAGAACAGACACAATGCAAGAGAATGGACAAAAGAAGCGGTGGCCCTCGATTGCGTACGGAGGAGCGAAAAGTCCTGTCAACCTTAATCTGCAAGGTTTTGTTTCGTGGAAGCTTGCGAATTATCTGACGATAGATTGATGATTGATGATAGATGATAGATATAGATTCCCATGGCAAATGCTGCAGTAGTAGTAGCCATCATGCAGTGCTACCCGGTATATTGGTGAGTTGATATTGAACATCCGCTGCACCTCAGCTGCAATGATCCGTCCCTGTGACCTGACGACTGACGACTGACGACTAACGACCACTGCCAGATTCGAGGGCTCGATATCTGGCAAAAGTGTCCAGAACATCCAGAATATCCAGAACGTTCAGAATGTCAAGAATCAGTCCCGGACTGAGCGGCCAGTAATAGTTTCAGTGTCAGTATAAAATTAACCCTCCCATGAAGGATCTTTACACGGCGGGGATGTGTGGACTTGAAGATTTCGAGTGGTAAGCTCACCTCGTGGCCATCTGACGATGTATGTTTCTCCCCGAGCATTGTCCTCAAATCGACCCTCGGACCCGGTCAGCAAGCACAAAGGTACAATTAAGTACGAAAGGACTAGACTTTGGCCAGAGTCGGTGGCCTTTCGCGGCCTTTCAAAGCGTTGTCCCTTCATTGTTCTTCATTACGACTTACGATTGAGATGTTTGTATGGATATCAGCGAGTGTGTAAGTACTACAGTAAGTGTGTACTGTACTGTGTACGGGTCATGGCAAGATAGAGTGTGATGGCCCACATCGCCCGCGACTATGGAGTAACGACGTACAAGTAAAAGCATGACTGGCGACGGGGAATCCGGTGCGAGAGTAGCTCAGTCACTCAGTCCAGCTCTTCAGATGGCCTGTCTCATCGTACGGCAGATGAAAATCTTCACAACTTACCTCATCTCATGGCAGAGGACTGAACCGTGCAGATAGACGATAGAGCTGGATAAATGATGATGCTTTTCCGGCATCCGGAAGAACTTGATGAAGCGCCGGAAATATCCAGACACGGCAGACTGCTTGCTGGTTGGTGAGGAAGAGAGAGGATGAGGGCAGAATTGGAAATGGAGATGGAAATGGGAAGAATCCAAAGGATATTGTCGGATATCATCATCATCATCATCCAATGTGAGTATCATACGTATCGAGTGTGGGAGGCGGCTTCACTCTACTCTTTACTCCTCCTCCTTCTCCTCCTTCTCCATCAATCAACACCAACACCAACACCAATATCAACATCAACATCACCAATACATCGAACCCCCACCATAGACGTTCCTCTTCTTCCGACGCCTCGCAGTCATAGAGGAAGAAAGTGTCTTACTATTCAATGCCGACTCGACTCTCTGTTTCGCTCGGGTTTGGCAAATACAAACACATTGTTTGAGCTGCTGATAAGTATCAACGCATCAACCATCCTCTCCACCGGCCTTCCCCGGTGGGATTGACTCCGCTGCACAGACGGGCGAAGCTCCAACTCCCCAATAACCCACTCTACTCTCTAAAGCAGGTGCATGTTATTACGATACTGACCACAAACTCCACTGTTTTGAGCTCGAATGTTGGGTTGATAGACACGGAGGTCGTATTGAGCATCTACGACTGTAAATCGTACCTACGTAGGTACATACGGAGATATTACTGCACATAAACTCCGTGGGTACATGCTAGGTAAGGCATGCATATGGACACCACTTTTGAATCGCAGTGCAAATCATCGATATTTCTGAATCATCATCTCTCCAGTCGAGTCGAGTCGGGAAAGTCAAACAACGTGGCAAGTGCACGCTCACAAGCATCGATTTCGAACAAGATTCAACACTTCAAAATCAAGAGCAAACATTCATGCGCATTTTCCGAATAGCCATCATCTTATCTGACTTCTATGAGCCTGAGATGGGGGGGATAGCTGCAAAGAGGGAATACAGAAAAGCCAATTCCCTAGCATGACAGATGTGGACTCGCGACGCTTCGCTGAAACGAGAATCCTATCTTCAATCATTCAGAAGGGTCTTCCAACGCGTCATTCCTTTCTTTGCCCACAAGCGGATGTTGACCGCATATATCGTTCTGCTTGTATGTACGAAGTACTTTCCTGTGGGGTCTGATAGACACACAACAGGTGCGGAGTACACACTCACGATACTCTACTCACAATGAACAGATATGCTGGCGTAGGTAATAAGTACAAGTACATGTGTACATGCTCGGTACTACACCCTGCACCCCTTCCTCACTGCATGCTTCTGCAGAGGTGCAGAGGGTCTCCGATAGCCTCTTGAGTCTTGATACCATCGTATCCACAGCCCTACCACGACGCCGCCGCCAACTTCAGATCCACAGTACCTCTCTAGTACAAGTACGAGTATGGGCCCAGCATTCGTAGGCTCCTCCCCCTGCCGACACGGCGCTGCTCAAACGGCCAAGTGTCATCGGAAAGTCAGCATCACACACCCGGCCTCGTCTCAATCGGGAACACAATACTCGTACTGCGTAGAGTAGAGTACCGCGAAGAGGAGTGAAAGCAATGCAAGCAAGTTGAAGGCCAGCAACCCAAGCAAGAAAACGAGAGGGGACCCTCGACAAGCTTCCCAAGCTCAGGCGCAGGCTCAAGAGTGGCCGAAAAGGCACACAGACATTCCCTTGCCCGCCTGGGAATGGGCGCAGTGTCAGTGGAGGCTGCGATGCACCTCATCCTCATCCTCATCCTCATCTTCGTCCTGTACACACTATTCCTTGGGGATCAGCAGCCCCCGGCTCAGCATCGGCCACCGGCCTCACGGCAGGGGTTCTGGGCAATCTCCATTCTCCAGGCTTGTGCTGCCAGTCCGCCAGCGGCCAATCGCCTGCTCCCAGCACCCAGGCCAGGCCCGAACATGGGGGCCCTGGTGAGGATGTGAGGAGGGAATAGAATAGTGTTGTTGCTGTGATGGCGGATTCTTCGATCTACAGAACAGAACGATGCCGTGAAGGGTTGAATTGAGAGTCGGAGGATGTGAGTAATGTGCTCAACTTCAACCATTCTCGTCCGTCTATTATCAATCCTTCTCAGTACACCTGTTTCTATCAGCGGGGTGCAGATACTTGAGAGCTCTTTCGCCATCTCAAGTGCGTGCGTACCTTTGTATATACATGGCAGATTGCATACGTACTATTGTACCTTAGAGTAAGCTCTCATATGTACCTTGGGACTACATATGTACAACAAGTACGTAGGAGCTCAGCGTCTTTTGTAAAGGGTCGTTCGATCACTAGGTAAGTATTTTCGCGGCGTCTTGAGTAATAGAGCACGGGACGAATTGATACCCATGCTTGATGTTTTAATTTAGAAGATGCCGCCTTCTGTGCTCTTCTACACTTCGAATGCGTGTATGTATGATGAGCACTTGTATGAGTATGAATCCGAATATGCGTGGGTATGTAATGTAATACTTATGAATTCCCGTATGCGCGTGAGGGCAAATGTATTTAGGTCGGCATGTTTCTTGGACGCGTGAAAGCAGCAAGGTGAAGTAATGGATGGGGCTCCGTTCAGCGTATTCGGAGCATCAATAGCTCTATTCATCCACATATTCTACGAGCATCGAGCAAGCTTCTTCCATGTCGTCGTCGTTGTCGTCGTCGTCGTCGTCGTCGTCCCTGGAACTCGCACACTCATCCATTCACTCACGTTTGACTTTACCTTTTACTTGGCCCCTGCCTCTCTACCTCGCATTCTTTGCCCACTAGGTACGTACAGCATACCCATGCCTGTTCCTCCACTATGGATACCCTACCATGCATTCCGATCCCATGCAGTCCCACGTTGGACCCCCTCTCTCGTCCCCTTGACTCCCCTCCCCGAGTAATTATTAGCATGGTCAAGCAATAACGTACCCTACATCCTACAAACATCGAGATAGATGCCTCCACTCCACTATGTATGCAGTAATAGTAAGGTAAAGGTATGCACTCCGTAGTGACTTTCTTCTGTTCAAGGGACCTGCTTATGGAAATGGACCCGGGTACACCAAACCACACTACTACTTACAGTAGGAATTGGGCTCCAAGGTCGGAAGAGTAGCGTTACCAAGCGTGCTTCTACTGTATCCGTAGTACAGTGTACAAGTAAAACATGCTGGCAGAATGACAGTTAGTCTATTGTTGGACTGCTGATAAAGGAGTGGCATAGTAGTATTAGTAGGGAAGAGAGATACTTAGAGAGAGAGAGAGAGAGAGAGAGTATCTGAACCTACTTACCCAGAGAGTCAAGTGCCCGCAAAATTAAGAGTTCACGTCTTAGACGAATAGTCAGCGATGTCGTGGGATTGCCGCTTGGAAGTATATGTGACATAGCTAGGTTGTGTGATGTCTGAGAATAACACACTTGGGCTGAATGAAGGTTGAGAGGAGGGAGAGGAGGGGGAGGAGTGAGGAGTGAGGAGAGTAGAAAAGAGGAGAGTAGAAGAGAGAGAGAGAGAGTGTGTGTGTGTGTGTGTGTGTGTGCGCGTGTGCACGTACAAGAAAGGCGTGAGGATCTCTTTCCACCACGCCAGCGACGAGAGCACCTTACACTTTCTACCACACGACCAACACCATCGTCGCCCGAGATTCTCTCCTCTCCTCCTCCTCCTCCTCACCCTCATCCTCATCCTCCTCCCATATACCTTACTCTCACTCCCTCCCCTCCTCCTCCCTCTCCCCCCACCTCTCATCGCCAACTCTTTATCTCCCTTCACTTTTCCATTCTACTTAAATCTTAACTTCTATTTCGGCCCTCATATCCCTCCTTCGCAAATCCCTCCCCCAGCCGGAAAAAAAAAAAGTCAATAATTGTACTTGTTACTTTCAATCATCTCTCTGCGCCGATTCTTGTTTGCGATATATCCCCCCTTTCAGCCATTCTTGCGCTTTCGGATTTCAGAAACATAAACATAAAAAGCTGTGCTCCTGGAGATCACACAAGACAAAGACCCCCCTCCCCCACTCACTCACTCACCCCCCCAGTCGGTGTCGTTTATTGTTCTCGTCATATTCGATACTCGACTCGATCACTCCATCTCAAATCTCAAGTCTCAACTCTCAAATCATCAGCAACTTCAACACTCCCTCTTCAACCTTTCCACCCAACTCCGTTATTAGCCTGAGTGCTCGACCAGAAAAATCGAGCATCGAGCATCGAGCATCGTCATCCACTGCAGTAGCAACGCAGTCAGTCACTCGTTCATTCGTTCATTCGTTCATTCGTTCATTCATTCATCGACACGGATCAATTGCTGCTTATTCCGCCCCTCCGTCCTCCATCCTCCCTTTTCTTCGGCACAGACGCGCGCTCGTCTCTATTATTATTTCTATTATTTCTATTATTTCTATTTTATCCTCAATCGTACGTGCCAGCTCTTATCATCCTGTATGTACCTTTCAATGCAGTCGTTCGCGTCGGCATATTTGGGAAGGAGATGCCGCACAGAGGTCTCAATGCCGGTCTATACTGAGCGCTGCTATTCCACTCGGAACATCTTTGACCTTCCCTCACAAGACCGGATCATCATCCCAGTGATATTGATATTATTACCCTTTCGCCTTTCGCAATACTGATTGTTATAGCCTCGCGAGACGATATCAACACCTCTCAAGGACTTTCCTACTCGGGCCTGACTTTTTGCAATCGCTACAACTCTCTCACATTCCCTCCACAAACACTACAACTCTCTCGTCACAGAGGCGAAAATAACCCACCTTATCCTCCAAGGGTCTCTGTGTCTGTCTTTCAAGTGCCGCATCTTGATCGACCTACTATAATATATATTCCTTCGCGCCTTCGCATAACACCAAGGACTTGCGCTGCAATATAAAAACGTCCCAATCCCTGCGCGCCTGGGTAGCGACAATATATATCCCCCTGCCCCAAAGAAGCAGCCAGAGTTTCGAAAACACCACAACGATCCTCCAAACATTCATACATAATGTTTGGCCCCGGGAGTTCCATGGTCCAAGGAGGACCCGAGTTGAATCATTCACACCTCCATGCTAATCCTCCACCAACATCGCAACAGATCCGTACAGCATCGTTAGGAGGAGCGGAATTTGATGAACCAACCTCACCGGATGCTGCAGTGGCATACCATGATCAATTGAGAAGGGCTTCTGTGACTACGAGTCGTACAGGGCGCACTCGAAGCAATACTGGAAACTCAGCAACATCATCCTTCAGATCCTCAGAATCCACCAACGCTTCCGTGGAGGCACCTGATCTTGCGAGAAAATTATCTGGAAGGTCCAGTGTGAGTAAGATGACGAGCCGGGCCGAGAGGCCGGAGAGCAATCTTTTCAACAAGTCTATCTTCCAACGAAGCTCGAGGAAAAAGCACGAAAGCATGAGTGCGGCTTCAGTCCAGGGAGTTGAGATGCCTGTAAGCGGCTCTGCTAGAGCAAGATATTACGGAAGAAGTCAATCCGGTAAGTACTAGCAGAGCAAAAGTGTTTCTCGAATTTTCAATTAATATTTGGATACAGACGCTGGCCGAAAGTTCAGTATCTCTGAGCCATACAATTTCCAGCATCTCACCCACCACGCAAAGAACGTCCCTCTCCCAAAGAACACAAGCCGCGAAGAGTTGATTTCAGAATTCGCGACTCTCCGCACGTCACAAGTACCCGCTCGTGGCCAATTGAAGGGTATCAAGGCACAGGAGCTTCAGCATGCTAACAGTCATTCAACTGACCAAATACCCACCATTCGTGGACCAGAATGGCGACCATCCACCGGCAACGGCAAGCCAAGATCCCAGCGTCATTTATTACAGAAGAGCTCAGCAAAAAATCGCCATAGCATTAAACAGTCCAGATCACATGATAACCTTCGACAAACTCCACCTCGACCAGCGCGATCACCCGAGCCAACTGAGGAGCCTCAAGTTGATTTGGCAGGACGAGGTCTTTCTCATGATGATTTCCTCGCTGCAGTGGACCCATTCACACAGGCCGATCGCCCAAAAACTAGTGGATCTGTAAGACAAAATTTCCAATCACAACTGCCTACACCGCCGCGCGTGCCCATGTGGCAGGAACAAGATTATTTCTCACCGCACGACGTGCCCCACGATATGCCTCACGCGGTATCGACGCCAGATGAAATCGCATGGCCCCTTCCAGCGCCATCTATGTTACCGAAGGACAATGTGCGCACCGAGCTCGTCGAGACACCACAGGAAAGGGCTGCACCATCAACATCGATCGCTCGAAGGTTGTCCGCCACCAGGAAGCCGGGAGTCCGCATATCTCAGTCGTTTTCTCAGCTTCGTCCTATTCGGGAACCCCAGACCGAGCCGTTTGCCGACTTTCAGGCTATCCACTACCAGGATCGAAGAGACACACAGTCGTCCGTCACTTTGGCATATCCCGAGCCGATGCACGCCGTTATTGAGAACATGGATGAATCCAGTGACAACAGACGGGATTCCGAGTCCTGGCCGAGTGCGATTCGCGATTCGTGGGAGGATGATATCGATTACTGCTATGAGCATGAAGCCGAAGCGGACTGCGACTACGATTGGGATCGCGACTCTCTCAAGGCTCCAGGCGATGCAGCTTCTTTCAAGGATATAGGTGTTGATGAGTGTTACTCTAACGACCCATCTCATCTTGATGATGATGAGGATTTCGTTGTTCCTCACCACCGACGTTTCCGTCCTTCACTCCTCGAGCCTTCTCCATTTGACGTCCCGGAGCTTTCCCCAATGTCACAAAATTCCAGCTCAAGCATCAAATCTCCTATGCCACATACACCGCTTCAAGGATCTTCCCTTCGTCACTCCCAGCTCATCAAGGATCCAAAGAACAGCGCGCCAACTCTCCTAATTCCTGGAGACTACACCCCAGAGATCAACCACGAAGAAATGTACGACGAGCTTCTCTCCAACGAACGGTCCAACGAGGACCAGAAGCACTTTGTCTTCCGTAACGAGAGTGAAGAGACCATCTCTCCAGTTGATCACCGCTCCTCCATAACCTCCTACCGCTCATCACGCTTCTCCCGCTCATCATCCACGAACGCCTCCAACTACAACTCTCAAGAGAGCATCTTGCTCTCACGCGCAGCATCCATCGTGGTAGGCCACCGATCCGCCTCCTCGGGCAGCTCCCTCCCAGACCTTATCGCCTCCCGCCGCCGCAGCCGCACCCGCGAGGAACAAGAACTCGCCAGCCGCCTCGAGGCTCTCTCCATGACCCAGCAGCCAGCCGCGCAAAACAACTCGGGTCTCGCTGTTCCCTGGAACAACGAGCCTGCTCTCTCGCCTGTCGCCGAGTCTTTTGTCGACCCGCAATTCATGAACGAGCGTGCCACTGAGTATCACCAAGAAGATGAGGTTCCCTCAGAGCCTACATCCCCTATGTCTCCCGTAGTTGCACCACCACGCGCCCGCGATTCGCTCTATACGCAGAAGAATCCCTCCCTCACGCGCTTCTCACCCTCTAGGTCCCGAGACGTATCCGAGGAAAGAGAGAGGCATGGCCGCAAGGGCTCCATGCCCCTTCTTTCCTCCCACAGAGGTTCCGTCCTTGTTCAACAACCCGTCCGTCAGCGCTCTGACTCTGTTGCTGTGCGCGCTTCCCGTCGTGGATCCTACTTCATCGGCCCACCTTCTGCCCATCAGAACTACTCCATGGGCGCTAACGTCATCTAAATTATTTCACACCGCATCACATTGCATCATACCACAGCGCCTTCTGGCATATCTCTTTCCTGCATTCTGTCTGTTCTTCATCGATTCTCGAGTCTTAGCATGTTTGTTTCGCTCACCAGACATACTTTCTATACCGTCTTTGCTTATCTCCTTTTGGCTTTTGGGCCTTGTTTCGCCATATCTACATGCACCCCTTCCTCATCAGGAATCTCCTTTTTTTGTTTGGCCGTAGTGTTTGCGCTATCGCAACATCGTCCATCGGTCAGTCACAGTCAGCCATCATCTCCATGGCATATTCCTCACGCATTTATTTGTTTCTCTTTTTGTTAGTTCTGTTGCATTTCTTGTAACTCCCTTTTTGTGTTTGCCCTTATTTATTTTGTTGGCTTTCATTACTCTGTGGGGTTCTTAGCGAAGGGAGGGGCCTAGGATAAAAGTTACAGAACTCGGCCGGACCGGATTTGGGGGTTTTTGGGTGGGTCTTTTTGGGGGACGGGGATGGGGATGGGATGCGGATCGTTGATTAGATGCTAGGGGTGGGTTAGACTAGTTGGTGATTTTGGGCATATTATTTTTTGCTTTTGGGCAGCTTGGTCGATGTTTGGATCGAAGAGATGAGGTGTGGATGAGGTGGATTTGAAGGTTTCGAAGGATTGGATACCCCCCAGGGGAATGATTGAGGATGAGATGGATGCTGAATTGATGGAGATGTGATGTTGTATTTAATAGTGGATAAATGAAGTTGTGTTGATTCATCTTGCCTTGCATTCCTTGCTTGGTTTCTGTGCTTGGTGAAGTGTGAGGTTGCAGTAGAAGGGGGTAATAGTGTAAGTCGTAATAAGAAAGACGTTATCTGTCACTTACCATCGTACCTTCCCTGGCTGATTCCTTTGCCATGCTAAGTGGCTGCACAAGATGCGTGCGGGGGAGGCGACATGTTCCATAACATAATATATCTGAGGCGTAGTCGTGCCCATAGAGCCGGGCCATCGCGCTTGTTGCACATCTATCTATCTACCCGCTCACAGCTTAAGATCCTACCGCCGTCGACGACATCTGTTAACCCTGATTCCAGTAACTTTGATGAGAGGATCTTCACTTCAGTAGAACGAAAGCATTTACAACTGTTTCCTACGGACAATCATACTCGACCCAGTCTACAAGTTGCATATGCTCGTGATAACATCGTGGTTGGCTATATCGGGAACGAAGGCTCGACTATGCATACAGCACATCTACATAACCCACCTCAACCCATTTCTCAACCATATTCCCCATCTCAATCCTCATATATCCCGATACCCTAATGACATATATCCAGCACATACTAAGAGACAATGGGAGGTTTTTTTTGCCGTGAGGGCGTGAGGGCGTGATGCTGTACTTGGCCTATAGCGAAACACTTGACTCGCTCAATGGACTCTTTGCTCGCATGCTAGATATTATGATGTATCCCTACTTGAAATATCAACTGAATGACCGCCAAAAACATTCGGCGATGTTGACTGCTTTGGTGAGCTGACATGTCCACTCCTTCTGTTCGGAAACTTCGATGGCAAGCGTTGCATGTGGCCGGCTTTTGGGGTGGCTCTAAGCCTATTCGGTTGCATGAGGGAGTAGTATGTTTCCAGGCTGGGAATATCTGACTTGAGGATTTGGTTTTGTATGTATAAATTTGAATCATCTGTGAAGTGCTGGCTTTTGCGGGTCGTATGTCTGGTGCTTTGGGTATGGGGATGGTCTTGATGGTCTGCACTCGGCCTGTTCGTTCTGCAAGCTCTGTTGAATTTTTATCTCTGATGATGCTAAAGAGGTTACCTCAGTCAGGTTTTAGAGGAAACGAGGGTATATAAGGTTCTTGAGTCGAGTGATTGCCGCATTTCTGCGGAATGGTTGGGGTATATTTGATGCCGTTTTCAAGAGTAGTTGAAAGGGGCTTGAGTATCTTCGTGGACATCCTGAATATTGGTACCGATCCCGATGCTATCAAATGATATTCGTGGAAGTCATGCATGATATGGTCTTTGGGGTCTACATCAAGGTGCCAACCTCTAGCACTATACCTGTTTTGCGTTGTGCATTCCCGATTAGGCGCAGCAAAATATTGTGAGTGCCAAATTCGATAAGCTGTTCGCCATGAGGTTCTCATCCCTCGAGCCTACTTAATCTAATGCCAGAGCACGCATCCTCTGAATATCTCTTTCCCTTCTATCCATACTTTCTGATACACCTCGAACATATTTCCAGCTGTATTCAAAAGTATTCAACTTCTTGAGCTCAAGCTCGCTATCATTTCAAGCGCCATCACCATTGGCAACATCATCACCATCATTGCATAAGACCAAAACCAGCCGACCAAAACACCAACTCACTTCTCACTCTTGTCAAGAGTGATAATCATAACGAAAAACCTACCACCATCACCAATCCAAAAAAAATTATAACCACTTGTCTCATATCAGACAACATGCCTTCCTGCAACATTTCGCAGCAAGCCGGCCCCACTGGCCTAGGCTACCACAACGGGGTTTACATTCCCCCAACTTACCACACGACCCCAAGGTCCATCATCAACCGTGACAATTGGAGGTCGGTGGCCCAAAGATCCCGGGACCAGTATAGGGTCAGCAAGCGCGGCCGATCCAGCAGATCTGGATCTGCATCATCATCGACAACGGTCAAGAAGGAGGAATCGGAGGAAGACGAGGGCGTGAACGGATATGAATCCGACGACGAGACGCTCGTCACGCAGGAGCGTGATGTAGAAGAGGGCTCATCTGAGTATGCATCGTCCGTCTCCTCTTCTTCCAGTGTCCCATTGGATGACACATCGCCAGAGACAATGGTAGAAGAGGCGAGCGATGAGGAGGAATCAGCGCAAGAGCTGACAGAGGAGGAGATGATGGAGGCGGTGGTAATGCACCAGTTCATTTCCCAGGAATTGGACGAATCGGTCAGCTACCTCTATCTGGAGCCCGAGTTCGCCTATCTTGCCGAGAATGAGGAGAGCGATCGAGAGTCTGAGGACGAGAGCGGGGAAGAATCGGAGGACGAGGAGAGTGAAGAGGAATCTGAGGTTGAGGAGACCGAGGATGAGGCTGAAGAGGAGGAAGATGGAGAGGAATCGAGCGGGAGGAAGGTGCTCATCTTGAACGTAAAGGGAAGGCATATGATGTGGTAGGAGCTATGTGGCAGGGTGGATAATGATGTTGGGGTAGGGCAGGGCACGTGATGTATTCAGAGTCAAATAATGTTCGCCAGTTGGAATAAAACCGGTCCGCAAACACAGCATGCAATTCAATACTTGAAACTCATCTCCGCTCTTTGAAAACAAGATTACTAAGAAGACAATCGAGACCAATCTCAACATTTCAAACCATGGAAGGTAAAGATGCTTTAATTCACTGACCTGCCATTGACACCACCCAAGTAGCTTACACACGCTATACCATCTGATACCCAAAACGCCTCGTACACAAATTTGTTGTACACATGAGAAAAAAAAGAAAGCCCCACCATATGATAGGACCGCGCACCAGTGCGACTTCCGTTCATATATTGCTTGGACCAGGTTCCGCATCGTGATCTCCCTGTTTCCTTCTTTTCCCAGCCAAGAAATCGCCCAAAGTATTACTCAGAGTCCTAGCTCTGAATCGCTTGCTCGGTTCAGAATTATGGGTATTATTTCGTGGATCTTCTGCAGTCGATGTCTGCTTAAGAGGCGAGCTGTCAAGCAAACTTTGAGTTTCTGTATCTGATTCCTGTACGGTTTCGGCGGACGAATCGCCTACTCGAGTAGAGCCTGACTTTGTTCGTCGCACAGGAGCTCGAGGTCTTGTGAAAGAAGATTTACTTCGCAGTGGATTGTCAACTCCACGCCGTAATGACTCGGCAACGACAGCACTGAGTGACGATGACAAAGGAGCAATCAAGGGCCCCGGCATGATGCGCGATATTGAATGGCGAGTACTCGGGCGTACCACATCTGGATGTGGCGGTTGTGGTAAGAGTTGTTGGTTTGGATGCGTATGAGGTATTCCTTGGGTGAAAGCTCTCGACGTGCCAGGTCTAGAGGAGTTAGGGGATGCATGTGCCTCTGTTGGTAAAACTGGTGTCGAGTTCGTGCTGGGCATGCCTGGAGGGCGAGTCCCGCTTAGGTTGCCTTCTGAAGCCGTCACCCAGGGATTTGCAAGTACTGGAGCAATCTCGTGCCCATTAGCCATCTCTGTTGCAGAAATGGCTGGGGTAAACCTGATTGATGGTGCATGCGTAGACGCGTTAGAGTAGAGACGCTGTGGTGTTCGGTGACCAGCAGTGCTTTCTCCAAAACTGATTCGTGACGATCGTCGAGATTCCATCTTGTTGTTAGGGTCCATATCAAAGTTGCCATCTGTCGTTGGTCTAGGTCTCCTAATAACAGTTCCGCTGTCATATCCATGTTCTTCCTGGTTGTTGATAAGAAGCTGTTCCTCTCCTTGTTCCGAGTCGGCATCCTCATCGTCATCGTCATACTGGCGCCCACTGGTAATAAGATATACTCCAAAAAAGGTAAGCAGACAACCACCAACAAACTTCGCCGCGCTATCAGCAGTTGCAGATTCGAAGTCCCGATAAAGAATGGCACTGCCAATAATGACTGAGATGGTGAACATCACGAACTGAACCGGGATAACTTGTGTCGAGTCAAATCGCTGTAAGGCTTTGTTCAAGTACTTGACTTGCATGATAGCGGTGACAATAAGAACGACTATGAGGCCGTACGTGACTGGAGTTGTGAAGGCACGCCACAGAGTGAATGATAGCATAGAAGCAACACCTTTCGTCGACAGTGCTGTATAGCCTCCAAATAATCCTACCAAGCCAAGGTCGATGAGTATGGTTTTGCTTCCATACTTTGGACTTAGCCAAGCCAGCAAGGCAATCAGACTAAAGGTTATAGCCATATAAACCTCGAATTCAGTTCTTGTAATTGCACCAAGAACTTCATGTGGTCCCAGCTTCTTCTCATCCTGCTTTGCACTCAATACAACAGTCACGGCGCCTCCAACAGCAATCACCACGCCCCAGAAATCGCGCATTCTGAACTGTTCCTTGAGCATGATCGGTGCGATAACGCAATTCGAAATGAGAGCAACAACTCCGAGGGGAGATACAATAGAGGCTGGTGCAAAGCCATATGCCAGAAAATTCCCGGTCTCGCCCAAAGTCATCAGAGCTATTCCTGCCCACCAATATGGCGAATGCAAGTATGACTGGTTCACGTCGCCATCATCATCATATTGTACATCTCCGCCGCTAGACTCGCCGTTGCCAGACTCCGTATTCTCTGCGGGTCCATTTGGCCTTGAACCGTTGGTACCATACCCAGTGTTTGATCGCGACACGTTCCTCGACTTCTCCTTCCTAGCTTCTCGTTCCCGGTTCAATCGGATATGCGCGTATCTCTGAATATTGAGAGCGAAGGATATGAGTATGTTACCAACAATGGCGGTAATGATGCCAATGAAGGACGACCATCTTTGCAGCTGAGAGCTTCCATCTCTGGCGATTTCGTAGCTGATCTCGTATGTGTGTAATGCTGCAGCTCGTAGCAGAGGTGTTGGTGTGAAGTCTGCGACGCCCGCCATTGTCAAGCTCGCTGATATGTACATTGCACCGACGTGCAACAAATATGGATTTCTAGGTGGGGTATATTGAGCTGGGTGGCTCACAACAATTTAGGAAAGCACCTGAACATGAGGCAAGTGCTGTGATCGATGGCCAGCATAAATCATATATTTCTGGAAAGTTGCAAAGATTTGTTGATGTCGCGGGCGGGAATGCATGAACTTCGTCATTAGTCTCCCGTCGTCATTTTCGCAAGATGGGAGCCTCGCGTAAAGAACTAGCAGCAACAATCTCCGAACGACAGAACCTCCATAGCAAATATGAGTGACGGTGAGGACTTCGAGATGCAGATGCCGGAGCTGGCGGAAGACGATCCTATGAGGGCATTCTTGCCAACTTCATTTGGGAAAAAGGCAAAAGAGACAAATGTTGCGGCGCAAATCGATAAGACGAAGAGGCCCAAGGCTGTAGCCTCGAGCGAACCGGCCAGCAGTGACGCGCCGCAAAGATCAAAACAGGAACCAGCTGTCAAGGACTTTGGCTCAGATGACGACGACGATGATGATGACTCGGAGGAAGATTCTGAGGACGAAGACGAGTTTCCAGCATCGCATGAGCTGGTCCTCAAGACTCACGACCGCGCTGTCACTTCTACAGCCCTTGACCCTTCGGGCTCACGACTGATCACTGGCTCCAACGACTGTACGCTCAAGCTACATGACTTTGCGTCTATGACTCCTACCACATTACGAGCTTTCAAGTCTGTCGATCCAAGCGAGCAGAAAAGCTCAGCCAATTCCGAAACCCATCCTATTCATCACGTCGAATTCCACCCAGAAGCCGGAGGACAATTCCTTTGTATATCAGCACATCCACAAGCAAAAATACTGAGCAGGGATGGCGATGTTCTGACAGAATTCATCAAAGGAGATATGTATCTGAGGGATATGCACAACACAAAGGGTCATGTTTCAGAGATTACAACTGGCACATGGAATCCTGTGAATAGAGACATCTGCGTCACAGCAGGTACCGACAGCACTCTACGTATATGGGACGTCAATTTCAAGAGAAGCCAGAAGGAGATCATTGTGCATAAATCGAGGGCATCCGGTTCCGCTGGTAGGACAAGAATGACAGCTGTTGCTTGGGGCAGTTCGTTGCAGGGCGGGAACAATGTTTTGGTTGCAGCCGCTCTCGATGGTAGCTTGGTGATGTGGAGCGGCGACGGCCCTTACTCAAGACCAGCTGCGGAAATCAGAGATGCTCACACTCCAAACACATGGACTGGAGGCATAGATATCAGTAGTGATGGACGAATGGTAGTTACCAGAGGAGGAGATGATACTATCAAGCTTTGGGATACTCGGAAATTCAAGGCTCCTGTAGTCACAGTGTCGCATCCGTCAACTTCAGATCAATATTCCATTACAAACATCAGGTATTCGCCGACATCATCCAGTATCATCACTGGATCCGCAACTGGTCACCTACATATCCTCAATCCTGGGAACCTCAAACCAGAGCTAGTGACTCCTGTCACACCTGGATCTCCGTTGATTACTGTCAACTGGCATCCGAAGATTAACCAAATTGTCACGGGTTCTGTAAATGCTGAAGTCCATGTTCTCTATAACCCCAACACGTCCTTCCGAGGCGCCAAAGAAGTTATGTCTCGAGCTCCAAAGAAACGGCACGTGGACGATGATCCTAACTTCACCACTGATACATCAGGAGGTATCTCTGGCGACTCCATCGTGACACCAAATGGCTTATTGTCTGCTGGTTCTGGTACCTCATATGCTGCTCGTCACCCGACCGTAGGTTTAACTGCCTCTGGCCGATCAAGAGACCCTCGAAGGCCGCAAGTCCCATTGCAAACGCCATTTATGAAGGGTCAATCTGATGAGGCATACATCAAGGACGCCATTCCTTTGAGTAGTATGCGTGATGAGGATCCTCGAGAAGCCCTGCTGAAATATGCCGAGCTTGCAAAGAACGATCCTCTGTTCACAAATGCATGGAAGGAGACGCAACCAACGACCCAGTACAGAGAGATTAGTGATGACGAAGAAGAGGATGGGCCAGACAAGAAAAAGGCTAGAAGATAAAGGAATGAGAAAATTATCAGTTTTCAAGCGGGGCGTTGGTGCATGGCTGAATTAATCATGGAGTTGAGTTTACACAAATTTGTATATGATATAAAAAGGTTATTGGTGTCCAGATTCTTCAATGACCTAATTGCAACTTTGTCTCACGATATGTGAGCCGTTATCGGGCTTCAGATGTGCTTGATAATCACGTTGTGCATATTAGATTGGGAGGGATACATGGGCTCATGTTATCTGCCGCAGCATCCTGATATTCTCTGGGAGTCTTTGATCATGTATTTAACCTAACGACTAACGAGCATCTCACCCGGTGCATCAGTAGAGGATTTAACGTACCATCATGCAGGCACATCGGCGATTTCAACCTAATACTACTCGAGCTTGGAAGATCTGGGGTTCAATCAGGTCCCATCCCCTTGTCTTACGAGAACCCCTCAGGGTAAAGTCCTCCGTGAAAAGTCACTAATCTCAGAACGTTATCGCCCAATCATCGACATGGTAAATCCTAGCCACATATGCGAACCCATAAGAGAGGGCTAGGAAGTCGTGCAGATTGGTTTGTTTATTGAAACTTTACAGTCATTAAATATCCCGCTGTCATCGAAGTTTTTATGGCTACCAAAAGTTGCACAATGACCAAGGTTTATTCAGTTGTTCCGAAACAACTGATTCTTGAGATTTATACCATTTTTAAGCTAACCTTCTTTTGGGAATCTACAGAGCAATCGTGCTTGGAAATATCTTGAAAGCCAGGGTTATGAAGTTTTCAATTTCTCTACTTATGAGGGGCCCAGTGAGAGCTGTTCATGCCCCGTAAGTCATTGCATATGTTAATATCTGTATGTGCAGTCATTGGACGGGAATTTTATCCCATCCTGCAGAGGTATCAAACCTCTCAACGCATGAATGCCCAGTGAAGGTGGGATCAGGACCTGTCAGGAAGAAGTCTATCTTCTCTGATAGTGACTTTCAAATAAACCTCTCTTTATATGCTGATACTTCCCTTCTTGCGTTTGCAGTCATTCGTACATCTCCAATCGTTCTTAGACAACGTCAAATAATTTTTCGCTGGTCATTTACTCCTTTCGCTCTTCTTGATCTTTCGGAATGTATGCAATCTGCATTTTCGAAGCTCTTTGGTTCTTTGCAAGCATTGTTGGTGTCTTTGCCCAATGTAAAACCTACCCAGGCGATTCTGCATGGCCTTCAGACGAGGACTGGAGTAATTTGAATACCTCGGTCAATGGTAGACTTCTCGGACCAGTCACTCCTCTGGCAGCTCCTTGTCATCATGGCGGACTTGGTACTTATGATGTAGAACTTTGCGATAATATTACTGCTCAGTGGGGCTACGCATCCATCCATCAATCGCGTGGGTAGAACTGACACTATATGGGCAAGAAGCACATGTGCTAATATCCAACTAGATCCAACTGATATAATGTCTCCGTTTTTCACGAACAACACCTGCGTGGTTGGAACGAGTGCAACAATCCCCTGCACTATTGGTTATTTACCTATTTATGTGGTCAACGTTACTAGTGATGCAGAAGTTGCTGCCACAATCGCATTTGCTAAATCAAACAACTTACGACTCAATATCAAGAACACAGGTCATGACTTTCTTGGAAAAAGCACTGCCCGTGGAAGCTTGAGCATTTGGACACATTACCTCAAGAGTATTGAATATATTGAAGAATATGCAGGATTGTCCAACTACTCCGGCTCAGCTTTCAAAATCGGCTCCGGTGTCCAGTCTGCGGAGATATATGATGCAGCAACTGCGGTAGGCAAGATGGTGGTCGCCGGTGAGCAAGCTACAGTTGGCTATGGCGGAGGGTATCTGAGCAGTGGCGGTCATAGTCCATTGTCATCTCTGCTGGGCATGGCTACAGACTCTGTACTTGAGTTCACCATTGTACTTGCAAATAGCACAATTGTGCATGTCGACCAAATATCACATCCTGATATTTACTGGGCGATTCGTGGAGGTGGAGGCTGTGGGTAACCTGGCTTCTACACTTGAAAATATAGCTAATATTTTCAATAGCTACATTCGGAGTTATCACTTCGTGGACAGTCAAGGCCCACGATGGTCTCCGAGCGACCGAAGTGCACATCTCTTTTGAAAGTAATAACACAGTCGGTTTCTGGGCAGCAATCTCAAAATTCGTTGAGATTGGTCCATCCCTATGCGATGAAGGAATATACTCTTACTACTTTCCTACCATCAATTCCTGCCTCATAGCTCCAGTATTCGCACCCAACAAAACACTGAATCAAACAAACGCGCTCTTGAAGCCTTTTCTCGACGTACTTGATCGCAACAATATCAGCTATGTCAAAAATGCCACGGAATATGCTACCTTTGAAGGAGCTTGGAAAGGAACCTCGGAGGTTCCCACCTTCTATCTGGAAGGAGTAGGCGAGGAAATGGCGCCGATGTCACGACTTATACCTAGACATACCGTTGAAAACAATCTTACTAGTCTTGTTGGTCAGATCAGGAAGTTCACAGAGCTCGGCGTTGGAAATGAAGGAGCTGTGGTGCTTTTCAATGAGGCACCCACTTACGAAAGGGGTGGGGAGTTAAGTGATAATGCTGTCAATCCAGCCTGGAGGACGGCTGCTATGCATTTTATTGTTGGTAGGTTAACAGCTGCCACCTGAAAAAACAAGAAGCTAAAGTTATTAGGTTTTGGGTTAAACTTGAATGCCTCTGATTCGGAATCTTATGCTCTAAAGGAGAAATTCGTTGTGGACGACTTTCAGTCGCTGAGGGATTTGACGCCAGATTCTGGATGTTACATCAACGAGGTAAGTGCTGAATTGATCCCAGAGCTTCATTGATGCGAATACCATGGAACGGTGTCTCTACTTCTTAATGATATATACATGGACTGACCTTTCAATAGTCATCTGACATTGAGCCGAACTGGCAGCAATGCTTTTTTGGTGACTTCTATGATAGATTGCTAGAGATCAAAAAGGCTGTAGATCCTACGGGAGTATTTTATGCTACTGAAGCCGTTGGAAGTGAGGAGTGGACAGTTCAAGACGGGATTTTATGTGCCGCAGAATCTAGTTGAGACAGGATATGGCTGTCACTTGCTATAAGCTATATGAGAATACTTAAATTAGTTGACTGAATAGCTATTCAAACACCAATCTAATACCATCATAGAATCACTGGCAGCATCAGTTACTTAAGAATTAGCAAGCAGCCCGCAAAGAAATCCTCGTCACATTCTGCGCATAAGTAAGGTATTCGTCTACGCGTGACAGCAACAACCACGACGCAATCCCAAAACAAAACAAGCACACTGATAGTATACTCAGAGATCAGCAAAACAAAAGCAAAATTTAGATTAAGATGGCAAAAGACTCACAACCAACCCATCTGCTCATCGTTAGATGATGAAGTAGTTGCTACAGAAAGACCCCCAGGGTCTTTACTTTCGAACTCGAACCGACGACCTCCTCACAACAGTGGATTGACCTGAACCGTTGTGCCAAACAGCCGCCACCACTGTTGTTGAATACAAGAAGGTTATTGCATCATATAAATAGCAGAGAAGTGCGGTACATATGTACTGGAGGTGGTCATCATAAATGCTCCTGAATTTATATTTAGGCATGTAACTTCTAAATGATCAGCTATCCCCACCACACGGTACCACTCACCAAGAGCACCATATTATTCTAGTACATCTACAGACTTCAAGGATGCATACACAGAGTTCAAAAAAGTTCGGGTTCTAATATTTATCTTGAGAAATCCCCTACTCCGTAAAACCCATCCAGACTATCTGAATTTTCTTGGCAAGCCTTCCAAAACGATACTACACTACCTATGCAAATGGCCTATCATACAACGCCTACTCATCATCTTCATCGTCATCGGCCATAGACGTGTCAACAACAGGTTCGTCGGTATCTTTAAGCGCAGGCTCCTCCTCCTCGTCGTCCTCGTCGTCATCCGCGATGCGCTTTCTTCTGTTTTGCCTTACAACCTTTGCAACCTCTTCATCATCATCATCGACGTCCATACCTCCGCCGCCAGAGACATTGCCCTTTTCTTCAGGCTCGTCGTTCATCTCAGCCTTTGCATCTGCAACGCCATCATCCCCATCACTATCGCTCTCCACCACGATCTCACTACTCTTGTACTTGCTAGATGCAGCGGCAGAAGCACCGTTCTTCCTCGCCAGCTTTCTTTTCTTTACCTTGGGCTTATCCTCACCATCCTCATCTCCACTCTGTGCCTTTCTGATCTTTCTCCTTCCAGCACTCTTGCCTTCGATGAAGTCTGCACCACTATCTTCGTCTCCAGAATCTTCACCATCCTTCTTCTTACGCTTACCACCACCACCACGAGCTTTTGGTGCTTTCTTGCGCTTAACACGATCACCAGTCTCTTCATCTGTGGTGTACTCCGCCTCCTCTCTCTGTCTACTCTCTTCAGCTCTTTGTTCCGCAAGAAGTCGATCACGCTCCTGAATCTTTTGTCTCTCTTCAGCAACAGCACGCTTGCGAGCAGCAATGGCCTCCTCAGCAGCAAGCTTCGCCTCCTCACGCTTCTTGAGCTCGCGGTCACGCTCTTCTCGTGCAGCTGCTAGCTTTTCGGCATTCTTCTCCTCATATTCTTTCTGTGCCTGTATCGAACGTTCGAGTTGACGACGCATGGTATTACGTGCCATGTTAGCTCTTTGCTCAACATCGTGCTTTGGATATGGAGTTTGCGGGTGTTGGGCGATTGCTTCAAGAGACTCGATGGCCTGCTCGAGCCCATCAGCAGCAGATTGAACTTCGGCCAACGTACGTTGTGCCTCAGGCAGATTGTAAATAGTGGTTGCGAGCTGTATTTGGACAAAGGCAATGTTGAACTTAAAGTGAATCTGTTCGGGAGCAACGGCAAGAGCCTACACGTGTTGATTAGTCTACTGGTGTTTTGATGGAAGAGATGTTATATACCTTTTGAGAGTAATCAAGAGCATTCTTGTAAGCAGGGAAAGATTTCTCAGCTCTACCCTTTGCAAGCCATGTTCGCCCCAAGCATGCCAATATTTGTGCATCATGAGCACGATCCTTGGCCAAGGCAAGCTCATAATGTTCAATTGCCTTCGAGTATTGTCGAAGCTCGGCGAAGATGTGGCCAAGATTAACATAGACGATAGGTTCTCGGATAGTATCCCTGACCTTGACAAAAACGCCAAGGGCGGTCTTGAAATCCTTCTTGTCTTCCACAAGAGCAATAGCAATTCCTTGCGCCGCATATGCATTCTTTGGGTCAAGTTGCAAAGCTTTGTCGAAGAATTCCACTGCCTTTCCGTACATATCACTTCGCTTCTTTTTGTCCGACTCAGACTCACGTCGCATTTCTCGAGCAGTCATGAGGTACAGATTGCCCATACCAATCAAGGCATATCGGTCATGCTTCTCATGGTTTTGAAGAGTATGTTTGTAATGACGTAATTCAGGATCTTCCGCAATATTCGGGCTTCTCTTACGAGAGTGAACGCGTCCAAGATACCATCCATACAATGCACGAACTTCCAAATCCGAAGAAGACTCGGCGTAAAGCTTAGCAACCGCCTTTGGGCCTTCGTCTGTCGGGTTTTGTCGTAATGAAATGTATGCGAGACGGGTCTTCGCATCAGTGTAGTCATCATGTCTGCTCAGGAGACCGTTGTACACGGTGTTGGCCTCATCCAATAATCCATTTGCCTCGTATGTTCTGCCGAGGTTGTAACTGATCGTGGTTACAAGAGCATCGGTATCCATTCCCTCTTGCTTCTCACCAACCTTGACACAGGCGCTTAATGCGGCTTGGAACATTTCTCGTGCTTGGTCAAAACGCTCGGCCTGGTAGTGGAAGCAACCCATGTTGTTAAGTAGCTGAGGTGGTAGGTTCGATCGAATGGTAGCGCGCAGGGTAGCATCATCCTCGATATCTTTAGGCTTTTCGTCTTCGGGAATCTGGTCGAGCTCCATTTGCTCGACCTGTTGCAAGCATTGCAAGCTTCGCTCAGGTTGATCAATCTCATAAAGTCTCGCAAGATTCAGCAGAACTGATGCATCGGGGTTGATGTTCTTCTTCGTATCCTTCCAGGCCATGCGCACGTTCTCGAGGTATCCAACAGCCTTCTTGTACTCAGTGGATTTATCCTCCTTCGTGTTGCTATACTGGGTTGCAAAGACCTCCTCTGCATACAAGGTTCCGAGTAGAACCATCGCCTCGACGTTCTTTGACTGTTGAATGATCTTCTCCAGTCTAAGCTTGGCTTCTCCAAAGTCGCCCTTCATCACTGAAAGTTGTGCAGCTCCAAACTTGGCTGGCAGATAGCCTCGCTCAATTCCACCTCTTGCTTGATCTGCACGTCCGTAGTAGTCGTTGGCTTTCTCCAAATCCTCGTTGTAGTGTTCCTTGCGTGCCAACAGATACCAACCATCGCTAGCAATAGCATTTACGTCGGTATACTGGATAGCTTTGTGAGCAAGGGAATCCACGTTCGCAAGGGATTTTCTTGTTAAAAAGTATCCGGCAAAAGTAGCACAAGTCAGAGGCTGGTCTTTGTCGGTCTTGTAAGCTTTCTGCGTATAATCCATCAACGCCTTCCTGTAGAGTGCAATGAACTCTGGGCCGTTCAAAGGTACATGCGCACAAGCATCAAGGTAAGAGACAGCAAGAAGTATGTTGGCAATTTTGGAGTCAGGATTAACCTCCAAAGCTCTTTCCCAAGCTGCTTTTGCATCTTCCTTGAAGCCAAGCTGCCAGAAGCAAGAGCCAATACCAATACGAGGATCTGGTTCTATCAAGTCGGGCATTTTGTGTAACACTTCTTGGTATCCATCCAAAGCATCTGCATATTTGCCAAGTGAGAACTGTGCCCTTGACTTCCCAAGGACTGCCATCATGTTGCGGCCTTTGGAGCTTCGAAGCGCATCGTCGAAGGCCTTGAGCGCAGAACGTAACAGGTCGACCTTCTCAGGATCTAGTGTGGACGGGTTGGCGGACTTCGAAGGGGGTTGTAAGGAAGCTCGGAGGAGGTAGAGCACACCACGGGCGAGAAATAGTGGCGGGAAAGCTGGATTGAACCGTGAAGCTTCGTTGAGCGTGGTGGTGGCTTGTTGGAGGTAATATTCCTTCGTCTTCGCCTCGGAGAGCAATGTTCCCTCAGGAGCCACACGAGGCGCATCCCTGCTCTTCCATAGGTATAACCAGCAAAGGCAACTTAGAAACCCAAGTCTCTCTTGTCCACTCTCTTTCGCATTGGCAAGATTCTTCGACTCTGCGCCTAGTGTGCCGAGGCCTTTCAGGATGATCTCAATCGCATGGTCTGCCTTCTTCTGTTTGGCGTACGCCAATGAAATTGTCATCCAGTATGTTCGCGCCGCCTTCTCATTCTCCAACAATGTACACAGCTCGGTTGGATCGTCCAGTAAGTCTTCGAGGTTGACCTCCACAGCTTGTTCGTCGCCCTCGAGGCCATCGACGGGAATATCGATAGCGGATGGAATATCTGTGAATCGTTTACTCAATATGCCTGCCGAAGCCGCACCGTTGCTATGGCCATTGGTTTGTTCGGGTTGAGTAGCCATGGTAGCAGGCTCGTTGATCGTCTGGTCGATGAACGACAACTTGTAGTCGAAGTGAGCAACAGATTCGAAGCTATCGCAAAGTCGCGTTCAAGCGCGAAGGCTGAATGTAGCTCGCAACGAATATCAGATATATCGCAACATGTAACGGAGTGTTCAGTGGATCAAATGAGGAATTTTTCAGTCCGGATGCGAAGATAAATTGGCGTTTGTGCAAGTGCTGGAGCAGATCGTGGTCACGCAGCTTAACTGTAAGGGAACAATTAACACCCGGGTGATGATCATTAGCGTGACTCGAATCCGCGCTAGTACAGTTTCGTTGGTACAACACCTCAAAATCATCGCAATATCAAGAACTTAGATATCACCCGCAAATGGCTAAAATGATAATGAGATAGGTTTTTAATGGGCTCGGTGACAATTGTCATTGCAAATTTTCCGCTTCGGCGAGAAGTAGGATGGATCGGCCAAAGTGAGAAGTAGCAATTAAGTGGAATTTTGTGACCTGGAAGATGCATAAGTTTTTTTTTTTTAGCACATGACAACGAAAGCCAGCCATAACGCGTGTAGCGTTGGATTATTATCGAATTTTAATTCTTGGTGCAATCTAGTAGAGTACAGATCTAAGAAGCGCAGCCAAAGACGCGATGCCTTGTTACAGTCCCCTCCAAGGCAAACCCCACAAACGCCACAGGAAGCAAGTATCCGCCTCCATGTATAAAACACGCGCAAATGCAACTCCCCTTTCGTGAATACAAGTTCGTAAATCCTCCTCAAACCCAAGATGATCAGAAGCAAAGATCCCATACACGTTCAGTCCTCGTTACCACTCTGTACCTCGCTGCTTCCACCATTGGCATTATGAGTAGTGTTGGCATTGAAGGTCAGTTTCAGCTTGCTCGGACCACTAGATGGAGGCATTGGTGTGCCAGCATTGGTAGTTGGTGCAGTTGAGTCTCCATTGCGAGAAGAGCTCTCCAAGTCAGCAAGTTCCGGGTGATCAGCCAATTCATCTGCAAGTTTAGAGTTGAAACCGGCCTATTAAAACGTTAGCATGGTTCTCATGTATAGGTGGAATCAGTGGTTACATACCTCGATAGCATTGGCATCCTTAAACAAGATACTGCCGTCTTCATTGTAAGTTCGTGCGTTGTTGCAAAGGAGCTGAACGTCTTTCTTCATATCCTCAAGGCATGTGTATTGTTCCTTCTTGATGTTCTGATCAATAATCTTCATGGCAATTGGGTTCTTGATGAACATGTAGTAGTCAGCGTAAAACTTCTTGTGCGGCAACGTCATGAAAGGTCCAATGAGTAGGCGTCTCTCAGCGGGACCATCGCTATCAGGCGAGCCAGGGTCGGAATCTGATTCAAGGTTGAGCAGTGCTTGGTAGATACTACGTAAACTCTTCTGGAGTAGAGCTCGCTGCGTTGCATTGAGAATATCGCCATTTGCCGAAACCGACTTTGCGGGACGACCAAGAGGTCCTTTTCTCTTCTTTGGCATAGCATCTTCATCCTCGTCATCGTTTCTGCGCTTGTCAACCTTGGCCTTGCCACGTCCCCGACCCTTCTTGACTACCGGTTCAGGTTCAGGCTCAGGTTCAGGTTCAACAGTGCTGTCACGGCTGCCAGCATCTGATGGATCCGGTGAGGCCGGAAGTTCACCAAGTCTCTTCTTCTCGCGACGATCCTTGCGAGCTGCCTTTCGAGCCGCTGCAGCTTCAGGCGAGTCTTCGTCGTCATCAACAGCATTGAGCCATTGTTCTTCTGTGAGACCATCGTCATACTTGACACGAGTTCGCTCTCTTGCGCCACGGCCCTTGACCTCTTCAGGCTCATCGGAAATGGGATTGCCATCAGACATGTAGATCTCTGGCAATTCATTCTCGGCCATAAGACGTGGCATCTTCTTCGAACCAGCGTGTGTACCATACACAGGATCCTTGGCTCTCTCGATATCCATCTGTCTGAAGACCTCAACCTCGGCCTCGGAACGAGCAAGAATCAAATTCAGATCATCGTCGTCCATCTCTTCCTGCTCCAGCGTTTCAGCCGCTTCAGCAGTCTCAAGCATGACTCTTAACATAGCATCACGATCAGTCTCAGAGGACTTGTTATCGAAACGACCTGCCTGAATGACCTTACCGTCCATGTCCAGCTTGAACTTGGCACGCTCAAGAATCTTCTCCTCCACCGAGTTTGAACTGATCAGACGGAGAATACGCACTTCGTTCTTCTGTCCGATACGATGGGCACGATCCTGAGCCTGCAAATCCTGATGAGGATTCCAATCAGAATCGTAGATGATGACAGTGTCAGCAGTCTGCAAGTTCAGACCCAAACCACCAGCACGAGTAGAAAGAAGGAACATGAAGTATGGAGAATCTGGCCTGTTGAACTCCTTCAGGAGATCAGAACGATCATCAGACTTGGTGGTACCATCAAGACGCATAAACTGGATACCTCGCAAGCGCAAGAAGTCCTCCATGATATCCATGATAGCAGTCATCTGGAAGAACATCAAAACTCTGTGGCCAGTCTTCTGGTATTTTGGCAAAACACGATCAAGAAGCTCAAATTTACCGGAAGTACGCCACAAAAGATCGTTGTTGGTACTGGCAGGGTTCATCTGGTTCTCAACCTCGTCGAAAACGAAGGGGTGGTTGCACAACTTTCGCAATTGCATGATCATGTTGCTCAAACCACGAGCACCGGTCTTTCCACCCTTACCATCACTGACAACGAGCTTGTTGTGGGTGACCATCTGCTTGTACAGGCGTGCTTGGAGCGAAGAGAACTTGCACTTGATGACCTTCTCTGTCTTGTCTGGGAGATCCTTCTCCACATCCTTCTTGAGACGACGGAGCAAGAACGGTCGCAAAACCTTATGAAGACGGCGAATGACCAGAATTTGTTCTTCTTCAGTAAGCTCCATCTTGTCTTGTCCACCAGTATTAGCAAATGGCGTGTTGAACCATTCATCGAACGATTTGACAGATTTGAAAATAGTTGGCAAGACGAAGTTAAGCAGAGCCCACAGCTCAGGCAAGTTGTTTTGAAGCGGTGTACCAGTAAGAATGAGACGGTATCGGGTGGAATAGTATTGAGTCAGAGTAGCACTGAGCTTGGAGTTGGAGTTCTTCATACGATGACCTTCATCGATGATCATGTGAATCCACTTGATCTTACTCAAAATCGGTCTATCCTTGATGATGTACTCATAGGTGGTCAAAAGAACTTGGAAGTTGCCGTATCTGATTTGCTGCTGTTGTGTCTTACGTTGGTTTGGTGGACCCTTGTAAACAATCCTAACAATACCAGGAGCCCACTTCTCGAACTCAAGATTCCAATTAGTGAGCGTACTCAAAGGCACAATAACCAAGAAAGGACCGTTCTGCTTCTTGACCTCAATAAGGTAAGTGAGCAAACTAATGGTTTGAATGGTTTTTCCGAGACCCATTTCATCTGCCAAAATACCGTTGAGGTTGTTGTTGTAAAGCGAAATCATCCATTGAAGACCCTTCAATTGGTATTCCTTCAAGGTACCACCAACAAGAATTGCGGGCTGCTTGTTAACTTCCTCCTTGATACGATGTGCAACAGCATAGTAATCAATCTTGCGAGTGTCTTGTTCCTCGTCCTCATCTTCGGATACGTCGTCTTCATCAATGAAGTCGCCATTTTCGTCACCGTAGCGTTCGGCGGCCTTACGCTGTTGTGCTTTCACAGAGGCAGCAAGCTGGCTCAAGAAGCCATCAGTCTGCTTGAGCAAGTGGGTGATACGAGTATCCTTTGCCTGGTCGAGGAGTTTGAGATATGCCTCCTCATCGTTGGACTTCAAGGCCTGAAGACGCTGCTTGGCAGTTCGCTCAATGCGTTTCTGTTCTTCTTTCTCAATGTTCTGGTGTTGCGATTGCATGAGACGACCAAACTTGGCCATCTTCTGCTTCTGAACTGTAGCAGCAGTAGCGATTTCACGGCCATGATTGAGGATGTTCTGAATGAAATCCGTATGCTTCTTCTTTTCTCGAGTTTCTCTCGCATCACGTTGCTGCTTCTCCAGCTTCTCGGTGATACGAGCTTCACGGAGTGCCTGCTTCTTAGTACGACGGTACTGAGAACGGTTGGCAGTCATTGCGAGATTGTCGTACTGGATAAGCTGTTTGCTGATCTTCTCGCGCAAAGCTCGTTGTTTTGGCAAGAGCCTCAACATTCGGAGCTCCAGAATAGTTTTGTTCCTCATGCTGTCATCAGCTACAGGAGTATCTGACTTCTGAGTATCCCAGTAAGATTTGTTTGTTGCTGTCTCCTCCAAAAGTGACATGCGAGACATGATACGGCTGTACACAACTCGCTCACGCTCTTCCCTCACTTTCTCAATATCAACACCAGAAGGTAAGACGCTTGGCAGTAACAAACGCTTTTCCCGATCAGAATGGGTTTCATAGTTGATTTTGGATGGAATTGCCTCATAAGGTGAAACAAAATCCTCATAGAACTCTCTTCGCTGAGTCATTGGATCTTCTATAACAGGCTCAGCGCCATTCATGGCTGCTGGCTGTGGGCCATCAATGATCTGGCCTGCAGTTGTAAGACCTTGTTCTGGTGCTGCAACCTTTGCCTTCTGCTGAGACGCAAAGAGTGCTTGCTGTGTAGTCTGTGGCACGCCCATATTTTTCGATAAGCATTTAAAGGCCAGAATCTGGTGCTTTAGTGTGCTCAATTGATCTGGTGTGAAGTAGCCACTTCCAAAGGCGTTTGTTCGTGTGTTGGCGACGGCTGGATTCGAGGATGGAGCAATTGGTGTAGGTAAATTGTTTGCTGTGGGTGCTGTGACAGGTGCTGACACTGAAGTAGACGAAGATTGAACAACGGATGCTGGTAGAGCACTTGAAGCTTGTGGTGTCCGAGGTGTTGCGGCTCCATTTGCTACAGTGTTCTGCGCAGTCTGCTGTTGTTGCATCTGCGCCGCATACAATTGCTTTTGCTTGATGAAATTTTGTCTTTGTTGGATAGCCATCATCATGCTGTGGAGCTTCTTGTACTCTGGATCCTGGTCTGAGACCCCCTGCTCCTTCATCTGTTGGAACTTCTGAAGAAGCTGTCAGCAAGCATGTCTGTAGAAGCTGGCCTTTGCATGCCATGTTGCAGGTCCATGGGAAGTACCTTATAGATTTCCATCATATTTTGCTGGCTGAAATTGTTCACCGGCATAGACTGCTGCCCCGGCTGCTGCTGTGCAGCCGCAGCGGGTTGGACCGAAGCCATATTGTGTTGATCTAGAGGCTGACAATCGTTTTCGCAAGTTTTGACTGGCTACTGGTAGTCTATGCGCATATCATAGACTAGCCTTGCGCATAAGGTGTCGATGGAGTGGAAGAGGATTGATGGCTTGGGTGAAGTACCGTGGTGGCCTATGCAACTTGGGGTGACTTTTTTGACTCGAAGTTGGTGAGGCTGGAGGTTGTGGAGTGGCGCGTCGTTGTGATTCGCGTTGATGTTGATGGTATATCAAATTTCAAGATGAAGCGCGATGGTATTGGTGATATCGTGGATGATCGAATTGCTGCACGTTGGTCGCGTAAGCCCAGAGTGGAGGCACACGGGCCGTTGGTGAGATGCGGTGGTGAGACGATAGAATATCGCTTATCACGATCTTCGAAATGACTGTGTTGATGTTGAGAGCGTCTTAAGGTCGAGCAGGACTTGTGGAGGGGGAACTGGCGCGAAAGCGGTAGCTGCTGTCGCGACACTGACTGCTGGCCTTGGTGTGGATGTGACATTCAGAATGGATGATTGAAGAAGCGAGCTGAGGAGCACGCGCTAGTGGAGTTGCAGCCTCAGACATTAAGAAATCAGCCAGTCAGAGACGCTTTGCTGACATAATCATGGAGATTTTTGGGCATAAAAGCCTGATATCCTGCCTGAATATCTCATGCCTATAATATGAGGCTGCAATTACTCACCTCATCCCCTCTGCTGCGATAGGATCATCATCGGCTTTAAACAGCCACGGGGCTTTGTAGAACGATAGTCTGTATGCTAAATGTATGAATAAAATGATGTTTGTACCGCCAGTGATACCATTTTGATGCTCTCCTATCCTGTTTCTTTGTGATTTTGACTATCAAATTGCTTACCTCCTTCTTCTTTCGCTCTCACCAGATGGAACATATCACCTGTGATACCTAGACTCGTGAGGTATCTAAGATGATACGAGCTCGATGACCTCCTAAAGAACGTCCACAGTATTCAAAGTACATCGATACCATTCCTACGGTCCCCAACGATAACAACTCATAGGTCTGGCTTTGGATTACGCCTTCACAAAACCTACCAGCATTGATATCAGACACCTTATACCGTTATCATCGCCTAATGAGGTTACTTCTCTCCTCCTTACTGATGGCTTTGACTATCAAAGAGTTTCTTGTAGTTGGTTCTAAGTATTGGAATCCTATCTATTAACATATAGCTAATAGGTGAGATTAACAGCATAGACTTGGCAGTATCCTTTTTGTTCTCCGTCAAGTGAACCTACATCTACATTACAAATCTTTTTGGATCTCAGCCAAGTGCTTTTAGCCAAGATCGGTTTGTTAGAATGTTTGATAATGCTGCTAATATATATAGTAAACAGTAATATCCATAACCCTTTCACAATTGTCATAAAAAAGAACCACACCAGCAACGTGACGTTGTCACTTGAAATATTCACCTGGTATAAGATTCATGCTTGCTTTAACAACAAGCGGTGATAAGCACACTAGGATCTTGCGCTTATAGTTGAGGCCATGAGATTTTAATACTATAATACACGTAGTTCACATTCCTGTGTCTTGTGAGATACAATGCTTACTGATGGTAGTTCTATCTTGCCAAATATCTTCCATTTTCCTTTGCAAAAACAAGAAAGTGAGTTTGAGTAGTATGTATTTTGGCAAATATACATGAATAGACTAACATCACAATTTTAGGAGGTCGCATACATTATCAAACCTCCAAGGCACTTGGTTGCAAACCTGAATACACTTCTGCAAAGTTACAGTTTTCAGATTTCCATTTGTAGGGAGATCCTAGATGATTTCGTTTAGCCAGACCACGTTCAATAGATCAAATAATACACAAACACAAAATCATCAACCCTTCCTTTGACCACGTTGAGTCTACTAAAGCCCTTATAAAATACTGCCAGTATATAAACTGTAACTGCAAGACTCAGGATCAAGTGAAAAAGAATGTTCGATTACGCCAAACGTTTCCAGTCAGGCCAAGAACACTTGAATCATGGCCGGGACTTTGCTCGCAATTGATGATGGCGTAGTTGGGTATGGTAACAATTGACAAAAGATCTTCTCACAAATACCCAATAGTTCAGGAGTCTCGATCAATCAATATGTTGGGTTTCGATATTTTTGATTGATGTTTGTTGTGTCGAGAAAGAATGATCGGAATTTAACCAAAAAATCTTCACATTCCTTTTCTCGAAGGGAGAAAAAAAAACCCCCCAAACAGACAACTTCGATTATCCGTAAACGAAACCTAATGAATGGATGAGATGTTACTTGTAGACAATCTATGCTTCTCTCATCTTCAAATGTTACCTCTAATCAAACAGAACAACAGTTAATGGTTCATGGTGCAAGATGACAAAAGGCCATCCACTGTTGAGCCTACTCTTCTGCTGGAGCATAGCACAGGATCCTAAGCCAGTGGCCATAAGGTCAAATCACAAAGCACTAGTCATCAGGCAACGTAAATGACACAAAGGAAGTCCGTCGACTTTGATCTTATATCATATCGTACAAACGAATCTCTCCCCCACACCCCAGTGTTTAGAGTGGTGATATCGCGCCTGTCCAACAGCAAGCATTCACAGACATGCTTTGCCAAACTCCAAGTCCCGCCAACAACAAGTATCATTCAATCACTCGGTGCCCTCATATACGTAGGCGGTACAGAAGCGTTTACTCGTGTTGAGACTCCTGCTGAGCCGCCTGGGCAGCAGCAACGGCCTCGGCGTTGTAAGGTCTCTGAAGGACCTCGAAGTTGCCTGTAAGAGAGTCAACCACTGTGCTTTGTGACTTTTATGGTGGGAAACTGGGCTCGTGAAAGGACATACGCTGAATCAAGCTCAAAGAGTTTTTCTTGTTACCATCAGCATCGGTGTAGAAATCCATCTTAGCATCTGCCTCGACACAGAGCATAGTACTATAAGCACAGCACGTCAGCGCAAGCTGCTTCACTATCATGCATGCATCTTCAAGACAAAGCAACACCAACACATCCATTGGCAGGCAAAAACTCACCCCTTGGGCAGGCCAGTGAAGTAATCACGTCTGGGGCCCTCGCTGTCAAAGCTGGTAACACGGAACCAGGAAGTCTGCTTGTTGTCCTTGTAGCCAGTCTCAGTGCCAATGGCGAATCTTACGATCTCGCGGCCGGTGCTGGTGGCCTGGATCTCGGGCTGGTCAGCGAGGCGGCCAATGATGGTCATCTTTGCGAGGTTGTGGGCTGGGGAGGTGGAGAAGGCACGCGCGGAGCGCATGGCGCTTGGGAGGGCCTGACGACGGAGGGCAAACATTGCGGCGATTGTGAGGTGTGATGGAGGTGAGGGGTGATGAAGAGGTTGTATTTTTGGCGTTGGTGGTTGCTGATGGAAATGTTTTGCTTGGTTATTCGGCTTGTGCTTGTGCGTGTAGTAACACGTCGATAGCGCGTGATAGCCTCACATCTTTTTTCTACGCGCTTCGCGACTGGGGTGCGGGTTTGATCACGTGATACGCACTTGGGTGCAACGCTGTTTGTTTCTCTTGAGGTTGGGAATAGCTGCAATATGTATTGTAAGTCTCTGTCCAGTCCCTTGCTTGAGCTTAATACGATGTTCTCTTAGCGGCCGAGTCACCAGACTATCAATATATGACACCTTTCCCTTGTGGATTGACAGGTACAAGTGCTGGACTCTCGCTTGTGATGACAGTAGTAGGTACCTGACGGAATTGGCTATTTACTTTAGCTATTTGCAGTTTGTTTGAGATGGAAAGGGAATCCACAGGACCTTTTCAACTGTTTGCACTGGATGGAGTCTCTTCAAAGGGTCCATCAACGGTGAGTTAAAGAAGAAAAAGAAAGCTCAACATACATAGCTCTCGATTACTATTCTGAATACACTTTTGCCAATTTCCAACGGCCGGTAGTGAATACTTAGACGAAGAACTGCCTTAGTATTAAATGCCACTTCACTTGAAATCGTCAAAAAATCCCATTTGTGTCCGCCAAAATAGTCATCGATCATCGTCACATACCTAGTGGTAAATACCTAGCAACAAATATGCACTCGGAGCATTCACCTCCATGGTTGTCAACGCTGGACGTACCAACGCAAGATATGATTCTTGGCCAAGTTTGGAGATGAAGATCTGCAGACCCGATACGCAGGATCCATCCCAAGACGACACGTTTTGTCAGACGGAACCCTTACGGGCGGGACTGCCTCCAAATGGGTGTATGACATATCAGTGGTATGCCTCTCTGATCTGTAAGCGATATTCATTGTTGAAGGTTCGAAGGATGGCTACAAGTCAGATTGGCAATCTGTTTTGCCGACGAGGTGCACGTTATGACATTTGAGCTCTCACTCAGCACTCATCACTATCTGGCATCGCACTCCCGTAATAGAGTGGACGAGTAAATACAGTACTCTATCCCTTCAATCCTGATGCTGGCATCTTACTCCTGAGCCTCAACTGCAAACAAGGTACACAGATACGGATTACTCCATAGGGAGCACCCTGATCGATATCTTCACACAAATGACGTCGCATTCGACCCGTGAGAAGAGACACAATGATTGATTGTCGTGCAGCATGCACAATCATGATCTGAGAGCATGGAAAATCAGGCTTTCAACCCCATCCTTTTTTAGTGGTATCGTGGAGAAACTGGTCTCGTACTCCAGAACCCACATTCCACTCCGTCTTTCACGAGCCGCTAAGGAGTAAGCCTCGGCTTTCTTTCCTTCCCCAGACTCACGAAGACCGGTGTACATTCCTGAGCGATGTTTCTCTGGGAAGAAGCGATAGCAGTCGAGCGGCCAGGTAAAGCGATTAGTACCTTGTGTGGTAATCATGACTGTCGCCGATGTCATTCTGACCCGGGGTGCAGTTGTTGGTGGTGGGTGAGAATTCCAAGGAAGTCGATGGGGGAAAAAGCCACATTCTGGAGTACATAACCCGTGATCTGGGGAAAACTTGGAGAAGAGTCACAAGACCTTGGAAGCTGGAGTTGATTTCACCCCCTCCACAAAGGGCCAACAAATCCACTGAAAAAGCTTTCACCTCGCTCGTTAAATGTGCTTTGAAGCCTGGGTTGGAGAGACAGAAAAGCCTAGCGATTCAGGCAGATCGAAAGCCATTGGTGGCAGCGGTGGATGTACTAAGTACGTACCAGCCAGAGTCCAAGTTGCAGGAAACCAACAAACATGTAAAGGGGATGAGGAATCGAACAGACCACAGTAATACGGCATGACACGAAAGCCAAAAGGATTGAAAGGAATGCTCAATCCTTTTGAGTTGTGATGAATGTACAGCGATGGGGCTCAAGGCATAAATCCGTCAGTGGTGGGATTAAGGAATGGAGGCTTTTTACTCCCACCGCCTTCTTGAACTCTCGTGTTATTGTTTGCGGGGTGCGCTGATTCATTCGCTCTATCCACTACCAATTGCGTGAGCGAACAAGGGCTTGTTATATGTACATAGTTCATGAGGCTGCGTATCAGCCTTCATCCTTCATCCTTCACAGGAAGAAGCACAGAGGTACCTTACCTTGCCTGCCGCATCCATATTTACAAGTACTCCGTATTCAGTACCTAGTACCGCACGCATACTCTAATACAACATGAGAGTCCGTCTTCCGAGTGCTTCTCCCTTTTGCAGGTTCGCGCCGTACAGCACATCCATCCGTAGACCGAAGAAACTGCCAGACCGAGAGGGACTAGAGAACTCTGCAACGCTGGAAGGTTTTCGGTTTGCCGCGGTCGAAGAGCTAGCCCGTCGAAAGAGACATACGACTCTTAATCGGCTTTCGTTGTCCCAGATACGACTCGTCGATTGAACTTCGACTTTTCCGATATCGATAACCCTTCAGACTCGCTCAATATCTTAGACACGCGCAGGGACGCATAGGCTCAACCCTACGTCATTCAGCATCTCGCCAAGACCACTGGATCTGACTGTTTTTCTCGCAGCGCCGAGGCTATTCCGAAATGGCAAGCCAGAGAGTTTTCTGTGCAGACTTGACTCCGTATAGCAGAAGCGCTTCACCTGAAGCCAGGAGGAGTACATAGTACTGTACAGTAAGGACCAAGACCCTGCATAATTGCCCGGCGTTTGTCCAAAAGTCGGAGAAAGTGTGCAAGCAGCGAACAATGCAGTCCGCGTTCTGAGGAAAGATCTCCGAGCTTTTGTGGGCTGAAAAATGGGCCCGAGGTGGGTTTCTGGAGTTGGTGGTGGAGAGAGTAGGGTAGAGATTCGGTATCCACAAGGGAATGGGTAAAGCGACCTGTGAGACGACGACAAATCCGAGCAGAAGGAAGATAATAGGTACGTACAATCATCGTGCATGCCCTTCGGCTTGCTGAATTAAGAAGCGCTATGTGCGCTTATGGTTCTGGGGTATGAATATCCTGCACAAGTATGAATAGGATTGCAGTTGAGCTGGGGTATTTCGCTGGGATAATTTCTGGTGCTACGTAGGAGGAGTAAGTAGTAGTAGAGTAAGTAGTAGTAGAGTAGTAGTAGTAGTAGAGTAGAGTAGAGTACAGTACAGTACAGTACAGTACACAGTACGCAGAGTCAAGTGAGGAAGGATTCGGAGCAAACGAATGCGAAGAATTTGATAACCATAATAATATATACATGGTTTTATATTTGTGTTTGTCTTTGTGTCGTTATTGTTGTGGTTGTTGTTGTTGTTGTTGCTGTTGCGACTGTTCTTGGCTTTCTCCACGTGAGATCAATGGCTGTGCTGAGTTATGTTTGACCGAAAGAAGTAAACATGCACATACACGAGGGTACGCCAAGGCAAAGGAGATGTGAATGTCTAGAATGCAAGTACTTACCCAGGCACTTGAGGTAAGCATCATGCAACATAGTTCTTACGGAAAGCGAGCAGATGGGCACAACGGAGGATATTCAAGTACTATTACTACTAACTCAATACTCCATATATTTGATTCTCACGGGGAAGATATCCATTAACTACTACTATTGTTCTCGAGCCAAGCTGAAAGACGGAGTATCGATTAATACGGAAACGTTGTCAGCAATCATGGGCCGTTCGTAGAATACATACTCCGCGTCCCTGAATGGAGTGTTTCGTTTGATTTCAAATGCTCGCATCCTGACTTGGATCTTAACGTGTACTCCGTACATACACCAATCAATCCAATAGCCACGTCCGAGTGAATTCTAGTATGAGTAACATATACATGTAGGTATAATTTGCTGTGATATGTCGATTAAAAACATGCCCATTCTTTCTATCTACTACCAAACATCAAATATCAAATATCAAAGAGTCAAAAACAACCTCTGTGAAGAGGAAACGATCAGCTATCGATGATATTGTTTTAAGCAACGCCGCCTGCCCGCCGCCGCCAAGTTGCCGCCATTCAGGCGCCTATCACCCACAAGGGGATCGTCTGAACAGAGTTTTCCGTGTCATAAACGTCTGCTTTTGACGACTCTACGCATTATGCCGTCATATTTCCGCCGGCCAAGCATTATTCGGACGCTTTGAGGCTCCATCCTCGACCCTCCTTGACCCCTCCGCGGCGCTCTGCAACACTCGATAGGCTCAGAGCAGGACAAGATGCCTCGTTCTTCTCCATAATGCCCAGTGCCCAAAGGCTTATGCTGCCCCCCTTCACCCTCGGGGCCCGGTGTGCTGTCGCTCTTGTCGTCTCGTCCCTATCATGTCTTTCACGCGGGTTTCCCTCCCCGGTCGTCGCCATCTGATTCGGTACCTATACAAACATGTACCCATGGCTCGTTGGACTTCTCCGTACAAAGTAGATCAAAGCCTTTCCTCCCCCCAGCCCTTGACCAATCTCTAGCCAGGAACATGCATTGTTGCAATCCAAGTGGATCTCCGTGGGCGTCATCGACGAATTGCGGGGAGGCAAAGCACCCCCAACGGACCAAATACCTACAAGTACACACCTCTGGGGGTGATGGTGATGATGCCAGCCGTGCCAGTGAATGCGTAGGCAGGTGGCAGGGTGGAGTAGTAATGGCCAGGAGTGGCATGGGCATGGTCATGGGCCCCGGAGCAACACTCACTTGTGGTGGACGGAGTATCGTATGCTTGCTTCTGCCACTCGACGCCGTCCTCCCCCCCCACGCCCTCCATGGATTTTTGTGCCTCCGCTTTGAATTCAGTGCTTCATAGTCCTCAGGGTCCCCGTCCACTATTCCTCACCTCTTTAGCCATTCACGACCACCTACGCCCATGACAGGGACTCCCGAAGCCACCGACTTGGCAAGCAGAGGCGGGAAGGGAGGAGGAGGTCTGTGTTCTACGACTTTTCCTCCCGCGGTCACCGCTCGACCGCAATCAGTATTCCGCAGCGGAGAGCCGCACGGAAAGCCAAGAAATGCCACTGAAGAGCCATCGCGAAATAAGGTATGGCAGATGGGTGGCCGGGTGAATGGGCGACGGGGTGAATGGGTAAATCGACCAAATCGATCAAATCAATCAAATGCCGGCATTGCTGCATTGGGACATGTTGAGACACGCACGACCAGGGCGGATCTGGCTGTGCATGCAACATCATTGGCTCATCTGAAGGTAATCTGTCAATCTGCGCGCATGACTGGGTTTATTTCAGGTCGGCTGGAATTTATCTGGTCGGGCTGGTTTATGGCGGTAGGCTACATCCTTTTCCTACCTCAAGGGGTATAGACAGCGATCTTACTAGGTACTGACTGGCGCAAAATACTAGGAACTTAATCGTCAACTCTTACGGCCTCTCCCACCGTCATTCTGACATGTACATTCCCTACATTCAGTAAAGTACTGTATGTACACGCACGAGTACGCTCCTTGACCTTGACGCAAGTGGTTCCAGCTTTTTTTGTGGGTAACATGGGGATGGGGATGCTTGGTGTGTAGACGACCTCCTCTGGTCTGCCTTCTTATATGATGGGTCTCTTCCCCATCTCTCCTCCCGTTCCCATATCCTTATTCCACTCTCCTCAATCACCATCCACCCCCTCCCCCCATACCTCGACCCATATATATCCTCCCGCAGCAGACATACAGGAACTTGTTGAACAAGTCACTCCAGTACCCAAATCTGGCTGCATACGCATAAGAGAGAGTATATTATAAGCACTTGCGATTTGGATCAGCCATCATGTCGCTCGAGGTTGACACGCAGAAGACCTTTGTGGGCTTGAAGGGACGGCAATTGAATACGGCCGTCTCTATCATTGCTACCACCGGTTTCCTTCTCTTTGGTTATGATCAGGGTGTTATGTCCGGTATCATTTCCGCCGGCCCTTTCAACGCCTACTTCCCACAAACCGACGGTAACTCGACATACCAAGGATTTGTTACTGCTATCTATGAAATCGGTTGCTTGATTGGTGCCATTTTTGTTCTTGCTTACGGTGACCATCTTGGACGCAGAAAAGCCGTATGTACTCTTGAGAATCCTGGACATGTATTGGATGCTAACAGTATACATAGATCATTGGTGGTGGTGCTATTATGATTCTTGGTGTAATCATCCAAATCACTGCTTTCAAGGGTCACCATGCCACTGCTCAACTTATTATTGGACGTACTATCACTGGTGTTGGCAATGGCATGAACACTTCAACTATTCCAACATGGCAGGCTGAGTGTTCGCGATCTGCGAACCGTGGTCTTCTCATTTGTATCGAAGGAGGAATCATTGCTTTCGGTACTATGATTGCTTACTGGATTGATTTCGGTGCTCAATATGGCCCTTCTGAATTGTAAGTGTTCCCGAATTTTTCGGCATCCGATCTCAAATACTAACTGGATTTTCAGCACTTGGAGATTCCCAATCGGTTTCCAGATCGTTTTCGGTGTAGTTCTCATCGTTGGTACCTGGTTCCTTCCAGAGTCCCCAAGATGGCTTCTTGCCAAGGATCGCCATGAGGAGGGACTTCTCGTGCTTTCTGCCTTGACTGGTCTGCCAGCAAACCACCCGGATACCCAGCTCCAGAAGGCCGTCATCATGGACTCCATTGCCATCTCCGGTGCCGCAGAGAAGACCAAGTTCAAGGAAGTTTTCACGAACGGTAAGACTCAGCACTTCCGCCGTATGCTTCTTGGATCCTCTTCCCAGATCATGCAGCAGGTTGGAGGTTGCAACGCCGTCATTTACTACTTCCCGATTTTGTTCCAGAACTCCATCAAGACTTCCCAGTCTCTTGCTCTTCTCCTCGGTGGTGTCAACATGATTATCTATTCCATTTTCGCCACCACTTCCTGGTTCATCATTGAGCGTGTTGGACGTCGTCAACTCTTCCTCTGGGGTTCCGCCGGCCAATGTCTTTCCATGGTTCTCGTATTCGCCTGCCTTATCCCGGATACTCCATCCGCCGCCAAGGGAGCTGCTGTTGGTCTCTTCACCTACATCGCCTTCTTTGGTGCTACATGGCTTCCACTTCCATGGTTGTACCCAGCCGAGATCAACCCTCTCAAGACCCGTGTCCGTGCCAACGCTCTCTCCACCTGCGCCAACTGGTTGATGAACTTCACCATTGTCATGATCACTCCTATTCTCATTGACAAAATCAGCTGGGGTACGTACTTGATATTCGCCGTCGCCAACGCCTGCTTCATCCCGATCATCTACTTCTTCTACCCAGAGACCAAGCAGCGTTCTCTCGAGGAGATCGACCTCATCTTCGCCAAGGGCTACGTCGAGAAGATCTCCTACGTGCACGCCGCCCAGCGCCTCCCATCGCTCCAGGACCACGAGATCGACGCCGTGGCACGCGAGTACGGCTTCGCCGGCCGCGACGAGGAGTACCGCGGCGGCGAGAAGTTCGACAAGAACGATGAGAAGCCCACGGACGACACGGTGCGCACCAACTCGGACACGTCGTCCGACAACATCGGCCGCACCGAGACCGAGGACGGCGGATTCCGTGACGACTAAACATCCCACGCCCGACCCCCATTTGTTTCGATGGACATGCCGTGCATGCATCCCGGCGCTTTGAGAGTGCCTTCTTTGCGGGAGAAGGAGAGCCGCGACTCATTCGAGATGAGTGCTCGGCCCCGCCCGCTGAGAATGTTGCGCTTCTATGGCGCGCATGAACTATTATACCCTGTCCTTTGACCCCCTCGTTCGAAGTGGAGTCGTAACTCCTTCGGTGAGGGGGTGGGCTACGCGCTTTGGGTCGCATTACTGGCGTTTTTGTCCCTTTTTTATCTATTGTTTATTACGACGTTGGCGGTATTAGACTGCATGAATAGGAGGAAAGAGAAGAACATAGGTTGGCTTCACATAGAGATAGATTTTGGGAGAGTAGTTGTTGATGTTGATATGCTTTTCCCTTTCTGATTCTTGCTTCTTTTTTATATCTTACATGTTATTTGGAAAAGGTCGGATGATACCATGATTTATTTAGACTATGATTCTCACTAGATTCAGATCGATCTAGAAAAATACATACACTGAAAATACCCTGCTCTTTCGTGTGAAATGTCTTCGTGGGTGCTTTGAGAATAGGTATGGACGAGTGTTCAGACAAAACACTACCTCTCAGCTTTACATGATCATCAAAGTAGACTGGCAGCAAAAGCTCTTCTACAAGTCATCCAAAGCGGCACAGATAACCTTAGTACACCGGTATAACCGTCTAGAGGACAATCCCTGAGATTTGTACAATGACTAGAAGCAACAAAGTCATTCAAAACCATGGAAGTTCCCAAGGGCCACACATTTCCCTGGTGCACCGATGTTCTATCATGAAGGATGTTTGTAACCAGCAGGAAGATAAATCGCTATATCAAAATCGAATTGATTCCACTCAACACCGAATTACTCCTTATACTATCGAGTGTTCCAAAAGCTATCTTGGCTCAGCCTAAACCTACGATCAACAACTCCATCGCTAACCCAACAATTCCCCATGTCCATGTCCATGCCCGGACCCGTACCCGTGTTCATACACATACATGATACAGTCGTGTAGCATGTACCGTCCCATATCAAAGTGCCCTCTTTGCACTTTTCAAAGGCACTCGATCTCTCCTCATCTTCCGTGTCTTCTCCTCATTCCTATTCCCACCGAGGAGATTCCGACTACTACTTATAACCCCATTAATAGCTCTGAAGGGAGCCCTAATCACTGTACCAATCAACTGCAGTGGCAGGACCAAGATCTTCACCACTCCTTCAACCACAAAGCCACCCACTCCTCCTCCCGTGTGTTGCTTTGCAACAGACGCTGCCAGGGCCACTGCATCTCCCAGACGGGCCTCAATGTCAAAAAGGCGAGACTCGGTCTGCATTGTTTGTAGAGTAGCTCGTTTTTCATATCTACGTACGGCACGGTTCAGCGCATCGAGATCAGGTTGCACAGTTCTCCGTACATCTGTCGATATCTGCTTGATGGCTTTTCCACTAAAGTCTACTTCCGTTGCACTTGGCGGGGGCGTGTTGCTAGACTTGGCTTCCAATTCCTCAACACGACCTATCAGTGCCGCTATTTCCAGTGAATTGACGTTGATGGTGCCAGGAGGAGTTGACTGGCTATTGCACGGATTGCTGCTGACAATGCGCTGAAGGTGAAGGGTGCGGGCTTGTATAAGCTTCACCAGATGTGCCATTGGCCGTAGTTCCGATGCCAATAAGAATATCGTGAGATTGTAGTTTGATACCAATCCTTCGGATGGCCGTGTGAGCTGTGATCGGATGGTATGTAGGAGGTATGCACCTAGCACCGGGAAGAGGAAGCAGGATAATAATGCAAGTGTCTCATGGAGATATAACTCGTTGCTCGCAGCTTCATGGGCCGACACTGTGCGTATCTTCTTAGGAGCTTGGTCTGGAGCAGGAGAAGCATCTGCGTCTTCAGGTATATCGTCCAAAGAACCTCGAGATGCTTCCAGGTTTCCGTCTCCGTCGCTCTCATCATCAACAATGATGCTGCTATTGTATTCCTCGTTCTTGCGAATGGTTTGCGCTGAATGATACCAGTCCCTACACTTGTTAGACAATGCATTTGGAGACAGGTCAATTTCTCAGAGATTCTCCATACCATGGTAGCCTGACGGACCAGTTAAGAAAGATGGCAGCCAGACCCAGAAGCATAACATCTGTAATTACAGAGCTTCCATTTGTAAAGAACATACCACCCAAAGCCGGAAGTAGCGCAAAGGCAAGTGGCGCCGAATCCCAATGAGAGCCAGCATTGTCATGGTCACCCTCAGGATGAGGTTTCGGTCTCAGTAAATCATCCGTTGAATCACGTATACTTTTGCGCGCATCATCAATTGAGAAGTCGGTCAAGTTCGAGCTCCTGCGGCGGGGCGGAGGAGGAGGAGAATCAAAGTTGCCTGACCTTCGATTGGCGGAAGCCCTGTGTCGAAATTGAGAAATGTCATCCCCAGAAGCTCGACGATGCGCATTCAACGGCGAGGACTCTTTAGAGTGAGGAGGAGGATTGGTCTCGGTCATAGTGAAGCGGAATGGAGATGTTCGTATTATAATAATCCTTGGTAGAGAAGCAAGCGATGATCATCAACATGGACATGGGCTGAAATCCTAGTGCTATGTATGTACTAGGGAGGATTAAATTGGAATTAGAACTTCGAGGGTCAGGGTCAATAAAGAAGAGTAGAATTGGTAGAGAAGGGAGTAGGTTGGGAGTTTGTATTAGGATGACAGAGATGTACAGCACAGAAAGCAGCATTAAGAAGTCAACATCATTGTCGCGACTGATGATTGCTCCATCTTTTTCGCGTGCCGTCACGACACACGCCACGGCAGTCCAGTCAGTCGTTGGTGCACTCGGAGATCGACAGTCCCGCATGAATGGGGGGAGTGGAGGATGAAGCCTTGATTGGCGGATGCAAGGCTGGTACCTGCTGCGGTTGATGCCTGACTTTATGCGTGGATACACGGTGAGGCCGGAGACTGTGTGCCTGACAACAAAGGCACAAATATAACATATCAAAATCTGATCACGGGGCCATGGCCATGGCCATGACCATGACTTTCATCAAGAAGAACAACTCCACTTCGTCCGTCGCCTGCTGGTCTTGCCTCCAGGAGCACTTGACATGCTCATACTATAGAGCAAGTGTCAAACAAATAGGAATGATGATATTTGGGTACCCGCATCGTTCTCCAGTATAGCCAGCACCGTGTTGCTTCTCAGCCCTCCTGCCAATGATTGTGTAAGTCATGTGGGCCAAGGTGGCACTCAGAGACGGTTGGTTGCATGAACGAACGATGTTTCCTAACGTCCTCCATGATGTCGACCGTATCCCCGCTCGACGTTGAGCAATACAACAATGCCCTTGTTCAGTTCTCATTTCTTTCTTTGACCTTGCGGACCGCACCTTGTCTCTTCTCGCTTGCCGCAAATGGTCCTCAATAGGAACGCCTAGAGGGTCGACCATGAAATATCATGGCCAAAGCACCAGAATACCTACGTGATTCAACCAGAGTCAAAGGCTGAATAAAGAAACTTGTCATTTCATACTCGTCTGGCCACTTTTAAGCAACTCCAGAAATACTTCGTTTTGATTACAGCAACGTCAATGGGCCACTCGAATCATCATCTATTGGCAATGCCTCAACCGCTTATTGAGCGGGTGAGGGTATTGACAGGAGGTTACCTCAATACTTTCCAAGACCCGTACCACCATCAACACATGTCATTGAGACCTTGTTCAAGTATGCTTGCCACTGTCATCCCTAATTATATCAATTTCTTTCAGACTTGGAAACTTGTCTTTATTTCTTTCTTTCTTCAACTACATCATCCTGTCTCGAATTCCCTACAGACGCACTCAATCACACAAAGCTTGTATACTCTTCTCCATTGATTCCAATATCAAGACATAGTTTCTTGCGATTGGAAGACATCACAGCCCTTACCCACAAGAGCTCTTGGGCTTTCTCGGTTTTATAGCCGTGTGCATACCCTGTTGCCTACAAGCAAGAGACTTGAAAGTCTATACTATATTCCCGAAGTGCGTACCTTCAAAAGAGCCATCTATCTTCTACTGCTCACAGCTTTCTTAGATCATAATTCATCTCAGCTCAAGCCTCCTCAAAATGCCTGAACCAATCATTCTCTTGACAGGTCTTGAGAATGATGCTACGTCAAGCACAACCAGACATGCTGTAGCTCTCACAATCTTCTCAGCTTTCGCTATCATCGTTCTCATCATTCCAGCGATCTGGCATTACAAAGTCAGTAATGTTGCAGCTTGCAGTTTGATCTTCTACCTCACTGTTCTCAACCTCATGTGCTTTGTCAATACCATAATTTGGCCCAGCGATAACTATTCGGACTGGTGGGACGGCCAAGGACTTTGCGATATCGAATCCAAGTTATACTGGCCATTCACGACCGGTATTGCTTGTGCTATGGCTTGCATCACTAGAAATCTCGCTGTTGTTTTGGATGTCGATCGGGCAACTGTTCATACTACAAAAGCTATGAGACGCCGTAAGCTCTTGATAGATCTGGTAATCTGTTTTGCAGTTCCAATTCTTCAAATCGCACTGCATTACATCTGTCAGCCAAGTCGATACTACATTGCTGTCATTAGTGGCTGCATGCCACCCTATGATCGTAGTTGGCCTACTATCGTTCTCTTCTTCATCTGGCCAACGGTCTTTTCTTTGATCAACACCTATTATGCCAGTAAGTTCTCCTGACTCTTCCCTACATCTATTACTGATAAATTATAGTTATGGTGATAGTGCGCCTGAAGAAGTATCGCTCACAATTCTCCAACATCCTCTCAAGCGCCAATTCAAATTTGAACAAAGCCCGATTTATCAAGCTTTTCGTTTTTTCCATCATTCTCCTCTTAATTTACCTTCCAGTCACGATATACTTTTTATATATCGACGTTGATATTGCATGGCTTCCATATTCTTGGTCAGCAATTCATTCATCCGATTGGAACACTATTGAGTACCTTCCAGCCCTTGGATCGAGGACATATGATCGCTGGATTCCTATCGTCACAGCCTTCCTTGTCTTCTTCTTCTTCGGCATGGGTGGTGATGCCATGCAAATTTACCGCAAAGGACTCCTCAAAATCGGATTCGGTCGCGTCTTCCCAACTCTCATGCAGCCCAGACAGCCCACAAACCCAGGCGATCGTACCTGGGCAAGTAGATGGTCCATCATCAGCCAAGCTCGCTCTTACTTGCACAGTCGCAAACCATCACAATTCAGGTCTGAGGCCACCAGCTCTGATCTGTAAGTTTTCCTTGTTGAATTTCCTCATAAGTGTTCGTCACGCAAAGTCTCACAAACACAACAGCAACTCAAGAAATCGCAAGGACTCTGTCATGACATTCACATCGACAACATCGTCCTCACCATCCAAGTCCAATTTCTCGGCAGCTTCTCACGCGCAGCCTCTCGCTCCAGTTCGCGAGACCCAAGATGAATTCGCCGATGTCCCGCAGCCACAGCGAAGCACCTACCCGACAAGAGTAAACACGGGTGTCTTCCGCACGCACTTCCAACTCGACCTGGTCCCTTTCTTCACACCAAAGCCAAAGCCCGAGCCCAAGGCCCCAAGCGTCTTGCCCATGCAGGACTTGGAAGCTGCGAAGAGCAACGAGGAGCAGAAGGCCGTGTTCACGCAGATCTGGAGCGGCGATCAGATGCCGGAGCAGGGCGCGGTTGCGGGTTGCATGCGCACGAGGGGATGGCCGGTTGAGGAGAGGAGAAGAGAGTTCCGGGAGAGAACGGAGAGACGTGCTGCTGGGGATGGCGTCAAGGTCAAGGTCGAGATTGAACGCGCTTGAATTTGGTATCCGACGTGCAGCTGCACTTCCAGTCTGATTGCTTTCATCAAAAGTTACGGTGTATAAAAGTCATGGTCATTTCAAATAGTCAATGGAGCATTTGCTTCAAACTTTCTGTGCTGTGAAGTTATATCCTGTGTTCGTATCTAATTTATACCCAGCATATCTCTCGATATCTATGATGTCCTCGCTCACCAACCAACCCACCTATAGACATACTCACTTTCGTTTCCCACTGTAGCTATCCCTCTTCCCTTCAACCAAAACACCAGCAACACTAACCCAATGAATCCCCTCGCCAGCGGAATTCCGCGCGCGGTAGGAGCGCACTCACACTTGCACATCCGCCTACCATTGCGCGCCTCGGCTCAGTCCGGCGTCTCCAACCGCATCCCGAAAGCCAGGTAGCGGCCCGCATGGATGCTCGACATTCTTCGGAGCTTTACGAGAGTTCGGGCTACTCTTTCTGGCTGCAGGGAATATGGGTTGTTTGTTTTGTTTGGAATGGGGGGAGGATGTTGGGGCAGGCTGGAGGTAGATAGATGGTTACTACGCTCGGTGCTGGGTCGTTTTGTCTGCTGGATACGGAGTGCTGCGGTATGATACTGGTTACCGTGTTGTACTTTCTTTTTCAATCAAATGTGGAGAGGACTGTATTCCGTATGATAACAATGCTTCTGCGACCTGAAGAACTTCAAACCGGTAAATTTCTACTCTCTATGTACTACTTACGTAGTGTGCTTCGCTCGCCTATGTGAATGAGAAATGTTTGAACTTGTGATCCTCACTCAGCACAGCCTGCTTGATAGCTGTCGATCATGACGTTGGCGGGTAGGAAGGTGATTTGAGACACCGACCCGTTGATCTTCTTACCGCTTTATGAAAGCTCCAGCTAAATCACTTCCATTGAACTCGGACATGCTGGTCCGGTTGAAGGACAAGCGATGCCATGATGCAAAATGGGAACAGGAGTGGGATTGTTGGATTGTGGGATTTCTTGGATTTGAGTGAGGGATATGTCGAAGTGCTGTGGTCGTTTAAGTGTGATGTTGGAGATCTCTATCTTCTTTCGAATGTGAATAGTCGGGGGCATAGGTAGGTAAGCATCCTGCCTTTGTCTGGTTAGATATGTCATTCAACCTTCCATCCGCCTCGGTGCACCAACATAGAGCATCGTATCTAGCCTACATCTTGGCCTTTTGAGCTGGCTGATATTAAAGACTATTGTAGTCCGAAGAATCTACTTCTTGTTCTGCTACTCGAAAGTCAATCTCAAGGCATGATAATCACCATAGAGTAGGACTTCCGTTGTCACGTATTTGTTGTGGAGTATGTACAGCATACCATCCCGCGAGCCGCACCGCTGTCTGCTACGCACCTGTTTTTATCAGCCACATCCTCAGCTGCAGACTCGACACACGCAATGCAAGCCACGACCAGACGTCTTACGGCTCGAAGCTCGTGGTATCTCCCATGCATGAGGTGGATAGCCATCCCAATGCAGGCCTCTAGACCAAAGCCAAAGCCGAAGTCAAGCAGATTAGAGTAAAGTGCATACCTTTGTACTTGTACAAGTGAAGACTCATTGTACATACATAGTACAGTCCAGTATGAACATCATACGTCCCTCAAACATCCCTCATCAATCCGCCACAGACGAATCGTAATGGTAGATTCGACGTGACGAAGGAAAAAGAGCGAGAAACGGGCATCCCTGTTGTCCATCATCGACCGGGTCAGGGGCGCTCTCATAAGTCACGAAGTCGTAACCGCACAATCCGAGCTTGGGATGGCATTCTGCAACGGGCAATCAATGTACGCACTGGGTTGGATGGTCCGGGGGCGTGGTCAGACCCATTTGTGCAGTTTCTTCTTCTTCTTCTTCTTCTTCTTCTTCTTCTTCTCCTTCTCCTTCTCGTTCCTTTTCTTCTGCCGCTAATCCTCCGTCGTCGCGCGGGTGGTCGGACGTGTGATCATGATGGGTGATTTGGTCTTGGGTGCATCTGAGTGCATCTGGGTGCATTGGGCGGTTGTGAGGTGCTATTTGTTGGTGAGGAGATGGATGTGGAAGGGTGAGAGGTCAAGCGAAATGAGGGAGTCTGGTAGGCGTGCTCAATACGGTTTCTTCTGCTGAGAGTAATATAACTACTATGGCACTACTTCTGTACACTATTCTGCACTGCTCTTACTTTCTTGCACGGAAGACTTCAATTTCTACATCCGTACGGATAGGGACGACGGGAGATTGTCTGTGAATAAGATCAGCCTCTCTCCTTTACCGATGAGTACATAGCAGAGGAGCGATGGCGATGATGTCGTTGAGCCTCTTCACTCTCGCTCTTGATCTGATTTTCTTCTGTAGTGTCAAAGTGTCTACGATATGGTGAGACATGACTATTGACGGCGGCCATGTTCCATGCTTAATTATGAAGCGATTATGTATGTATGTATCTATATATGTACATGCCTTCTCTTGACTCTTCGTGTATGTATCTATATATGTACATATGTAAATGTCACTGCATACTCAACGACTAAACTACTTGTAACTGTCCGAGGCCCGGCCAACCGCTTGCTTCTCCGTACTACAACTCACGCATCATGCAAAGCAACCCTCAATTCCTCTTGAAAGCAAAGAACATCGAATCATGCTTTGTAGTATGATATACAATTCTCATAATGGTAATTGACCATACCCTTACGTAGTGCATACGACATTACATACTTCAATCATTCCATCTTGGATCTTGGACACGAATATAAACTCCCTCTCCTGTCGCTTGTTAAGCGGCAAGACGAAGCTCTTGAGTCGCTTCAGCCTAGCCCGGTCCCAGATCTCGGCCATCAGCCCATCGCGCGCCCATGCCAGCCAAGTTAATTTCAACATTTCAATTGTGTATTGGGTATTATTATTATCGCCATTGCGCAGATGACGGATCAAAGACCTCTCTGCTTTGAGTACCATGTACATAGAACAACCTTTCTACGCAAATGCTCCTCACTCTTCCCTGTTCCCAGCCAGTCCACCAGTCCACCAGTCCATCTCAATTCAAGCCTGTCTGACAATACTTACAAGTACTTATGGACTGAAGTCACATCCAATCACCGCAATATGTCGGCCGTCATGGCCACAGCAGACCAGGAAGCATGAGCGTGTCCCTCTCTTTCTCCGCGAAAATGGAAGAACCAAGTGACGGAATGTCATCTCACCACTGCTGTTCTGCGACTGCAGCTCTACCTTGTTGATACCACGTATTGCTGGATGATCTTTAACCGTAAGAGTCAATCAGATACCTAGTTCCTATTAGGTATTCGTACTTGTACCTACAGCAAGTATCAGTCTGCGAGGTACAGCGTAGGTTCGTGTGGATGCAACGTACAGTACAGTTCATTAGTCAAGCAAAGAGAGGACATTCGAACAAGAGTGGCCCTTCCAGCTCCCCTATCATCTAATATACCATTTCTCACTTCATATTCGACTGCCTTCTTGCTACTAGAACAACACTCCAAGCGTCTCTACTCCTTCTACGGAGTAAATCTGTGGAGTACAGAGTTATTTACCTTGTCCCTGCTCGTTCCCACGCGTAAAGAACGGAAGCAAAGCTCAGACCCTTATGAGAACATCGTGAATCACAGGCTTAATCTCTAACGTCTACCACTTTTTTCTTCCCCTACCAAATCCTCTTTTCTCTAACCCTCTCAGTTCCTGCTCCTTGTCCAGCTGGAACAACTTGAATCATCGATTTTTATCTTCAAACTCTTTTTGCAGGTGAGGAAAAGTTGGTATTGCCAATGGGCCAGCACCAGATGTCGCTCTTTACTGTTACCCGCCGCAACTTGTAGGAACTGCATCGCAACACTACAAGTGCAACGACATTCATTGACCTTTGCGACAACCGCCGGGGGATCCGAAGAAGAAATACCCTGGGAATCAGCTATTTCTCTCCTCCAACCCTTTTGAAAATGTTTACCCGACTGCATCATTTTCTTTTTGCATTTTTGCTGCTGTGTTTTTGCAGTCCTCTCGTCGTCGCCTATCCGAATGACTTTGCGATCCATAATAGAGATGATACTTCAGTCTCACCAACTTCCGAGACAACAATCTCGACTTCAGCTTCGAGCTCGGACGGCTCTTCAAACACAGCCTCTTCCTCGTTGACTTCGAAATCCTCAAATACAATATCTTCGACAACAAATCCACTGGTTTCTGCGACTGCGCCGGCCAGTATGTCGACATCTTTTGCGGTTATGACGTCAAGCTCAAGTGTGAGCAGTGCAATTGCATTGTCTACCAGTACGGCTTTCAACTGTAAGACCAAGAGAAAGCAATTGGGAGAAGTATCTAGCTAATTTTCTGAAAGCAACTCTTACACCAAATGTACTACCACTCACGCCAAAAATCACACCAGCTTTTGGTATTGCCGGTATAATATTGATGGCTTCGGGAGTTGCATACACGTTTATTGGGGCCAGAAAAAGATTTCTACACGTCTCTCTATCCACGACATACTCAGTAGCGCTGGGCATTACAGTACTTATCTTATATCTCACCCATCTTCCTATCAGCAATGCCATCCAAGGCGGGTATTTAGTCGCTGCGGTTATGGGCGGCCTTATTCTCGGAGCCGCTGCTCTCGTTATTCCAGACTATATACAAGGACTTGGATGTCTTTTGGGAGGCTACTGCATAAGCATGTGGATTCTTACTCTCAAGGCAGGGGGACTGATTACATCGACCGGCGGAAAATCGGGATTCATAGTGGGCTGTGCGGTAGTGGGTCTTGGAATGTCTGTCTTTCGAAGTACTCGTTCTTACGCCTTGCCATTGTTAATTGCCTTTTCCGGAGCGACCGCTATTGTTTTAGGTATAGACTGTTTCAGTAGAGCGGGGTTGAAGGAGTTTTGGGCATATATTTGGGATGTTAATAAGTCGCTGTTTCCATCCGGAACTGGCACCTACCCACTTACTACAGGAATCAAAGTCGAAACTGGTATTATCATTGTGCTTTTCGTTGCAGGTATGATAGTGCAGTTGAATATCTGGAAGTCTTCCAAAGAAAAGCGCGAGACGAAGAAAGAGGAGAAACGAACCGCCGAAAGAGCATTGGAAATCGAGGAAGAGAATGTTGGCCAATTGATCGAGCATCAGAACAAGATCGACAGAGCCGAGTGGGAGGCTGTGTATGGTGACAAGGAAGCTGGAGGCTATCCCAAAGCTACGGATTCAGGTGTAGGCGAAATGGAGAGCTTGAAAAGGGCTACGAGCACGAATGCTTCCAAACCCAACTCGAGAGATGGAAGTGTTGGTTACGCTGATCCAGAGGCCGTACTAGTAAGAAAGTCGGCACTGTTCTTGTCAGACGAAGAAAAGATGGGTATCTCTATTGAGGGGATGAGACAGAACCTTACTGTTATGATGGTCCACGAGGTCCCTGAACCCCAGAGTCCCGTGCCACGGACCCCGATATCTCCAGTATCAGATATCCCGAATATCGCGGTTCGTGATTTCGGTACTCTGACTGTGAGCCCAAAGCCTTCGGTAGCCCTGTCTGACCTTTCTGTATCAGATAGAGCTCTGTCACAGATGGGTTCAGAGACTGGATCTCGTGTTGGCTCCCAATATGGTTCGCGACGCATTTCAAGAGTTGGTTCGCAGCTTAGCAGCCAGAGCCAAAGCAGGAGTCAGAGCAGGACTCAAAGCAGACAGTCGGTCTCGAGACAGACTTCTGGAAGGAGCAGTGTGGCGATCACTGAGGCGCCGGCAGTTGTTCCACTTCCCTTTAAGATTCCAACAACACCTACAGAAGAGGACTTCCCGGATGATAGCTCTTCAATTGCAACATTCAATGATAACCCAGAGGACTTGAAGCGGAAATCGAGACTTCTAGGATCTTTCGATCTCGTAAATCACTTTTCAGATCCACCTCCAGAGCGAAAGCTAGTCCCAGGACCAAGACCACGTCCAACACAGCGGAGCTCTTCAGGCTTGATGGTAGCACAAGATGACGAACAGAAGCGATTTTCCACCATGGCCAATCTTGATGATGATTCAGATATTGATGTCAATGAGATTATGGTTCCAGAGGAATTCACAAAGGGCAATGTCCAGATGTCGTCTCCCCAAAGAAGTCCGACAAGGCAGAGTTTGGCCAAGGGAAGCAGTGAGTACGGACAGATCGAAGACGATGAAGGTGCTATTCCAATTGGACATGCTGTCACAACACATGAAGAAATAAACGAGGCGTTGGAGGAGGGCCCTACCCCTACTTCGGAGGTCTTGACTGTGAGCAGCAGCATCTTGGATCAGCCTGCCAGTCTGGCATCAGTGGAAGAAAATGTCGTAAATGAGGATCCACAAGAGACCTCCGCATCAGAAGTCCCGCAGTGCTTGCCTTTGGTCGAACCGGCTCCGAAAACAAAGGCTGACGAGTCACCTAAAGCGCCATCAATAGCAGATAAAAACGTTGAGGATGTGGAAAAACCTAGCTTGAGCAAAGATACCCTTCCTGCGGCTGTATCCAAAGTAGTGATGTCCTATCGTACAAATGAATGGGCCAAGCACCTCGATACAGCAGATGTACCAATAGTCGAAGATCCAAACCTCTCTTCTTCTCCGACCACCAGCGAGCCAGACGTTCTCGGAGAGCTTCCAGCTCCAGTGAACGTTGAGGCATTGCAACAAACTCCCGAGAATGCGGCCATCCCACCCGCACAAATCATTCCGACGGCACGCACTTCCCAAATGCCTCGATCATACTCTCAACCAAATCTCCCACGCTCCAATTCCAACAACTCGCAACTCTCGGTTGGATCCCATCGGTCGTCTAAACTTGCATCAAAACCTGGTTTCGAACTGAGGGGTACGATGAATCGCTCATCCACCCAAAATCCTTCACCCAATACACTCAACCGCTCGTCCTCGCAGACATCATTACACAGCAATTATACCACAACGCCCAACAGGCCACGCGATACATACGCCAAACACAGAAGCACATCAACACCAGTAATCGGGCCCGTGATGGAGGACCCCCACGAAGATACGCCCGTAATAGCCAACCGCTTCTCCAACATGTCATCGGCTCAGCTCCCACACGCCAACCGCAACACTCTGATGACGCAACGCGATACCATGATCCGCAGCAAGTCCTCTTTCCGTGGCCAGATCAACGCCCATGCCCTGCCGGTGTCGCACGAAGACGACGATGACGACGACACGATGTCGCTGTCGGCACGCCGCGACAAGCTGCGCCAGTCCTCCCTCAACAAACTGACCTCCACCGTGCCCTCGTCGTCCCGCAACCCGCCTAACCCGGCGCGCGCCAGCACCGCTCCGCCGCCCGAGCAGAAGGACCAGATGCTGCGCGTGTGGCGCGCCTCTGTCCAGCAGGATCTGCAGGCCGGCCATGGCTCGCGCGCCACGGGTGAGAGGCAGCGGAATGAGCTCTGGGAGAAGAAGCAGCGAGAGGCGGCTCAGAGACAGCATGAGGCTGATAGGGTCAGAAGGGCGGAGTATGTGAAGGATGAGAGGCTCCGGCGTGGGAATTTGGAGGAGGCGCATCGCATGGCTATGAGGAAGATGCAGGCTGGCGCTAAGAAGTGAAGGTGCTAATTGTGCTTTTATCTTTTATCACTGTTACAACAAAAACTTATTTTTTTCCTTAATGTTTAATTCTTGGGTTGAGATTGGGGTTTGGAGGGGTGAGGGGTGAGGGATGAAGGGATGAGTCGTAAGTGATGATGGGTTGGATGATTGATGGGGGGGGGGGGGGGGGGGGATTATTGGAACTGGGGATGGGGTGGGGTTATGGATCTACAGGGAGGGAGGAGATGTTGGATAGTGAATCGTACATCACAGTTTACACATGTCATCTGAACCCGATGAAATCATGTTCGAAACATGCTGGCCGTGGATGCGGTTCTGAGAGTGAGAGTGAGTTTATGATACTGTTCCAGACTTATGGGAACGGACTCGTGGTGTTGCTGGTCAATGTGATTTGTCTCTGATGGGAATCTTCGGTTCTCGGCTCAAGTCATGGCCCGGATTGGACTATCTGATAAGTGATCGATGGCTGATGGGATGATGATCGGGTTCTGATTCTAGAGTTCTGATGGAGATGAAAGATGAAAGGTATGTCGATGAAATATGTAGAGATATTGCAAGACCCCCACACTGTGCATATGGTGTTTCGCATTTAGCAGGCTGAGGCTGAAGCGTTGCGCTCCAACAGTGCACCTTGACTTGCTGTGCGTACAAGTGCATTCCGGCGAATAGGGGCTTCTGTACTTTCAACTTCACAATTTGTGCACTCGCCTACTTGTACAGCACACCTCAATCGTATGTTCACGAATCCGAATCCCAATCCCAATCCCAATCTGAATCCCAATCCAAATCCCAATCCCAATCCGAGGTCGTTCGATGTCAATCACCAATGGACCGATGATGTACCCTGGTATACCCGCGCTGACGCCTGAGGTGAGTTGAGTTTCGTTGATCTCACTCAACTACTTAGTCGGCCACATGGAGGACGCGCTGTACGTAGCAGTGGTAATTGCAATACCACCTGTAGTAATAAGGATCATCGACGTCAAAACCAACAGGTCCTGATCTATATATACGCATATCCTCACTGGGATGTATCGTCCCCCAGTGCAGAGAGGCCTGCCAGGCCAATGCAATGGAATGCCTAGGTGGAATGGGTCTTTGCCTTTTGTCTTTGGGAGATGCTGGTGCTGGCCGTGGTACTGGTATTAGTCTGGTGGTCGTTAGTCGTTAGTCGTTACGACTTACATAGCACCTGCATCAGCATCAGCACAGAACCAACACCCGATGCCAGGGGAACAGATTAATGGGCACGGCACTTCACTGATGGATGGATATGAATCACTTGGCCTTGACTTGACCGTGGTCTTGCTACCTTGCTCCTGCTCTTGCTCCTGCTCCTGCTCGACCTTTACCCAAGGGTTAGCATGGCGAAATAGGGACAAGGACAACGACAAAGACAAAGACAAAGACAAAGACAAAGGGTGTATTTGCTTGGTCTTGGAGCGCTCGTACCACTCACTGACCATCACAGCGCGCAGCTGGGCGTGATGGATGGCGGGTGCTGGTGGGTATTGGTGGGTGTTGGTGGGTGTTGGTGAGAGTTGGTGAGCGTTGGCGCAGTACTTTGCAGTCCATGTCACGCCCAATTTCACCCAAATATGCTGTGAAAGTCTACTGGGACTGGCTGGTACCGTGATCTCAAACCCCCAGCTTGTCATGGTCATGGTCATGGTCATTATCAGATGGACATAAGTGCAACGACTGTGCCACTTGGAAGGTTTGCTTTATCTGGTCTTTTCTTGTCTTTGATCTCTGTTGAATTTGTATGCCTCGATTCATTCATTCATTCATTCTTTCGTTCATTCATCTCATTCTCGCTCTCGCTCTTGGTCTTTGCCTAGTTGTCGTCTACCGTCTATTGTCCATCATCATCTTCAAGTCTCCAGTCTCCAGTCTCCAGTTTCAACTCTCAACTCTCAACTCTCAACTCTCAACTCTCAACGTCGACCCCAATCTACAATCTTCAATCTTCAATCAACTTCCCTCTCTCCTGGATGAATCAGCCCTACCAGGTACCGCCTGCACATAAAATCAATCGAGCAAAAAGGCGGATGAAGAGCCTGTCGACTGCCCATCAACTGTTCTTCGTCTCCCCTGTAAGCTCGCCAAGCCCTGTGCAGCACCACAGGAGCTTGTCCCCTTTGAAATTGCTGCAGCACACGGCGAAGCAGCAACGAAGCAGCCCTTGTGCCCTTCAACAACGACTCCACCGCCATCACCACCACCGCCGCCTCTTCCTCTTCCACGATCATTCGAAGTCGTCAAGCTGTCGCGTACACAGCATCCAGCGGCTGCAACGGCGTCGCATGCCTCGAATCCTACACAGGACAACAGTAGTGCGTCCGGCAGACCCGCTGCAATTGCAATTGCAACTGTGCCTGCATCGACAATTGCGTCTGTTGCACCGCAATCTACAAGCGACAACAAGTCATCCAAATCAAATCACTCTCGCTCTCCCTCCGAAAACGTCACCGACCCCCAGAAAATCAACAAAGACATTTCCTCGCTGAGAAAGGCTCTGAACACCCCTCCATCGAGTCCGCAATCTCACCCCATCTTCGCAACCCGTCCACGACGTCCCTCGCAGGCTCGCCTTTGGAACCCGACAAACTCCACCCCTCGACTTCTAACGCCAAGCTCCAACGACATCAATCCCAGTACTCTCGCGAAGCAAATCTCGCACGATCGACTTCCCGCCGTTCCACTGCAACATCCCTCCATTGCAGGCGAAAGCGAAGGCAAAGACGCCTTTCCACTGCTCACGCTCCCCGAACAACGGCAGTCCAGGCACAGTGGTAGCTCCCAGACCCGTGCTAGTTTTCAGATCGAACAACGCCTGAGTAGCGGAAGCGAAAAGCGGGTATCGTACCCCCGGGCTTCAATTGATCAGGCCCGACGCAGCCAGAACGCTATACCCGAGAACACCAATACTGACGACAAGCAAACATCCTCTCCGACAGCGAATATCGGGCGCAGTTTGACGAACAAGGATAAGGGCAAAGGACGAGTTACAGACCCTAAAATGGACGCCGATAAGGATCTCAAACAATCGCAGCGGGAAGCCGCCCTCAAGGACCTGGAGGCTGGCATATCGACGCCGGCAAAGGGTCTATACAACCCCGGCGGACGAGCCGGTGTGCCAACTAATGCATCAGCGACGTCGCTCGGCGCGGCTAGCGGGATCGGTGCGGCACTCAGCAGTAACGGGACAAGCATTCATGGCTACGAGGACGAGAATGGCGAGGCGGATGGCGGCGAGTGGGGGCCCGACCATCCATGTTTTCCACATCTTAATGCCCATGTGCCTATGAGCGACCCGCGGTACACGACCACCCGTGTCATTCGTATCAAGCGTGACTGGATGGTTGCTGGTGACTTGGCGCCTACGTTTTCGAACATTTACCCCGAGATTCTCGAAGATGCAGGATTACCCGAGGGCGATTTTAGAGCACTTATCGAGCATCTCAATCGTCAACTTGTGTTGGCTTTCGATCCGTGGCAGTGGCGGAATGTCATTGATGGTGTGATGGGCTTGGTTACTGGGTGGGTATGGGAGGACTTGGGATTCAGTGGTGTCAAGGGCCACCTGCGAGATGTGGAAGGTTGGATTGAGCAGTGGAATTCAGAAAGACATTCTGAAGGTGTGAAAGTGATCCCCTTGAGGAGGACGGGGTATATGAATGTGAGTTGACAGCCAGGTCTCAGAGCAAGATGGTATTGGGGTATTTACTAATGGCGGAACCTCAGCTTGATATCCAGATCCCCGACCCTGGCCTCGGCGAAGCTGGCGAGACGGTGCGCGGAAGCAGTAGGGGCAGCAAGCCTGGTAGTGGGGGAGGTCTGAGTCATGGAGAGACCAGGCAGTTCATGACTTGATCAGAGAGCGTCTTTTTTCGCCGTCTACATGACGGCTTTCTGTTTTACTTGTGGGATTTAATGAGTACGGTTATGGTTTATATAGCATGAGTGTTGCGCGGAGAGCAGAAGGATTAAGGTAAATATGAGGGAGACGAGGAGGTAGAGCGAGTGCGAGATTGCAGGTGCAGGATGCAAGGAGTGTAAGGATGATTGCTTTAGATATACCCCGTGTTTTACTAGTTAGTTGGTAATGAATCAATGAGGCGTGTTTGTTAATTTCGATTCATGTCTTGGAGCTCGGGTATCTTAATGTCTTTAAGGTTGTGATGGCGAAATCAGTTGTGAGTACAAGGCTTCCCGTTCTCTTTTCTTCCTCAACTTGGGATTCATCTCTCGTATACTTGTATTGCTAAAGGACACAATAGAATCGAATCTGGGGAGCACAGAAATCGAGGAATGCTGGGCATTAAAGATCGAACGAGATACATGGCCTTCACTTGATTCAAAGGAGACCCTGAAAGGTCTAATCGAGCGACTGAATCAATGGCATTCGAGGTCACAGCACCAACACACCTGTGCATTCAAGAGTAACGCCAATTGCATACATAAACTAAGTATAGCTAAACAAAAAAAAAAAAACAGAACATTATACACGCTGACAGCATAAACGAATGGAAATAGGGCCATCTATACCAATGGAAATCCCAATCCAAACGAAGCAGTGAGGTACTTGACCTTTCGAAAAACAAAACGAAAAACAAAATCCCCCCCCCCCTTCCATCTCAAGAAACACAAAAATCCAAAACGCAACCCGGGTATCAAACATCGTATTCCACATCCCAGCGCCAATTCCTCCTCATCATGTCCACTCCTCCCTTCCCGGCCTTTCTCCTCCCTATGCCTCTCCCATACCCGCCTTTTCCATGGCCGTTTCCCTCTCCAGAGAGACTTCCCAGCGGACAGGGCCGAACATGTCGGCCCACAGATCATCACCGAGCCCATACCCCTCCCCGGTGCGGGCTCTCTTCTCGGCGATGACCAGCGAGGCCCGAAGAAGAACTTGGTCCCACAATATACCGCGCCCCTTGGCTCTGCGGCTCTGCGCTTTCTTTCCTGATGCAGGCTTCTTGGTGGCAGGCTTCTTGATGGCGGACTTCGTGGTGGCAGGCTTCATGGTGGCAGACTTGTCGGTGGTAGACTTTTCGGTGACAGGCGTCTCGGTGGCAGACTTCTCGGTGGCAGACTCCTCGGTTTCTATCTGCAGTTGCCCCAAGGAAGCCGTGTAATCAGCCTTGGTACGGTGGATCTTTAGAGCGTACTCCTCAAAGCCGTCCCGGATCCAGTAACGGGCATTGTCCCGCACGTCATCCTTCTCGAAACACTTGGCCTTGGAGGCGTCCCTGGACTTGAAGTCGCGCAGAGAAAGCTCCCTCTTGACGGTGCCGATCCAGCCGACTTCGTACTTCTTGCAGCCCTTGGCTTGCTGGCTGTCCGTCTTGGCTTGGTAGTATGGGTATTTCTCAACGATCTTGTCGGCGATCTGCATGGCGGTGAGCTTTTGTCCTCCGGCGAGCGGCTCGGAGATCATATATAGCCAGTTTGTGGCTTTGTGGGGTGCTTCGTGCTGGATTTGAGGCTCCATTTTGGATGATGTATGCTTCGAGTTGATGGTTGAGTTTTTAATGGTTGAGTAAAGATATAACAGATGTGTTGATGGCTGGATTTTTGATGATTGAGTAAAGATGTAACAGATGGGATGATGCTTATGTATGGATGATAATAAGTTACTGATGATCTGGGATGTGTTTGTGAAGCCAGATTATATAAAATGGGTTTCTTTCAGTCGACGTGATGGGGGAAGGAGCGGGCCAGTGGGTTGGAGGACACATTATATAACAGGGATTTCTCTCTGTGTCTGCTATTCTTTACTAACGATGTTGACTCTTTAGTTCAAGTCCTTGATTTGCGTATAGACATTGTATACATTGACAGAAAAGGAAATGTGATACTGTTATTCTACCTATGATGGCCTAGCGTGGCTTTCGAAGATGAGAGTTGCAAGCCTATGAGTACCTCATCAACAATAACAGACTAGACAACCATTATTCTCTTTTCAAGCACCTTACTGTTTAATCATGGCTACATTAGGAACAACGTTAATCAAATTGAAAATTGAAAGCGGTTACCTTGCAGGACATATGTTCAAACCGGGCCCAAATACCTTCATCGACGTTCCATCTACAACCCATATCCTACCCACCTATTACGCTCAGCGGGGCTAAGGTTTGAGCGCTCACAAACAGCACTTCAACGGTGAAGACTCAAGGTCCCAGAGGCACGTCAGCATCGTAGACCCTAGTTTTCCTTAAAAGCTGAATGTTGTTCACTATACAACTTTGTGGTCTGTTTTCGATCTTTGCGAACTATCAGATATATCTACTACAAGTACCATCTATTTCCTCACTTCACATCAATCTGACACTATCCATCGCACCAAAACCAGCCGCAACTCCTCCTTCCTCACTCTGATCTCCCTTTGTCCTCAACAAATATCCCGCTTCCTCATTGTGCAATACTTCCTTGGTATCCTGATTCCACAAACAGGTACCATATACCCCCAGCTCGCAGATTACACCTCCCTTTTCTACATTCCCATTTCTCAGAATCAAGTTATGAACAGGTGGAGGAGTGATGATTTCCATCAAAATGTAAGATTTCCAATGGGATTCTGGGAGTGACTTGAGGAATGGCGGGATAGCAGAACGATAAATGTTGTTACCGCCTCCTTCTCTTTGCGGCTTAAGCACGTAGCCCTTGCACTTCTCAGAATCAGTTGCCATAGCGCGAGCTTCAAGCCCCGATGGCGAATCATCAAGTGGGTAGATGTTGGTAAATGTCTTCTCCAACTCGGATATCTGAGATTTACCACTTTGAACAAAGCGAGTCAATACCGAGGGCTTTTCCGATGCTGTTGGTGTTGCGAGCACTTGTTGTACTTTCTTGGCTCCTGCCAATTGAGTGAGAATAGACGGGCACTTGATGGCGTATGAGCGCTCTATTTGAACACGTGCTTCCCATGCCGATAAATTCTCGTAATCTCCTGGGCCGTAGCCTGCGCGGAAGTATACGACTGCTACTTCATACTGCTTCGAAGGTTGCTGTGGTGGGGTGTAGAAGAGACGTCTTTGAGATGATTGCTCGATAGTGGTATGTTTGAGGATTTCAGAAAATGGAAGCCGAAACACAGGAATTGAAGATGCCTGCAGCTCGTACTCGAGATGGCGCTGATCAAAGATGTTGCGCTCCGGGACTTGCACAAGGAATAAGACGCAAGTGTCTTGAGAATACTTTGGGTAGGCTTCGTATGCTATCCGTAAACCTGCTGCAAGGGACTTTGTACTTGTGTTTTCAGGTAATTCAGACCCCGGAATAGATGAGAGATAGCTGCCACCAGATAAATACCTGTTAATCGTTAGTTGTAGTATATCGGATAAGACAACGACGTTCATACTTATGCAATCGCGAGGTTTGAGCAGAAAGCCCACCAAATGAGGATGCAATGGTGTTGAACTCAACTTGCTTGATATATGGACTAGAGTCCTTCATCATCGTGTCCTGATGAACCATATAGTCTGATCTGAAGAGACCGAGGGAGAGTGGCTAGGGGCAGTGAGTATGAAAATCACAACTTCAAGAATGCCAACTACAACTAACCTGCACATAGCCTTCCTCCTTGACTTTGAGATGTGCTTGCCATAGCTTAGCAATAAAGTCATCTACTTCAAGAATTCTAAGTGACATATATTAGCACAATGTGATAGACAGGCATGTTGCTACAGTGAGCTCTAGGGTAAGGGACAGTACGCAGCCCAAAGCTAGTATTAATAACATACTCTTCAACAATTTCTTTCAAAAACGGTTCGTCCTGGGCAATAGATGCATACAGCGCACTGTATGCTTTTTGAACTGTTCTGGCTTGATCATAGCAAACTCGAGGAAACGGACTGGGGAATAACGTGACTGGTGCAGTTGTCGCAAGTACGTTCTTGGGGTCTGTATCTGCAGAAACAAAGGATGGAGGAGGTCGAACGGCCAGACCATGAGCAATAGACCAATCCTTGGCAGTAGTGACCAAATGCTCACTTTCCTCAACTGAAAGCTCAGGAGGATATGGAGCTCCAGAGCTCAATAGTGGGGTCATGACAAATGAACGAAAGAAGCTCTATAGAAAGAATTAGAGGCAGCTTCAAGTCTTGATGTGCGAGACTGTGATTAGAGTCCTCTGATTTCGCAGGTGTGAAGAGTCTTGAAAGTGATTGTATTCTAGAGGCACTTTCTCCGAGTAAAGTAGGTAAGAGATAGGTATGCTTGGAACAAAATGTCGGATTCCATCGGCGGCTCCCTGCATTTCAAATCACGACGAGCTCCAGAGCTCCAACGCTATCGCTAGCATTCAAGGCTAAGATAGGCCCCGGATTAACGTAATTCCGTAGCTACCCCACGCCCACCATCGCTCTAATCGCATCGCGTCTCATCGCGCGACGAGGTTATCCATTCGGCGAACTCGTGGATTTGCACCTGTAGACAAATTTCATATCCGTTTCTTCGCCCTTTGGTAAAATCAAGTCGCCGTACCATTGCCATCAGAAATAACGGCCATACACGTTTTATCACTACTACAGCGATTCAAAGACCATTACTCAATACTCAATACTCAATAGGTGCGCCTTTGTGCACGCTTAATCGTCTGTTGGTGCAGAATAACCCCCTCAACTCCACCAGAAAATCGGTTTCTACACATGAGTAACTCCTGATGAGTAATTTCTCTTTACCAACCGTCTACGCATCAATGCTTGATCTGTGGGTTTTCTTCGAGGATTCATGCTTCTATTACCCAATTGACAAAGACAATTGTTGAACTCATACTATGTATGTAAACATTCGCCTCTGCTCCTCATTCTCCCACGCTGACTTCATGTTCTGTAGTTTCTCCGACACCTCGAATGTGAGGATTGTTCACGTCTGTCGATATCGTTCAACAGCCACCATATCCATGACACTCTTGCGACAAATCCATCTGCCTCCAATATCCAGCTGTCTCAATATAGGTCACTTCATGATCATCATCAACGACAACAGTCATCAGTCGGTACATAGCGATCTACGAGGTTGATAACAGCTTCGAGAGATTAAGCTTGGGTTTGACGCACTTGGCCTTACTCGATAACGACACAACTCTCAGTGTCCAAGGATCTCACTAGAGACTTCGTGCCTCTACATCATACTTCGCCATCGGCCTCTGGGAGTGCTCTTTTATCTGCTACACAGAAGACCTGCCTTGAGCGAGACTTATCACGAACTCATATATCTCAACACAAAAGTAGGTCTGTCCCTATCCAATTGTCTAAAGCTATGTGTCTTTGAAATCGCTTGCCTACCTACAGCAGCTACTTCACGAAAGTTGTTGGAAACATTGTTTTGTTCCTTCTAAATTCATATGAAAAGATGAGCGCAAATCCACATATCGATATATTACAATTTGCTATAACTTTACAGCTGTAACTTTCATGCCTCTTGCTTGAATCGTTGAGCTTGGGAAACGACTAATGCTCGAATTTCAGGATATACGTTGATCTATTACTCAGCCCTCGGCTGCTCTGAGGGACTACCGCTGCTTGGTGCATGCCGACTCTTGAAAACCAGTACTTCTGTCAATCCAAGCTCACATTGAGTAGATTGCAGCGCGTTTGGTATCACAGCAGGCGTTTTTTTCCACGGCCGGAAACATTCATGTGTTCTTGGAACTCCAACACTACATCATGGATAACACAGACGATGACCCTTGGGATTGGGGCGTAGACCGAGTCGTTTCTGAGCTTTGTACAAGCGATCGAGTATGGAGTCTCAAGAGTTCCCACCGACTTCCTAATCCTACAAAGTTTGAAGCTGCACTAAGAGAAAATGAGGTCGATGGGGAAATGCTTATCACAGAGATCGATCGTGACAGAATGAGAAACTACCTTGGCATCAAGGTGATAAAGGAAGAAAGTGCCATGTTATCTGCTATCTCACAACTGAGAATACTCAGTAAGCAGTATCACTTGTATCACCAGACTCTCGACAGACCTTCAAAAGCTCGCGATTCTCCAGATCCATTTAATTCAGAGAAGCCACTGGCACTTGGACACGATGCCAAATACAATCCGTCCGATCAGGTTGTTCAGCCATCTCCTGAAATCTTGAAGTCTACCGTGTCTGACGCATCTAAACTTGCAACCACTTTATCCGGTGACAATCCGCCAGATGTGGATGTCATGAGAAGCAAGCGACGTAAGCTCAATGATTTGGGCGTTGAAGGCGCTGTGGATGTTTCCTTCGAGGAAGGTAGTTCACAGCACATGAACAGCTCCGATTTTGCAGGAAAGACAGATGAGGTGCAGCCAACCTCGGACAATGATAAGAAACGCAAGCGTTTGGCACCAACTCTGGTCACATCTACAGTTGACCCGGATAGAGACCGAAGTATTCCCTCAGAAGCGGACAATGTTAAGCTCAATGATCCGCACAACATCGAGCCAGGCCAGCCCTTCCAGGATGAGGAGGGCCGCAAGCGTGTGATTCCCATTCGTCGAGAAGAGACAGACGAAGAAAAGCCATTCGATTATGCAAATGCACTCTCTGCCAGAGCTTCTTCTTCGAAGGCAATCAATAGCGCTGGCGAGGAAGCGCTCGAAGCTGCCAAGAATATCGAAGCCCGCAAAGCTCGGGTATCTCACGCACTTCAAGTAGCCTCTCTTTCCGAAGGCTACCTTGGCAGGAAAGGAAACCCTGTTGATAACATCTTCTACGGTACTAGTTCAGTAGGTAGTGAGCTCATTACGACTAACCCATCTGCATTCCTTCATATATCGCACATCAGTAATGGTCGACGCTTATATGTTCACAAAATGATCAGAAAGTTTCTGGCAAAGCCTACAGAAACGGTTTTCTCGCGCGGAGACAAGTTATTCTCCGCCATTCAGCCATACACGATGCAACTCACCAAAAAGCATCATCAGCCCTCCTTCACCCTTTATCACTCATCTGTGGATGGCGATGTCCGTGCCACCAGGGAAGAATTATCAAGGTGGCCCGAAGTGACTGGTATTAAACACGCTTCATCAACTGAAAAGCCCAGCGATGCAAATCAGCTCAGTGCAAATTTCATGTTGCCAGAAAACACAAGTGCAGATTTTACTAGTGATTGGGACTTCCTCGAGAAGTATCGATACATGGATGGTGGCGATGTGGAACTTCCATTGTACGGTGAATCAGGCTCGGAAGGCGAGTATGATGTTGATACATGGAGAGAAATGGAAGACGAGAATGGAACCCTAGACCGGCCTAAACTCAACTCTCGACGACCTCCATTGTCCTCGACTGAGATTGATAAGACTATAGACGAAGGAATCGCGGAGCTGGTAATAAAATGGAACCGGACAAAGCTTCCAAAGCATCAGCGTAGTGCCTGGAAGATTTGGAAAAAGTCTCGCCGTAATAACAGTAAGCGCACGCGTATAGTTGAGCTGCAAAATGGGCTGGACAGAATCAAGAACCAGCGCCTGGTCAGTCTCCGGAAAGAAATAGCGAGCGAGGTATGGACCAGTGCCCAGCAATTGCGGAGACAGACAAAGACCATGGAGCAAAGTATATTCGATCGCGAGTCTTTCAAGTGGGAAATTGACATGCTGGAACAGAGGAAGTGCCCTGCAAGACCATCAGAAGAAGAGCTTGCGAAACAGAGAGTCAAGAAGTCAATCAAAATACAAGCGCCAGAGGATGCCGATGGCGAGTCTATTCGTTCTAGCGATGGTTCATCTACCTCCGTTGATGAATTTGATGACTTCATCGACGACGATGACATGAATGGACTGAGCGCAGATGCTCTTAGTACCAGGGATGCGGTTGACCTTATAGGCGGGATGGATGTGGATGATCAAGAAGAGGACTCTGACGAATCGTTGATCTCTCCAAGAAAACTGATTGTTGAAGCAAGAAATAAGCGTAAGTCAAACACATCTCAACTTTTTTTTACGATATTGATTAGTCAGGCAAAACCTCTGCAGCCTTAGCAGCGTCACCGTCCGATATCACGCCTGCTCGTGTAACAACATCACAACCTGTATCTGAAGATGCGGATATGATTGGTAATGATGAGACCAACGCTGCTTTGCCTCTAAGGCTTACCGTTTCGACGCCTGAGCTAGACAGGATTGTTGCAAAAACCGAACCCATGAGCTCAGCTATTCCAGTGAAGTCAGAATTTCTGTCGTCCGCACACAGTGCACCTGGCTCTTGGTTAGTGGATTTGACGGGTGATACTACAAGTGCAGAGAACTCGCCTACGAAGACTTTGGTTATCGATCTGGTTACCCCGACAAAGGCACACAGTGGGGGGGTTGCTTTCGATTCGCCAGATTCACCATCTCGTCGGACCTCAAGGCAGTTTAAGGTTCCAAGACTGGAAGAGGAAAATACTGATGAGCCCTACGACCCATCTGACTCCGATGACGAATCACTGGGTGCTTCCCCAGGTGAAAAACCAATTCCACCCTTGAGAGATATGGTTGCCATTGCAAGACTTCCATTTGCATTTTGGCGAGCGAAGAATGACAGAGTGCGTTTGGTGATTTCTGTTGTACAGAAACTAGAAGAAGTACGCAGAAAGCAGCTTCTAGCCCTGGGCACTTCACTTTCTGAGAACATTCTGTGGCAACAAGTGAACAATGTCATGGCCGCCATAGCCAATACTAAGTCGAGTGCTCGAGGTGTTGATGCTCAAACTTTCAAGATCCTTACAGATATTGTACGTGTTTTCGACATCTACGTCGATTGTCAACATCATAAACTTACAGCAGCAATCATACCCGCTACTGTTGCGAAGTTGGAGCGTGGAAAGGCAAGCTACTGGGACGGTTTCATTTGCCTACTCCACAAGATCAAAAATGGTTTCGAAGACGACAGCGATGAGGAGACACCTACACAACATCTCTCGTACAATGCTCCAATGTAAGCTCATTAGAACTAACTACCCTTATAGCAACTGCTAACAAGATATAGGTCAGAGGATGAAACCGAGCACAAAGTTCAGGATGAGTCGCCCAGTAAGAAGAAAGGCCGCCGTGGCATTTTCGAAAATACCGACGCAAGGGCACAGCGTGACCAAGATTGGCAGAGATTAAAAGAACAGCAAGAACGTCGCCAAAACCTACACAAGAAGCTTGGACCTCAGACATGTACAGATAGTGCAAAAATCATCATTAACGACAGCAAATCGGAAAACCAAGGACTTGTTTATGTCAATGAAGCGATTGCGGAGCGCATCAAAACACACCAAGTTGATGGTGTCCGCTTCATGTGGAGGCAGGTTGTCAACGATGGCAGTGTTAATGTTGAAGAACAAAAACTAGAGGGTTGTCTACTTGCTCACACAATGGGGCTCGGAAAGACAATGCAAGTGTAAGTCAGAGCTTGCCCTATCTTTTTATTCATCAACTCATATCAAAATCATAGAATCACTTTACTTGTGGCGATAGCAGATGCAACCACCTCAGAGGTTGAGTCGATATCCTCGCAAATCCCTGACCATCTTCGACGATCGAAAACACTAGTCTTATGCCCCCCGGGTCTTATTGACAACTGGATGGATGAACTTTTAACCTGGGCTCCACTCGGGGCTCTGGGACATCTTCTGAAAGTGGATTCGGCTTCAAAGCTACACGAACGATTCATGAAAATCACGAAATGGTTCAATGAGGGGGGTGTGCTGGTTATGGGATATCAAATGTTCCGGAGCTTGCTAGCGAACACTGGTAACAAACTTGACGAGGATGAACAAAGCCGATTTGAGAATTTGCTGCTGGAAGGTCCTAATCTTATTATAGCGGACGAGGCACACACTATGAAAAATGCTACGGCTGCCATTACCGTTGCTGCTAGCAGATTCAAGTCCAAGAGCCGAATTGCGTTGACTGGGTCACCACTAGCGAACAACGTTACAGAGTATCACACCATGATTGATTGGGTGGCCCCCAATTATCTTGGTCCAATCGCTGAGTTCCGCGCGAAGTATGTTGAGCCCATCGAGAGGGGTCTGTATCAAGACAGTATGAAATCCGAACGTCGAACAGCTTTAAAAATGCTAGGTGTCTTGAAAGCAGATTTATCACCTAAGGTCGATCGAGCTGATATGTCGGTACTTCGCGATAGCCTTCCACCAAAAAGCGAGTTTGTTATGACTCTCGCCCTCACTGAACTTCAAACTCAAGCTTACAGCATCTACGTCGACAGAATGCTCTCAAAAAGTGGGGAGACATCAGGGGCTCTGACCAAGAAAGGTGAGCTCACGCAGACAAGTCTGTGGCACTGGCTAGCTATATTGGCCTTGCTCTGCAACCATCCTTGCTGCTTCAAGATGAAGCTGGATGACCGCAAGGAGGACGCTCAAGCCGTCTTGGCAAGTGCAGATGCAGCAGCTCAGGAATTTCCATCACTGGCTGATAAGGATGCTGGTGATGAGGATCTCGATTCCCCTGACGGTATTTCACCATGGAAGGTGGGTGTCACAAGTGAGCTTGTTCAGCAAGAGATGGAGCTATTCAACCAGATCAAGGACATTACGGACATCAGGTACTCTAAAAAGGTGCAGATACTCATCCAAATACTGGATTGTTCGCGCAATGCTGGTGATAAGGTCCTGGTTTTCTCGTCTTCAATTGCAACCTTGAACTATCTCGAAAGTTTGTGTATAAAGACAGACAGAAAGTATAAGAGGCTGGATGGGAGTACGGCCATGAGCAAGCGCCAAGATCATGTCAAGGCCTTCAATCTTGATGATAGCGAGCTTTATCTGATCTCTACAAAGGCCGGCGGATTGGGTCTCAACCTTTACGGCGCAAATCGAGTCGTGATCTTTGATTTCTTGTTCAATCCTGTTCTCGAAGAACAAGCTGTTGGCCGAGCTTATCGCATTGGTCAGGAAAAGCCTGTCTACGTGTATCGCTTTGTCATGGGTGGGACCTTTGAGGATTTCATCCATAATAAGACTGTTTTCAAGACCCAGTTGGCTTCCACTGTTGTTGATAAAAAGCAACTACAGGCCTGGGCCAAGAAAAAGAGCACAGGCGATTTCTTGTTTCATCCCAAGAATGTTGAGGTTCAGAATATTGACGAGTTCCACGGTATGGACGATAAGGTCCTAGACAGAATTCTTGATTCACAAGATGCCAGTAGACCAATCAGAAGCATCGTCCAGACAGACACGTTCCAGCGTCGGGATGATGAAAAGCTAACAGCAGAGGAAGAGAAGGAAGTCAAACAATTGTTGAACGACGAACAACTGAAGAGAAGAGATCCTCGTGCATATGCTGTATTGATGCAGGAACGTACAGCAGCATATGGAGCCAGAATAACAAGGCAGGTGCAAGGCTTGATGGCCGCAGGTACACAATCGCCTGTGTCACAGTCTCCATACAATCGATTTCTAGGCCCTCATCCACCACAACCTTATCGCAGCCTTTACGTTGCCCCTCTCTCACTTCATTCTCTGCCAACTACCCCCATAAATCCCGTATCCACGACTCCACAATCATCATCATCAATCCCTGCGCCGATAACATCTTCGTTGCCCAGCTCGGAACTTCACCCAGTGCCAGGTGCAAATACAAGAGTGCTTACAGAGCCCCAACATCCCGTTCAGGTAACTCAGAATGTTGATCTGCCAGATGCAACGAGCATTGGGCCACATGGAGACGCTGTTGTACCGTCTAACAACACCTTTCATGATAGTCCATCTGTCAGCGGGTTCCAAGCAATGCAACCTTCTGCATCTGGACACAGGGCCTCGTCTCTGACATCAGCAGAAAGATTGCGGGCTGATAAAATTGCCAAAAGCCCAAAATGGCCGCATTCATGGCAGCTACAAGTGGTATCAAATGGAGGAGACAAATCTGACACATTAGCCGCACAGCCGGTGAAGCGGATACTGCAAGAGGCGCTCGAGGCAATGAACGGCAGGCTATCAAGTGAGAAACGCACACTCAACGCAATATCAAAGGTCACTCTTCAATTTGAAGCTATTTTAGAAACTTTGTTGCCACAGGCGGAAAAGCGCGAGGCCGCTGCGAGAGCTCTAGCAGTTCGTATAAAAAGTTCTGAAATTTCCGAGGAAGTATATAAGGCATACGAGTCTGTCGACCTTTACAATTTTGTCAAAGACCTTCTCGAATCTTTGGATATCCATACTCCGTCATCGTTGGTGATGTCACCCATGCACAGTGGTCCTCAGAACCGCTCAGTAACTTCAGATGGCATTCCAAGGCCGACTGTGGTTCCCCCAGCCCCAACAACGCCCCTTGACCAATCGCGTAGAACAAGCCTTGAAGGGGGCAGTATTAGCGCCACACTGTCACAAAGCCAAAGTGCTACTCAGAGCGGTGGCTCTCGATTCGCATCATCATATCAACCTTCTCTGCAGCCAGCTCAGTCAAACAGTTGGAAATGTGTTAAAGTGAGATGTGGTAATGTCAACTCCTGGAATTCAAGAAATCCTGTCTGTGTCCGCTGTGGTACTAGGCGTCCAGAAATTTCTCGCTCTCTGGGCCCAGCTCATTCAAAAGGACAGCAAAACGGGTCGAGCTTATCTGCATCGTCGTTGTCCCAGCCTGTTCACGGAGCGACTCAATCAAGTGGTTTGGCTATGTCAGGGGCACTTGACGATGGCCCTGTGAATGATGAAGACCGCAAGGACTCCACACGATTCCTGATAACCGTTTTGGGGGACTCGTTGAGAGAATTTGAGCATGAGATCACCACTGCTAAGAAAGGCGCGGACTTGTATCGCAAACTGGGCTATGACCTGACTTCAGCGATTGGAAGCAAGTACCTAACGCGGAGATTGTTTCATGCTGTTGTCTTTGAAGTGCTGAAGCTCCTTGGTGAGCGTCATGAGGATGTAATCGATCTTGCTACACAAATACAAAGTCCCGAGGACATTGTCGAAAGCATTACAATACCAGAAAGTCTTGACAATGTCAAGCCGATAGCTTTGGCAGGTTATCCCCAAACTCGCAGATCAACAATACAAGTAGGCGCCAATCCAGTTATATCTTGAAGTCCCCAGAGAGCATAGCCAGTAGAGAGTGCAACTTACGGGCAGCACTCTCAACCCAACCGCTACTCTGTTCCGCCTCGAAAAACAAAAAAGCTGACAACTTTCAGCAAATCAACTCTTCTAGGCAATCAGATACGGATTCCTATAGTCCCTCGAATTCGGCTTCTGTTCGGCGCAAAGAAAAGCATCGCAGCTCTTCTCGTGCTGATGATGCCCAGGTATTGAATAGGCTCGAGCAGCGAAGAGCGCGAAGATCGATCAATCCATTGCCGCCATGGGCTGTCAAGGATATAAATGAAGCGAATTCTCACAAGTCAAGATCGCCCCGGCCTTCCAGATCCTCTTCGAAATCCGGACCGCAACGACGTCAAACCCTTGACACCCGACCATGAGAGCATGAATAGACAGTGTGATCTCTGCTGGCATCCCGCTTCTTGCTTTTTTTCTTCTCTTGGTGATGAGGTTTCCTTAAAGTTTTTACTTTCTTCTTCCCTCTCCCTTTTCTTTTCTCATTATAGTGACAGCATGGAAGGCAGGAACATTGCATGGTTAATGAAGCATTATTTTCTGCATGGAGTTGGGTGGTAAAACCTTGACTACTTCGTGGCTGGCTGCGATACCCAATTTCCCAATCTTGCTTTTTTCTTTCTTTTTCTCTCGGCTTCATCATAGCACGGAGTTGTTGCATTGTTCTTGGTAGGAAGTGGATCGAATATACGGTGGCATCGATTAGAGAGGCGGAATAAGCAGCTGCACAAAAGTCTTGTTCCTGGCTCGAGGTGTGACAAAGCGACAGACCATCCTTATGCTTTGGTATCAATGAACTTTAGGTTCTAGTGTATCATCGTTCAAGACTAGTTGAATACTCATCTTCGATTACAATTTTGAAACGTGATCATTTGTCCAGAAGTGAAGCTGTTTTCAGGTAAGTCTACATCACTGTTGGAGGGCTGAAGGCAGGAATGAGCAAGAGCGCGACCTTGGTGTAAAAAACGCAAAACATTCGTCTATAGTTCTGGTGATGGGTAACATATGCTAGTACTATCAAGACCCAATGTAACGCCGAGTGACTGAAATGAAAGGATAAAGAATTATACCATCGGTACCATATAATAACATGCATACATACATACATACATATGTATGTACATACAGATCGCTAAAGGCTCGTGAGCCGAATCTCACCAGGCAAAAAAAAAATGGAAGGAAACCTTTCCTACTCATGATGAGAGTTGACGGGTAACCAGTAGTACTGCTTGGTCTTGATGCCTGTATTCATATTTCTCGTGAGAAAAAAAGAACTAAAATAACACAACATAATAAAATAGCTGCCACGTGGGGTAATCGAAACCCCTTCACTACCTTGAAGGCACAGGCACTGGGAAGGTAGTATCATACCAATAGACCAACGCGGCATATGATCAAGTCGTATTATTAAAGATTATAACAGCTACAAAAAACGTCTGTGCGCCCCACCTGTATTCTAGACAGCTCCACGACCGAGAGACTGATGGAACTCTCAGCCTTGCACAAGCTATTACAATCATTAGCGATTACAACAACTCAAAGATACCCATAATGAGTGCAAAGATTGAGAAGATCATTGCGCGTCTGCAGCAAAGGTACGAGGGTCCTCATCTGACATGCTGAGTATCTGAGCTGATCAGAAGCAGGACTGAAGAGGGACAATACTATGAAGCACAACAAGTAAGGATGGCTATCATCTACCTGGGCATCTGACCACTGACCTTCACTCTAGCAAACAAGAGTCGTTGCCGCACGATATGTGAAGCAGGAGAATTGGTCTGCCGCCATTGATATCCTGTTCAACGTTGCACAATCGCTCCTCAAAACCGGCCAAGGCGGCAGCGGCGGTGACCTTTCTCTTTTCCTCGTCGATGTTTACAAACAAGCGCAGCTTAAACCAGACAGCAGCAACAAAGGCAAGCTCTTGTCGCTGCTCAGATTATTCGATGCTGAAGAGCCTACAAGAAAGAAATTCATTGGAGAGATGATTGGGTACGTCCGTAGCTTGGTGGCAGGCTTTGCTCTCTATCTGACCAGTAATTTGCAGATGGTCCTCGAAATTCGGCGATTACCCTGCGGGCGAACCGGAGCTGCATCACGTGGCTGGATCACTGTATGCGGAAGAGCATGATGCTTACGATGCCGAACGACACCTTACTCTCGGTACCAAGGATTCTGCGGAGTTGTTGGCGAAGTTGGAGTATGAGTGGTACACGAATGATGATGCGCATACCGCAGCACTTTATGCCGCACGGGCAGTATTCCCATACCTTCTCGTTGGAAACGTTCGCGATGCTACGAAGTCCCTTCGAACATTTACAAGCCGTCTGAGTGACGCAAACAAGAGTCTTGGTGTCCAAGATGTTGCCAGCCAGCAGCATGAACTTCGCATCTATCCCAGCCTACCACTCCTGAACTTCCTGGGACTTTTGTTATTGGCAGTGCAAAAGGGAAGCGCGGATCTCTTCAGACAATTGCGAGGTCACTATGCTGCGCATATCAGGGAAGTGGGAACATGGGATGAGGCCTTGGAGACAGTGGCAGAGATCTATTTCCGGATTCAGCGACCACGACAGGGCAACCCCTTGATGGATATGATGGGTAGCATGTTTGGAGGAGCTGCTCCAAAGAAACCAGCACCAAAGCGAGTGGTGGGTGGTTCAGCCCCTGTTGCTGAGGGTCTAGATTAAACGGAAGACTTGAAGCAAATTGTTCAAAACATTTAGATACAACAGTAGCCCAGGGTATCATTCGATCATCCGTAAACGCCGTCCTAATCCAACAAATTCCAGTGATTCTTTTTGTGACCTTGATTTTTATGCAGTTGGCAAGGGCTCGTCTTCGGCTTCGTACATCCAGTTGTCATCCGCAAGGGCCGCGGTTTTCGCCCTCAGGCTTGTTCGCACAAGCTCCAGTAATTCTACTACCATCAGTATTCCAACACATTTAGTACTTTTCTGGAAAGGAACTCACCAGCAGGTTCGCTGGGTGCTCGATTCCGATCCCTACAATGTGACTTTACAGCATCTGCCAATCTCTGTCTCTCTTCTGCTTGCATGGTTAGTTGAAACCCGCCAGCCCAATAGAATCCATGTAAACATACTCTCGTCATCGCACTCGGCATCACCTATATCTTCCTCAATATCCTCCATACCTCCTACATCAAAGTCGCCATTCTGGTCTCTGATCACAATGTCTTCCGTGCCCCTGTCATGCTCAATATCCAATCTTAATGTCTCTGCAGAAGTAGAGGTGCTGCTGGTAGTAGGCCGACGGATGAGGTCTCGATGGAAAAGGTTGCGACGCACGCCCTGGGCTCTTGATGTTGCCGGTGCATTTGAAGGGCCCTGAGAGCGCTGCGCCATATAAGCTTGGCCGTCGCGCTCGTCGGAGTGTAGGGTTATAGGATTTTGAGTGCGGTTGCGCATACGTCTGGCGGAACGAGTAGTGATTCCGGTATTGTTTTGTTGCGATGGCATGGTGACGGTGCGGCCGCTAGCCTTGTGGGATGTCTGGGGGAAGTGACAAGGCCTCTTTGTTGCTGCTTTGCTGCGACGTTCCTGTCGGGTATATAAGAATTGTGACAGGAGTTGTTTTGTCTCCCGATCATTGAGTAGAGGCAATATAGCGCACAATGGCGAGCAGATTCAATATCTTTCCCGTGCAACGCTTTGGTGGCCCGAGTGCTGCTATTCGAAGACCAAAAGTAAGTGTGCTTTTCATTTAACTGTTGATCTCGCACTTTCCCGGCCGTACGCATACAGATGCGAATAGCGAATCCCATTTCCACCTCGATCGGCTATGCTCCTCAAGAGTCGAATCCAAGATCTCTTAAAAATCACTCTATCACATGACTAATGCCAGTAGGAAATTGCTTGCTTCTCATATGATGACAAACATCAATATCATCCAGATGAATCATCCCTTAAATACTATTACACGCCCCAGATAGGTGCCGACTTATCCAAAGGCTTTGAAAGTTTTCAGAAAATGGACGATACTGCAGATGATCATCTCGATAGTTTGTTAAAGACAATCATGTTACATGAGCAGAAGGAAGGGAAGAGAGTGGATGCAGATCTGATAACTTGGCGAGGCATGATGACCAAGGTACGATAGGTCAAAAATTTCATATTTATGGTATTGATACAAGTTCTAGATCATGGCGACACCATTCAGTGATAGAGACGGGTAAAACGAACCTACCAACAAAGTTTCGTGTCAAAGCTGAAATTGAACAGTTTTGAGATGAACGCGACATTGTTCCAAGTGAGCAATCCCAGTCCAAAGAAGTAAGCAAAGCTAACAAATATCAAAGGGATCAATGTATGACTTGCTCCCTTGAAAGTTATGCTACTGGCTGACACTTGTAGCTTTTTAGAAGAAAATCATGACTACAAATTACAGTCATGGGCAAAACAGCGGAAGCAGGCCTCGCAACCTGGTAGACCTTCACAGGATATGATGAGTTATTGGGGTATGGCTCTTCACATACGAGCGGAAATCCAGCTGAGCAAAAATAGGATATAAATTCGAGGCTTTGAGTCTCTTACCGGCAACATGGAACGAGACCAGTCGAGATTACATTGAGAACCGCGAGAATGATATTGTAAATAATCACGCCCAATACTGCTCGGTAGTACGAACAGGCATGGGAAAGACAACAATGATATTGGGAGGGGAAGTAGATGCTGGTAATTGCACTCCCAGAATATCACAGCTCTGACTAACACCTCAAAGTATGGGATGTTAAGCCACCACCTCCAGCGACAGGAATCAACTTTGTCGAGCTGAAGACTTCTCAAACCGTACGCTCGGACCGCGACGCCATGAATCTCGAGCGCAAGCTCCTCAAGTTTTGGATCCAGTCCTTCCTCCTTGGTGTCCCGAAAATCATCATTGGCTTCCGCTCACCGAATGGTATACTGGAGAGTACTCAGGAAATGGATACGAGCAGCATCCCCGGAAATGTAAAGAGAATTGGACGGGGCAGCTGGGATGGGAATATCTGCATTGGTTTTACGGCTGGGTTTTTGGAATGGCTGAAGAGCACTATTCAGGGTGAAGGAGGTGTGTGGAGAATCAGGAGAAGGGAAAGAGGTGGTGATATTGAGGTTCTTAGGACTGGGGATGGAGACGGTGGCATTATTTCGAAGGAATTCAGGGAGTGGAGAGAGAAGTTGGCCTATGTCGAAGCTACCAAAGCGAATTTTGGAGAGGGCGAGGACGGCGGGCATGCATAAATGGCTAGCATTGTCAATGAAAACTCAATACTACTATTCTATATTCGGAATGTGATAAAAGTATATGAAAGGGTTCGGTCAAGCTGAAATGATGTCAACATCCAGAGGTTCCCCAATTGCTTCCAACTCTCTCTCGGAACAGTGTCTGGATATAGCTGTGTATTTAAAATCATGGGAAACTGTTAACTACAAAAACGATGAGCATAATTCTCTGGTCTAAGCTCACATGTTGTTACTTCATGGTGACTATCTGGGATTGCAGGACTCTCAATGACTAGGATAACTATGTGGCTTCGAATAAGTATTTATCTTGCAACGATATTGTCTCTTTTGGAAGAAAAGTAATGATGTGCACCTCAAAAAACAAGAACAAAAACCAGAGGAAGGACGAAAAGGCAAGTTTCCAGAATATAAGCATAGTCCAAAAGGGAGAACGACTGTATAATCTTTGTAACTGTGCCTTGAAGAAAAAAGTGAGTTTCATATGAGGTGCTGTTTACTCACCCACCCAAGACCACTGTAGGTTCTTGCCCTGTGTGTGAAACTCTGCCTGCATCAGCGACTGTGTGCAAATAGGTAAACTTGAACTACATACAACGAACCTCCAGAAATGGCTAACTAGAGTTCCCACCAATCATATCAGTTATAGTCCAAGTTAATTGTATATTAATGGTTGAGAAGTCAGTGGTTGTATGTCTATAGACCCATATTTTTAATAAGGCTGAGCGAGACCCACTTCTCCAACGTCGCCAAGATTTGACAGGGCACACAAATGCGGTCATATTTGAATTCGCTCACACTCAAACATTCACGTTGACCAATTCACATTTGCACGAGATAAAAATTTAATGAAGTAGAACTTCTTTTGATTGCATTTGAAGCTGGTGGAATCTAAGCATCTGCGGCAGCTTTTGAAACCAGCACTTCCTGTTAAGCAAACACACAGTATACAGCTCGATGATAGCTTGACCGATTCTGGCTTCCAAAGAAAACAATTCTCCACATGCCATTGACGACGCGTCATAGAACATTTCCACTCCTAGAACACCCTCTGACCTTTTACAAACTGGTTGTCCAAATTGCTGATTGGTATGAGAGGAATGCTGAAATAGGCGGTAGACATCGATGCGGGAGATGGCGTAATCATGGGAGTTTTTTCATGGCGATTGAAGTTGAGGTAGTAGACATCGAGATCGAGGTGTTGTGAGTTGTTTACTTGCTGCATTGGTTGTCAGAATTGGTTCAATTGGAGATGCAAACTTCTCATCAGAGCTCTGGAGACAACTTACGATCTGGCACGAGTCTTACGGCGCTTTCTCTTTAAGCGGCGAGTCCGCTTCTTACGCCACTTGGCACGCACTGGAAATCTGTTAGAGCTGTGTTGTGATGAGGGTGAACTTATACGTACTTTTGATTGATGAGTGTCGAGTGATGAAGGTTGAAGGTCGAAATGTGAAGCTCAGGTCGATATTTATGCTTGGAAAACTCGGCTCTCGCTAGCGCAATTACTAAGACGCAACAGAACAAACATACAAACATACAAACATACTAATGCCTCAGGCAAAGGACACATCAAAACTGCACAGTAGAATCAAGAAGAAGTACAGCGATAATACTATTATACTACTCTGAAATACTCGAAAATATTCGAAAATTCGAAAAATTGAAGTTTGAGACCTATATTTACTTCCGATATCTCTTTTCCCTATGGATCTCGAACTACTGAATGACTATCTAGAGGTACTCTACAAAGCACTTAGGATTTTTTGTAAGGTGCAACCAAAGGCTTTAAGTGATATCAAGCATCTCGATAATAATTACAACTTCGTAACACTGCCATTGCTGTTGTTCAAAATGTATACTCAAATAATGGAAGTATAGGAGCGGATTGAATTGATTAAAACAACATATATATATAACTATCGGTCAATACAGACGGCATTATGGATATCTTTGTATTACACACTTGTCCAGATCTTCCATAATGAATCCACTTGACTTGGATATGTAAACACAGTTTTGAATGGCTAGCTAATTACAAGCAATTCTGCCATTCTCAATAATCATAGAGGTTCCAATATTTTTGTAGTTCGGTAAAATTATAGAACTTTGCATTAATTTGTCGTTTTAGATAATCATATAGCATCCAAAAAATTTAGAGTTCTGAAGGATGCTGCAATTTGTAATAATTGATCCAGTCATGGGAGATCTGCCTGTTTCAAAGATTTTAATTGAATTATATTTTAAACTCACTTGAGTTAAAAAGTCAAACAACTTACTAAACGTTCAAACACTACAGGGTTTTGAAATAAAGAGTTTCAATCATAAATATACAAATCTATCACTGTAATTATGATATGGTATTCGAGTTGATTTTGGTTGTTTTCATAGTTCACCTACGTAAGCCTGTCTTATGCTCTCAAAGCAAGTTCAAACTTCTTTGGACCTTACTTGCTCGCAGAGCAAAGCTTGGTAAGACACCCTTCGCCTGAGATGAAGCGCGGCGAGATTTGTATGAAATGCTCTCATCAACACGCGCCCCTCAGTCGATCAATCTCCCACCTCTTCAAAGACTTCCTCACATCCCAAGGCCTTGGCAAAACCCAGTTCTCTTTCTCTACCTTTCCAATGAGTACGTCCCAGATCCTCTGCCCTTCCGCTCTTGCTTCTTCACTTTCACTGCCATCTGCCATTTGAAAGATTTCCACCTTCCCCCCCTTCTCCTCGATTTGACCTTTGATAATGCATAGCTTGCTGCTTCTTGCGCAGCGTGTGCATGACTCGTGGTTGATTGCTGATCTCTGAGAGTCGAGAAGCGAGCAGTCACGTAAGTTCGATAGCTTGCAGTGGACACAAGCGACCACTCGTTTCGGAATTTTGAGAGTAAGTCGTGGTTTTGCGGATTTCTTGGTGTATCGAAGGGGTGTATGTGAAGGAGTAGTGAATGGTGTTGACAATGATGACCGTGCAGGCGTTGTGAGACTTGGTGTCGGTGATGTCGGTTGTGAATCTATCATGATATTTGCTGTGCTGTGCTGTGCTTGTGAAGAAATTGGAGTATCTCACAGACTGGATGGTTGTTTAAAGAAAGTACTTAGAATATATACCGCTGGCATTGACTGGTAAGTTATGATGCAAAATGTGATGGTTATCGTTCCAGTGTCGCTATTCACATTGTCTGACATTGTCCTAACTGAACAATGAACTTATGCATTGTTGAAGCTCTACAATCGAGACATGAGTCTTCGAGAACAAACTTGACAAAGAACGCTCCTTGAGATGTGAGATCTGTTTGATCTGTGAATTACGTGTAATAGCTAGAATTTGCAAATGCACAGTACATCTTGATGCTTTTGACGCCAGAAGCAGACCGTAAGAGAAGACAAGACAGCAATTGAGCCGAAAAAAGGTTGTAACAATTGTTTATGTGAGCACAAATAATAGAGCACAATTTCACAACGTACAAATGCAGCTTATGAAAAGTAATGGCTCTCCTGTTCCTCATATTTATCCTCATCTTGACCCTCATCAACGTCTCCCCAAGCAGGAATCCTCCGCTTTGATATGCCCATTTATTTATCCTGCTCAAGATCTGCGAGAAGCCCATCTGACGATGCTTCGTACGTTGCAGCATGACCAAGTGTGTTTTTATCGTTCATTGCATTTGCAATGTCCACTACCGCTCGGGCAGCAGCAACGACTTCGATCGGTTGTGATTTGTGAAAGATATCGTTTCCGTCGACCGATTTTATGTCCGATTCCTGCGTGTCAACAGCTCGATACATCTCGGTTGATTCTCTCGACGTAATGAATCCGCTCCGTGACTTCTTGACTTTTCTCAATATTTCGGCGCGATTTGAAGGTTTTCGTGGATCGATATGCTGATCGAGACCAAAGCGAACCGCAGCTGTGGCATCGATTGACCGGGTTCTCTTTCGTGGTGCATGTGGAACATCAGTGGCCGAATTATCTTCTCGTGACGTTGAAGGTAGTCGAACTTCGGACAGATATTTTCTGATGACAGAGTCTGTTGGTTTTGGGGCCCAGTACGACCAAGCTCTGCGATCAAGTTCCGACAACTCATCTTGGAGATGCCTTGGTGCGACCCATGAATGCTTTGCTGCCTGGCTTGCGGTAATTCTTCTTTGCACATCGTAGACGAGGAGCTTTGAAATGAAGTCTCTTGCTTCTTCCGGCATATCAAGCCACCACTTATTGGCAACTGATGCTTCATCGGCTATTGCGTCATCAATAATTTTGAGGACATATTCGGCCGGTGCTTGTGATACATCCTGCTCGATTACACTCTCTCCTGTCAGAAGAATAAGGACTATAATTCCAATACTCCACACATCAACTGCTTGGGTGTATCCTTTCTCTCGATCCCGACGAAGTATCTCTCTGCTATGTGTTAGACCGCATAAAAGGAAAATACAGCAAAGCTAGAGGTACTAACGGCGCCATGTAATCTTTGGTCCCAACAAATGACTTCATCCGTTGTTTGACAGATGTGTGATCAAAGGCATGTCCAAAGTCAGTGACTAGTACACGGTGGCCCATGTCATTGTTGTGTGTGACTAAAATATTCTCGATCTTGAGGTCACGATGTGCGATATGCTTGGAGTGCAGAAAGTCGACAGCTCGAACAATCTGACGTGTTATGATTCGAGCATCGAGAGCTTTTATGCGGAAGCCCTTTGACTCTGCATATGAAAAGAGGTCTCCTCCAGCAGCAAGCTCTTGAAATAAGTATCTGCGGAAAGTGAGCACTGGTGAACGATTGTTACGCACGATGATACTGACACTCTGTGAGGAGATACGAAAGCGTTCCTGATGCTGACAATGTTGGGCTTCATACAATCAGCTGCTGAAGATGAAGTGCAGGAAAAATGAGCTTACGTGGTCTAGCTTGGAAAGGATATCGATTTCTGCATCAACTTTCTGCCATTCTGACTTCTCGAGGTTGACTATTTTGCAGGCCACTTGTTTGCCAGTCGAGACATGACGAGCTAAGTGAACTGACGCTGTTGCTCCAGTGCCAAGAAGCCTTTCTGAGATGGAAAACTCATTCTTAAATTGCTACAGCACAATAAGAATATGATCACATCAGAAAAACTGGCTCACCTCTTGTTCCTTTCTCTGTTCAATGTCAAAGAATCCCAAGTTTTTGTTTTGAGGTTGATGGAACCTAAATGTCCAGTAGGGCTTAATCGAAATGACATCTCCATCACTCAGAAGGAAACCGTAATGGGGTGCTGTGATGCTTCCGACAAGCAGGTCATTGACATAGGTACCATTTCGAGATTCCAGATCTTGACAATAAACATTTTCAGTGATTTCATTCTCTGCATCATTGCTGAAGGAAACAGAATAGATACGGTAGTGGTATTTGGAGACCAATGGATTGTTCAAGAATATATCACTGACAAGACTGAATGAGAAAATATGAACGAAACGCTGTGCGAAATGACCTACTTGTCAAAGTTTCTACCAACACGAAGCTCTTGCCCGGAGTAGATACCGATCTGATCTATGACACATAAGAAACTGAGGGGAAGCATTCGTATCTGATTACACTAACCTGGGGCATTTTCCTCGTGGTAGCTCTCCAAGATCAGCCGTGCAATTAGAACCTTGGAATCATCTGTAGCATCTTCTTGTAACGACATGTTAGTATGATTGCTGTGAGATTAATAAAAATAGCAGTCATTGGTATAATAACTCCACGTCTTGGACACAGATATCTGTTTTTTGACCACGAACAGATTGAGGTTGAGTATTGTGTAGATAATGGCTGATAGCTGAAAGCCGTATCAGCAGTGCAAGCCTGGGGTTGTGAAATACATGAGCACATGAGCACAATAAGCGAGAATGGTGTTAATGACTGGAATTTGTGCGAGATTAAATTTGCGTACAAAATGAGCACCAGAGTGAGAGTATCTGTAATACCTAGGTACTTAGGTGTTTTTGATTGCTTTCGGATATCTGATTATTATAGGTAGGAGAATATAGAATCTCAAGCTCTATAATTTCCTAAACTTAGTAGTTGTTGAAATTTCTTTTATAGTTGTTTATAGTCCTATATTTGTTTGAAATATGGAAATTACTAGCAATTTAAAATTATAGAATCTAGCAGTGGTTAGTCAGCACAATTTAACATTCCCTAGTCATAATTTTGAGAAGTTCTCTCACTGTAGCACTTGTAATTTATAAGTACTACTAGGGTGAGCATGTATGCGCTCAATCCGGACAATCTTTTAGCGGTGACGAGTGGCAAAAAAAAGTGAATTTCCATCCTCGCCGACGCCGATTGAGCTGCAGGTCTCTGCTCGTCATTGACCATCATACCTACACAAACACACAATGGCAGAAAGCGGGAAGAAAAGAAAGAGAGATGTTGGGGGTGCTTCGGGCTCAAAAAAGAAGGTCGTAATTGAAGCTCCATCTCCAGTGCCAAATGCGAAGGTAAAAATCGTTTCTGAGGGCGATAAGAGGGCTCCGATTGTTGGTATGTACCTTTGTGCTCTTCCTGTAATAATATATTCTGAAAAGCCGAGATTGTGCAAAGATATCCACTTATGAGAACATAGCTGATTAAGTTGTAGCATCTATACCTGGTCTTGCAGTTCCCTCATCGTTGAAACTTCACACATATACAAAACGTCGTGATAATGCTCCCCAAAAGGCTGGCCGAGCGGGTGCTCTTGCAACGAGCGAGATGCTGTTACAATCATCAGATCACCCGAAACTCGACTACACTGTACGGGAAGAGGAGGCTGGTGGTATAGGCGCCTTATTGAATCACTATGTTGGTATCTTCGATCCAGAAACAGGCAAGCTGGAACTGGTACAAGCAAGAAAGATGGTATTAAGAGGCACGGTTAGAGCGCAGCAGGCGCCCGTTGAAGCCATGCTTGAAAACGAAGGCCATAACGTATGTTGTTACTGTTTCCTTGTGGCGTATAAATCACTGACTTCTGGTAGAACATGCGCGAACTTCGCAACGACCTTGGACAAACATTCGGTACCAAGAAAGCAAAGAAGGCTATTGCCTCCCTCACAGAGAATGCTATTTCAGGACCTCGAGACCCCAACGCCAAGCCAAAGATTGATGCGACTGCCGCTGCTATGCTGGAGACAATGGCATCCACTACATCCGACATGGCAACCAGAGCTGAACTTCAAATGGCAGCCGACGAATCTAAGCCACGTCCAAGAGCTAACCTCGAGGCCACCAACATCCAAGAAGTATACACCATTGAAGAGTTGGTGGGAGTTGAGATTTTGAAGAATGTACAAGTCAAGGACTGGCAAGATGCTGCAAGAGTGCAGAAGGATGTGGCCGTGAAGTCTGCATACGTGGCCAATAGACTTCAAAGATTCGCATCCGATACAGATAACGTGCAGAAGACCAAGCTCCTACGATTTTTGCTTGCACTCATTGACTTTTACAACGTCTGCAAGCCAGCACGCGGCTCTCGTCGCGTCCCGGATAGGAGTGAATTGCGCGAAGCTATGGGTTGTCCGGACAGCGTCATCGAATCAATCCGCCGCAAATTTTCTACTTCTTCGATGATGTCCAAATTCCAGGCTGATCTTCTTTTTACTCACGTGTGCGTCATCGCACTCATGATTGAAAACTACGAGGTGGATATGTATGACCTGCTTACGGATTTGAAGTTGGACCTGAAGCAGATGTCCCAATACTTCCAAGAGGTCGGAGCCAAGGTCGGAGCTGCTCCAGCAAAGGTGGTCAGTCAGAATGGATGGAACAAATCATTGGCAGCACAACATAGATATGCCAAACTGAAACTGCCGTTGGAATTCCCCAAGGTTGCGTTTGCTAGGAAGGCTAGGTAGTTTACTGTACATATGGGTGGTCGATGAAGAGTCATGTATTTGCACTGATGCGATTCATAAAAGTTGTTGCCAAGACCCTTGCTTGACAAGCCTCTCTCGTGCACTAGAGAGCCGAGACTGGCGAAATTGGATCGAGCGCCGGTCTTGGCACTTGAAAGTTTCAACGAGGAAGCACATTCAAAGGTCACCGCCTGCCACGTCAATCTCGGAATACGAAAGTGAAGGCCAAAGAAGAAGAATTCGTAGCCTTTACTATGCAGTAAATGCTAGAATACAATCTATCTTATGCTGACAGGATACCCAAGTGCATACATATACGTACCTAGGTTCCTTTTCTTATGCTGCGCCCCCATGATTTTTCCCCTTGACCCGCTACGAAATCAACCTCTAACAGTACGAGGCACCAAAAATAACCCTAAAATCTACCTTAAGACCCCTTTCTCCCAGTCCTACATGTCCATAAAAGCGCAAAGTAGGCAAATCTTTCACGTCAAGCTGAGATCACTGCCTCACCAAGCATATCTGAGATCCGCGTGCCAGAGTCAAACTGAGCATCGTGGACGTCAAATTAGAGGAGCCAACTCCATCGCGTACGGAAGAGGCCCCTTCCGCTTAGCATGCCGCGAACAGATCGCAGCGACGCCAGGAAACGAAGTAATTACGAAACCCACCCGCACCGAAACTCAGCCTCAACCTCTGGGACCACTGCATTTGACTTAAAGTGGCCTCTTGGGCTGTACGTCGGCATCGTAGAGTATCGCATCCTACCCATCCAACTGCTTTTCTCAACTCGTCGTACTCAAGTACCCTACATCTCGCCACATTCCCGCAAGCTTCGACCACCCCCTCGAGGAAAACCCAAATCGCGAGTCAAGTGAGAAGAGAGCATGTCGGCTGCACCTCCGTCAATGATAGGGGCCGAGCCTGGGACTGGGGCTAGCCGGATCAGCGCAGAGCAACCCGTGAGTCCACCCACTTCCGCATCTCGATATGCCACGTGAGGGCGTTGCTGAAGGACCCTTTTTTTTCTTCCTGTTAGCGCTTGCAGGAGGATAATATGTCTGCGGCACCGGGTGGTGGTGAGGATGCACCGCGGCTGCGTGGTGGCGGTTGTGGGAACTGTGATCCATATGGTTGCCGCTCGCAAACTTGTGATATGTGAGTTGATCCCCATTCACCACACTATCGGGCGCTACATCCCCGATGGCCCCGATGATCCCGTGCGGATGAGGTTGCGATGGTACAGGACTCTCCCACTGACAGGCTGTAGTTGTTGTACGTGCTGTGAAATGGCATGTTGCGAGGCCTGCTGCGAGGCGCTGTGCAGCTGTTGCTAAAGGGGATCTGGGATCTGGGATCTGGGCAGAGGGTTTGGTTCTGGCTTGTATTTTGATTATCATTATTCTCTCCTTGGTCTGGGATACGGCATTTGGGATGGTAGTTTGGTTGATGGTACAGATACCCGTTTGTTTAGTCGCGGTGGATTTCATGAATATAAAAGTAAGATAGTAATAAACATGGAATGAAGGATGCACTTCCAGACTCGGGGTGCTTCATGTCACTGTGCGCATCAACTTGGTGAGGAGATGATGAACGGGCGATTGCAAAGAACGCACATATTACTAAAGCATGCATACCTAATTACTCTGTGTTCACGATCAAAACACCTCTACCAGTCGACTACTTCATTGACGCTGTACGAAAGAGGCAAGATCATTTGTTCTGTGAGATGTCGATCGTTTTCGCTGTCTAATATATTCATGCCGTCCTCTTTTCACATCTCTTACAGATAATGCAAAGAATGCCACAAGAAAAGAAGATATGTATCGTCGTTCAAGATGTGCAATACACAAGCACCGCGCTGCCAAGAATGCCCAGCCGGCAGGGAGAAGTTAGCTGACATTAAGCAATACCAAGCTTCTCCACATGCCGGGGAAAGGCTCGTCCTAAAAGCAAGACCTGAAGGTACAAGTATGTATGTATGTATGTATGTATGTATGTATGTGCATTCCTCATATTCATCACAAGCCTCATTTACATCATCGACGTCGCACTCGCACTCGTATAGCAGCTTCACCACCCGCAAATCTTTATGTCCCTCTGTCTCTCTCTCAATCGGTATGGCTGCCAACAAGACGACGAAATGGCTCGATGGCCCATGCACTCTCACGAACCCAGCAGCATGAAGCTGAAGCTCTCCCTTGCCCTGCCCTGCCCTGTCTACCGTATCACATGGCCGTCGACTCTGAGAGATTGGCCGCCGGCCTATCGGGACTCGTGTAACAGGAAGGCCCCGCTGGATTTCCCTGTCTGAACGTATCAGCCCTGCGTCAGCTCAGCCATGCAACCGCAGACTCGCACCACGTCGTCCGAGTTCCTGCGTCCTTAATCTTCACCTCACCTCACCTCCACTTTCACCTCCATCCTTCTCTCTTCTCCACCTCCACCGCAAGTTTCTGTCTCCGTGAACTATCTCAACTATTTCAACCACCTCAATCATCTCAACCATTCCTCTCATTGCACTCTCTGCAATCGACTTGACTTCACATTCGATCCCCAAAACCACATACCCATCCTTCAAAATGCCTGCAGAGATCAGCCAGCAGCCCACGGCCAACCAGATGGTCATGCAGACTCCAGAGCAGGAGAGCGAGCGCATCAGCTCCGAGCAGCCCGTATGTCTTCCTTCCACTCCATGTTCTCTCGAGCACCCAGCCTAACCCATCATCACAGCGCCAAGTTGAGCAAATGGTCGCCGAGCCACTGAAGCTCCGTGGAGGAGATGAGGCCGAGGATATCTGCTGCGGACTGTAAGTGTATCCTGTCCTGCGTCGCCGGTGCTGTGCTGTGCTGTGCTGTTGCGAGTCAGTCGATGAAGTGAATGGTGCTGATGTCTGCAGGTGCGCCTACGAGTGCTGCAAGTGCTGCTGCTAGACCATACATGATTGAAGACGGACTGCTGGGATCTGCTGGTTACGGATGGCTATGATTGACATGCGAAGCATAAATGAAGCCCTTATTGCCCTTGCTACTTGCTACTTTCTACTTTCTACTTTTCACTTGCTCGAATCAATTGTGATTGATTGATGTGCTTGCGATTGATCCATTAAATATCAATATCTTTCATTTCCCAGCATGAGTGCTTATGTGAAGATCCTCCCAAGGAAATTCCTCCAATTGGAAGAACTCAAGTGAAGTAAAAATGGCCAATGATCACGCCCACGACGATGTAAGTACTGCGCCAAGCAGTCTACTTCCCGCTGCTCCGCAACAAAGTCACCATGGCGCAGAGGAGCAAGGCACTCTGGACATTCGATATCCTGACGCCGCATCCCGGCTGTCTTAGTGGCCAACTGATCGTACTGAGGACCGTTCGGGAGTGGAACACGACGCACGCGCTACCTCACTCCACGCCCGACAATCCACACGGCCCCGTCCGATTTATTCTAGGCAGAAAAAGTTGTGCATTGTCGATTTCCTGTGAAGCGGTGTATGCTACGGTTCGCTCTGTGCTAATCACTGGGAGTACGCGTATTAAGTCTCGCCTTTCTCAGCAATGGATGTAGAACGTGGGACGGTTGAGTTTTGCTTCTGTGAGGATTCCATGCGTCTCCCTTCGAGTAGTGCGTCGGAGTGAGAACGGTGACTTGGAGAGTCCGTTGTAGATTCACTAGAAGCTATAGGAATCCTCTTATAAGTCTTCGAAGTTGGATCGTCAATGAAGTTCATTTATGGTGGGTGCAAGGTTCTTTTCATGAGAGTTGTACGGCAGTTCAATCTTCATCCCTTAGTCGTTAGGTTCACCCAATGGCATTCAAGTACCTGGGACTTGAGGGATGTCTCTCGAATACCCTTGGAAGCGTCGGAAAATGGGAATATGGGAACTGACAGTAGTCACTGGACAGGGACATAGATTGCCTATTTGCTCAAGTATTTTGTGATGTGCAACACAGTGGAACCGGAGAGCAGTCGTCGATATTGGTACACTTATCTATATTTGTAGCGATGAAATTATTCAGAGCTGTATAGTTGTTCTAAGCTATAAAGTTATCAAACGCAGTACAACTATTAAAAATTACACAGTTGCTTCAAACGCGTAATAATGTGTTCGTGCGGTCCTCCATGGGAAATCTATGCAAGTAAATCACTATTGACTTGCGCCCTTCCTTGTTTTTTATTGGCTGTTATTAGCCACTTGAAATGTCCGACGACCACACAAGAGCCTACAGTGATGACAACATGTTGAAAGAACGAAACCCATTCTCATCTTGATGATAGATGAGTTAAGGACCCAAAAACCGAACAGGCCCAGAGATCTTGCTTCGCAATTTAACTCTCGCCTCTGCTCGGATCAGCCTTCCAGTTCCCATGCAAGCTTTCGCCCTCCTCGCCCTCTCGCAACGGCTTTGCAACCTCCCTCCTGACAACCTCAAGAACTTCTTCCTCCCCAGCCTCCTGGCGTAGCCTTTCCCACTTCTCAAATTCTCTCCACCACCACCCATGTGTAACCCCGTCTCTCCCGAGATACCCTGCAGCTCCATCGTTTCCAACCCTCATGCTCCATGGCTTGTCAACGATGTAGTGTAGGTTGCGCACCTCATCGTCCCTCCAGAAGTCTGGATGCCAGTACCTCATTGTCTTTAGCGCATTGTATTGCCAGCCAATGCTCTTCCATCTGCCCTTGAAGAATTCCGCCAAGAAGTCCTGATCAGGAAACATGAAAGTTTTGAGAAGCTCCGTTTGCGTATTGAGAAAGTCTAGCATATCATCCCATTGTTCCTGGTAGGGCGTGAAGATGAACATGCCACTGTTGAGTAGTGTATGTGTATGTTTGCCATGGCCCTCGCGTGGTACGGGGCATGGCTCTCGCAACGCAGTGGGATGTGTGAGGTTCGTATAGGCACAATTCTCCTTGGTCCATTCTTCAGGTGCCCAGCTATCTTTGTCAAGATTACAGACACATGCGTGGTTTGCAGCAATCCAGTTCTTGCCTGGCAGCCCATAATCAAATAGCTCGTCCATGTTTCTCATGATCAGCATGTCTGCGTCCAAAAACACCATGCGATCATAGTCAACAAGGGAGAAGACCCGGAGCTTCGTCCATGTGTCTTCAAAGCGTGCGGCTATGAGAGAGACTTTAGTTCTTGGGAGGAGAACATTGGTGGGAAGGAGAATAGTGTTCGTGAGGGCGGCTTCCCGCTGGAGAGCTGGGAAACACGATTGGGGGAGGCTCGACGTGTAGAGGATAATAAGAGGGTAGGCCGATCGGTGATCATGTAAAGAATGGGCGAGCAGAACTGCGCCGGGCAGGTATGAGGTTCGAGTGAGTAAAGTCACCCAGGCGCGCTTGGATGTTGAGATGTCGTTTGCGTCCCCCATTGTCTGATCTGAATTTCTATGCTCTATCAGCCAGTGTTGGAGAGAATTCAATTGTTAGCAGCTGTTCTGCATTAGCCGTATAGCATTGAGTATAGCAAATAGTCCAATGTGTTTGTTGACATTGTTTTTGGCATTCCGACTACCAAAAGTTGTTGTCGTCACGATTAGCTTATGTCGCGAGGCTGAACGCGCTACCTGTACGTAACCAAACGTTCTTGGTATTAGTTCATTCTTGGAGGTCTGTTCTGTCAGCATGTTTGTGACCGAGACTGGCTTGGATCATCTGAAGGTACCATGGCCGGACACGAAGCATTGCAAAAGTGCGATTAGGCACAATACTTCTTTGAGTCAACAGTGATCATAAAAGATTCGGACGTTTCCCTCCCGTTCTTCGTTCGAAACTTATTAATACGCTCAGGCTGAATTGGCTATTCCTAGAGCAAGGAAATACCCGCCATTACCCAAGAATCCCCATACGTGTCCATGGCCGAGACCCGCGTGGTGTATCAGATGATATGTATCGCGAAGGAACCCCTGTTGCATCGCACCTTGGAGGTTGAAGGATCAGCTGTTAGGATCGAACATCTGGAGTCTGGCATCTGGCATCGGGTAAACCGAGAGTGCGGAGTCAAGTCTGACAAACAACCTTAATCCGTCGACGTCAACGCCCTTGATATCTGACCGTTCTGGATGAGTGTTATGGATACTCCAACCAATTTCATCGAAGCGATTGTGCGACGAGAGGCCAAGACAATGCTGAGAATAGGGGAGATCTGAGCGCGCCAGTGGAGATTTAATCTGGTTGTTTGCTTGCTCGTCTAGCCGATATTTTGAACCCCTCACTATATCCCAAACTTCGCCAAATAACCGTATTGCTCAACTGGACATTTTCAAAATATAAGGTACCACTCTATCTGAGCGCATCCCAAAACACTGAAACTGCTATGGACCACTGTCGTCTTTTGGTAAAGGATAAACAGAACAACCTGGTAGCTTCAATTAGCAGGCTTGCAACGGACTCCTCCATCCGCGTTCATCGTACGGTAAATAATCTAGGTATATATGTCTCTCTTTTCCTTTTCCTTGCTAAGAAGTATTCATTTCCCTTATTTTCAATCCTCACTATAAGTCTATCCTTAAGTACTGGCACCAGCCGTTTCCACCATGTCAATCAAAACTCTTCTTCCCGTCACTGTCCTGGCGACAGCAGCTTACGCCCAACTCAATACACTTGCTCAAGCAAAGGGCCTCACATACTTTGGATCTGCTACAGACAATGGAGAACTCACTGACTCCGCATATCTGGCTATCCTCTCCAACACCTCTGAATTTGGACAAATTACCCCTGGTAACAGCATGAAATGGGATGCCACAGAGCCAGAACAGGGCACATTTACTTTCACCAATGGAGATGTGATTGCAGATCTTGCGGCTAATAACAGCCAATACTTGAGATGCCACAACCTGGTTTGGTACCAGCAGTTGCCATCTTGGGGTAAGTTGGAGGGACTCTTCTCAGTATCTGTCAATGCTAATCAGTGCACAGTTACTAGTGGCACCTGGACCAACGAAACGCTGACCGAAGCTCTCAAGACCCATATCACCACTGAAGTCACTCACTATAAAGGGCAGTGTCTTCAATGGGATGTTGTCAATGAGGCCTTGGCTGATGACGGTACCTACCGCGAGAACATCTTCTACACCACTATTGGAGAGACCTACATCGATATTGCTTTCGAGACCGCTCGCGCCGCCGACCCAACTGCCAAGCTCTATTACAATGACTATAACACCGAGTACGGCGGAGCCAAGTCAACCGCTGCTCTGGCCCTCGTCCAGCGTCTTCTTGATTCTAATGTTCCCATCGACGGTGTAGGTTTCCAGGGCCATTTCATCGTTGGTGACACACCAGATGCTACTGATTTGGCCTCTAATTTGGCTACCTACACTGCTCTTGGTCTTGAAGTCGCATATACCGAAGTCGATGTTAGATTCTCGTCTCTTCCACCTACTGATGCTGGTCTGACGCAACAATCTACGGACTACGCCAGTGTTACTACCGCCTGCTTGAACACCGATGGATGCGTTGGTATCACTGTTTGGGATTTCGATGACGCAGTACGTTTTTTCTCACCTTACCATTTTTTCTTGATCTAACATATGCAGTACTCCTGGGTCCCATCTACATTCTCTGGACAGGGAGACGCCGATCTCTTTAACAGCAGCTTGGTCCGAAAGCCAGCATATTACGGCGTTGTTGCCGCTCTGTCGTAAGAGCCACACAACCGAACGAAACGACGTTACGATGACTAACATGGATTGGGAATAGCTCGGCGTCCGATGTTTCTACTTCTTCTACAGTTTCTAGTGCGGTCTCTTCCATTGCAACCTCTAGTGCGGTCTCTACCACTGCCGTTTCCAGTGCAACTTCTACCGCTGCTGCCGTCTCCACTTCTGCATCTGTATCGGCCTCAATTTCAAGTGCTGTCGCTACGAACTCTTTCAGCTCTTCAAGCCCAACTACTCTCCTAACTGCTGTTGCTTCTCCAACTTCCGCGCCGGCTGATGAGGATGTCTGTGAAGAATAGGGGTTTTTGCATGGCTAGGATTTCTGCACATAGTTCCTGTATATACTTGATATTTACCGCAATTCAGCGGCTTGCAAAACCATGACATGAGCTTACAACAAGCATGTAATAGGCTAGCTCTTATCTCGGTTGGGAATGCTGAGGCTTCTTCCGCAAGACAACATGAAGTGATACACACTTCTATCGTGTAATTGGTACACGGATACGTCGCCAGAAATGCTGTTCAGAATAAGACATCCTACTAAGTTGATTCTCACCAGTATCAAATGAGTGGCAAAGTTAGTCGAAAGACTTCTATGTGCTTTCACACCCAGTGCCGCATTTGCATTCGCTAGAGACTCTATTATACTTCAGCTTGACGACACTTCATAATTTCGATCAGAGCCAGACCGACTATATGACTTTGAAAAGTGGGTCATGCTGTTCCTTTGCTTATCATGAACTGTACAAGCGTATAGACTTCGCTGGCCGAGTCCTTGATATATTCTCCACCAATCTGGCGCCTCTCCAACCCGCTTCTTTAATTGTCATGGACTGTGTGCCTATGTGATCTCCCCCGCTGAGTTCTCATTCTTTCCGTAGGCACACTCACAAGCGTCTCTTCAGGTATGACGAATCTAAAGCCCGCTACTACCGCCGAAGTCTTATTGAACAGTTCGGCGTACCAAAGCCTATGCTTCCTGAAAGTGGGCCCTATTTGAAGACGAGGAGGTACACCAGATATTTCACTAGTATTCTAATGTAAGGCCTCATGCCTTATGTGGTCTGTGATTGTCCTTCCTCCTTCCTCCTACATCTCGACTTCCACCTTATGAATGCCAATGTGTTAGCTTTATTTACGACTTTTTTAATTTTTATTTCTCGAGGTCAAGGCAAGGGATTTTAAGTCGTTACTACTTTGGCTACCTCGTAATAAAGTATTTTGCTTCGCTACGTCCACCTTACCAAGTATCAAGCTTACTATGAAGGACGAGGAGACTGCTGTTAGATATGGAGCCGTGCGTGGAAAATGCCCTCATGGAAAGTAATACTCCGAATACTACGAAACTTACCTTTGATGTTGGCATGCGCAGGTGTTGTAACTGTAACCACTTTATCTTATCATGATCGACTGTGGCACTACCTACCTAGCTGGGTAGCTAGGCAGGTAGGTAGATAGATAATTTTCGATCATACCCTAGCCGCGATCGTTGCCCTCAACCACCATTCAGGTTTGCCATCACATTCTAACACAGTGTGCGAGCCTCTGATACTTCTTTTATATCCGATGCCAATAATTCAAGCGGGGACCCTTTATGTAAAGGTGATGTGGCTACACCTGTACGCAGTACATGTAGCTAGACGCGGAGGGTTTCACAACGGTTCCTCGGCAATCCGGCCGTGCTTCAGACGACACTGAACAACTTCCTACTTGGTATCTACAAAAACATGGACCCCTTCTTGTGCTTCTGGGCTGTCGGTGGCTAAATGCTTGGCTTGGTCTATGAAGGGTTATCTTTGGTCGACGCATTGTGTCACAGAGATACCTTCCAGCCGTGACGTTTCTGCCGAAATATGCGCGAATCCCTTGCCTACTCCTCTTGGCCAGAAGCGCAATCCACATTCCAAGGTACTTTTCTCAATACTTGTCAACAAGCTGGAGCAACTCAATTCAAACTTGTCCAGTTGGGCGTGGAAGCTGGATTCGAGTCTTGGTTCCCGTAGACTTGGATCTGGTAAATTATAAATGTTCTGGTCTTGCGGCCAGGAAGCACCTCCAGTCATTCGACCTTCCACAATAATGCCTGGCATCGTCTACCATGCACTCAAGAGGGCGCCTGTCGTGTTTGGAACGCATCCCCATGCCCTTGAAGATGGCCATAGTGCGTTTGGATATCGCTCGTCTATACTTCGGAGACGAAAATTGAAGCCATGTCTATATTATCTTTTTTTGATCATAGTCTCTGGAATTGTGATAACAATACTACTCGGGAGTTGGACACTGATTGCGGATGGCAGAAGCACAACTTGGTCAGATAACGACACCGAGACGACATCGCATTCAACAGAAGCAAGCCCACCAAAGCCAGAAAAAGTGATCGATTTGGGATACGTGAAATACCGCGGAACCTACAATAGTCTATCAGAGACTTTCAAGTACCGGAGTATCCCATATGCTGTTCCACCAGTCGAACAGAACAGATGGCGGGCACCTCGAGACATCGAAAGCGAGAATAATTTTGACGGAAGAGAAATTGCTGCGGACACTGATGGACCATCTTGCTACCAGATTTGTGCTGGTTGTGATAGATACGAAGGTCAATCAGAGGATTGTCTGACACTCGACGTTCTTATTCCCGCCAAGCCAATATCACAGAGCTTACCCGTCGTTGTTTTCATTCATGGCGGAGGCTATTTCTTTGGAAGCTCACAGTCTCCGGGGGATGCCCTTCTTCACTCCTCAAAGGGCCAGATTATCCACGTCAGTATCCAGTATCGACTTGGTGTCTTCGGATTTCTGGCAGGTAGCGAAATAAAGAATGATGGCGTTAAAAATGCTGGCTTACTCGATCAACGCTCTGCCTTGAACTGGGTTTCACGGCACATCCAAGCATTCGGTGGCGATCCCTCTAAAGTGACGATATGGGGGGCTTCTGCTGGTGGTGGAAGTGTGATTTATCAGACGATGGCATATGGTGGATCGGGAAGTGTACCGTTTCGCGCTGCTATCTCAGAATATCCCTGGCACCCTCCTCTCCTCAGTGAAAATTCTCAAGACGCAATCTATCGCAATGTACTCGCCGCATCTGGTTGCAATCGCTTGAGCTGTCTTCGAGGGTTGGAACCAGAGGCACTGCAGAATTCCAACGTCGAGGTAATGAATATGTTCCCTGGGATCCGTAGTGATAGATTCTCCTTTTTTGCTCCTGTAGTGGATGGTGATTTTATCCAGGATCTTCCAACACGAGCTTTCAAGAGCGGCAGATTTCATCATATACCAATGTTAATCGATCATGTGAGTCAATATTAATGTCGGGTTGACGAGAATCAATACTTACACAGACTAGAGTAAGAATGAGGGTTTCATCTTCACTCCAGAACTCCAGAATCAAGTTGAAGAAACAAACGAAGCCAAAACACTCTTCCCGTCTGCTGGACCCACCTTTTTCAGCAGACTATATGCACTCTATCCCAGTGTCGACTTCCAAAACACCATTTGGCAACGACAGACTTGGTTTGGCGACTCCGTTGTTGGTTGCCCAAGCTATGCTTTTGCCTCCTCAATGCTAGATCACAGCTCGAACTCTACTGCGGTATTCAAGATGCTATTCGACGCGGCTAGCCATATGCATGGTGCCACATCGAACTATTTAGTATCTGATGATATCAACTTTCCGCTCGCTGAGAACCGCTTTCTCGCAGAAGTGATACCTTCGTATTGGGTTTCCTTCATCGTCACTATGGATCCGAATCCACTGAGGGCGGAGATTGCGCCGTTCTGGTCAAGTTATGCAGCAGGTGGGGTTGGAAACGAGGAGACAGGAGAAGGTATTGGCTTCGCTGTTTTGACGGTCACAGAAGACAGCATGATTATGGAAACCGACACCGATGCGTCAGCGAGATGTGAATTCTTTCTGGCCAATGCTGCTGTTGTTAGAATTTGAGCATGGCGTCTAAAGCACCTGTGTATATTGCTTGTTATATTAGATAGAGCTGTCTCGCCACCATTCTTTTTTGTGTATACTCAAGTGAGATGTACTCACTCATACCTTCCATGGTAATAGACCCAAAACTATAAGACTCTTAATCAACGTGCGGGTTTCAATGGTTGTGAAGGATTCTGTGTTTCTGAGTAGATTTGGCAAGATCTGAGCAGTGACTGCTTGTAGCGGCCGGATATCTTGAGCAGTACTCACTCATGTGTTTTATGAAGGATCAACATAGCCAAATTTGAGAGCTGTTGCTGATATTCGTACGGCTACCTAGAGTATTTGAGTCAATCTGCCGATCCTCGGTTTGATAACATGTATATAGTAAGTATCGTTTGTGCTTGGAAGTCGAAGGGGGTCCTACTTATTGCACTAAGTCACTAGTACAAACGTCGAATACTCTATCACCTCGGCATTTCCAAACAGTACGATCTTTAGGTAAGCAACAGATGTCCTGTCATGCTAAGGTTTTACAAGCAAAGCTCGGTGATTCAGCTCAGAGATATGTGCCGCTCTTTCTTAGTATTCGATTTAGTTCAAGAGGCCTTTGCTCAAAATGTGGGGGATACACTATGTGGGGTATCTTCGAAGTACCGAGGAGTTTGATTCTATTCGTAGATGGACATCCCAAAGTTTTCAGGTCTGGAGATGTTGCTGATCCTTTCTACATTTTACGAAGTTTCTACTAAAGAAGTCACGTTATTGAGATGGAGATGTATATATTTACCCTTCGACTCCCTGCCTACTCGACCCCAATTCCTTGTCATCTTGCTCTCGAAGAACTTTTTCGGGATTTCAAGACCTTACTATATATTGTGATTTAGGTACTCACAAATCTCATCTTTTGATACAAACTCACAATGCGTGTTGCGCTCGCTCTCTTTGCTCTTCTCTCTCTTGCTTTCGCAGCTCTAATCACTTCGGCGAGTCTCTTGATCTGTAGATGATAAAGCACGAGCATGACTAACAGCTTACAGCCGGAGCCGCAAGATTTGACATTCGGTAATGGACCAGAGTCAACCGGCGTAAGTCACCCCTCCATAACTTCCCGGGCCGTTAAAGCTGATCGCTGCATAGGGACCTGGCGCGGCCTCAGATACTGCGGCTGCACTTGTCGGGAATACCTTGGAGGTTGTAGGCGGTCTTACGGCAATTCCACTTTGAGTAGGGTTTTGAACTTGTATAAATCGTCTGAGTTGGAAGGTGACCAGATTAATGAGTTCTTGAGCAAATGTAGTTTCTCATGCAGAATTTGGATAATATGTTGGCTCGGTCGTTTTTGAACTTGTGTCTAGGTGGTGATTCTTTACATTTTTTTGGTAATATATTGAGGTTGTAACAATATGTATTTTGTAGTGTGCACTACATCTAATAGAAATTGATTCGAGAGACAATGAAAGCGAAAAAACTGCACCACGTGCTTAAAGAGTATTGCAGTTGCTGTATGAAAGCAAAATCGAACAAGTCCGTCCAGTCCTCTGGACTGCTGGATTCTTTGGAGATCAGAATCATTCTCAGGACATGACATTTTTCAGTTCATCCTATTGAACCAAAGTATTCAAGAACTCCCCAGAACAGGACCAACCTAGGCCTCTTGTGCCTCGAAAATGATACCGCAGTGATTTCAATCGCAGGACACCTTTTGTTGTGGTTTTCAAGCCGGTCTACTGTATAAAGTTATGACATAAACTTGCCGATATAGTACTGTAAGAACCTGGATTTTTGACAACTGTTTCATTTTGTTTCCTAGGATGATATGTAGAAAGTTCAATGACAAGGACGACTTTGTACCGTGGTCAACAAGCTGGCAGGATTGTTCTTCATGACAGAAAATGATGGAGTTGAGAGGGAGCACTAGGAATTCCGTGGATGATAGAAGTGATTCTCAGATCACGAAGTATCATGTACTGGTGCAGTGTGGTCGTTGAAAGAAGATTCGCGAACCTTCTGTGCACGAGTCTTTCTGGCGCACCCATGCTTGGGTGCAACGTCACTGGCCGACCTGATAATCATATGAGCTGATGCCGACTTCCCCATTTCTTGATTCCCAAACAATCTCGACACCATTAAATATCGGACGACCGAAACATCGTCGACAACCTACCACTTCTCGACTTTGACTGACCCATCTTATGTTGGTCAATTGAAATCTATAACAGCATTTTGCGCATCAATCATTGTTCTCATTATTGAGCAATCATTCAGCCTTATCACACTGCTTGATAGCACATCACTACCGCAATCTTGCGAATCTCGTACCACCTCGGAACTACGTGGAATCCTTTTTCAGATCAGGAACTCACGATTGTGCCCGACATATACACTGTTCTGAGCTGCTCAAATACAGTTGGGACATCACGCAAGCCTGTGGTTTAAATCGTTCAAATAACGTTCAAGTCAGCCACTCAGCCAATCAGCAAGGTCTGCCTACACGATGGTAGCAGAAACAAAGCTCTACGATACCTTGGACGTGAAGCCAGACGCTACCCAAGATGAAATCAAGAAAGCCTACAGGTAAGCTTCTATTTATGGAAACCCTTTCGATGCTCCAGGTCTCTTTCCCTGAAGGGGAGCCTCCAGGACCTAACTCGTAGCATTCATCGAAACACCCATATGCTGACTAAATCATTCTAGAAAATCGGCTCTGAAATATCACCCAGACAAGAACAAGGACAACCCAGCCGCTGCAGAGAAGTTCAAGGACTGCTCTCAGGCATACGAACTACTCTCCGATCCCGAGAAACGCAAGACCTATGATCAGTATGGCTTGGAATTCTTGCTTAGAGGCGGACCACCACCCCCAGAGCCAGGTGCTGGTGGCATGCCCGAAGGTTTTGCGGGCTTCGGAGGAATGCCTGCTGGCGGTGGAGGTGGTGGAAGAAGCTTCCATTTCAGCACTAGCGGTGGTAATGGGGCAGGCGGTTTCAGCTTCAGCAATCCAGAAAATATATTCGCAGAATTTCTCAGGGGTCAGGGCGGAGGTATGGGCGGAGGTGGTATGGGAGGTGATGATATGGACGATGTATTTTCTGCTTTCGGTGGTGGCGGTGTTCCTCGAGGTAGCAGGGGCGGCCAACGATTCAGGGGCGCTGCTGGTCCTCGTAGGGAAGCCACACCGGAAGTCACAGTTGTGGAGAAACCATTGAAGCTCACTTTGGAGGAAATGTTCAATGGGTCCCACAAGAAGATGAAAGTTAAAAGGAAGGTCTTTGACCCCCAAACTGGCAAGAGAACCACGGAGGACAAGATTCTAGAAATCGAGACGAAAGCGGGCATCAAGAAGGGCTCGAAGTACAAGTTCAAAGACGTTGGTGACCAAGAAGAGGGTGGACAACAAGACATTCATTTCATTGTTGATGAGGTAAGCTAATTTCTACATGCCCTGGAGAAGTCCCTGCTAACTATATCAGAAACCGCATGCGTTGTACACTCGCGACAACGACGACATTGTCATGCCACTAAATCTCGAGCTCAAGGAAGCTTTAACTGGCTGGAAGAAAACGGTAACAACCATCGACGGCAAAAACATCAATATTGAAAAGACGCAACCCACTCAACCTGGCAGCTCAGATTCATACCCAGGTTTAGGAATGCCAATATCTAAGCAACCAGGTCAAAGAGGAAACTTTGTCGTCAAGTACAATGTCAAATTCCCAACTAGTTTGACTGCAGACCAAAGGAGGAAGTTGAAAGAGATTTTATAATGATGTGATAGTGTTGGGAGTCTCTGGTGTTAAGGTATGGTGATGATAAGATGAAGCATGAATTGAATGGGCGGAACAATCGGGAGTTGGACGGGATAGCATTACTTTTCATGTGTAATAGATTTTCAGATCAGAAATATCGAGATTTTAAAACTTGTTGATATTCCAATTGCTGTCTTGCAATTCTCAATTAACATGCCTTCAGAATTGAAGAGTGACTCAATGTTTTGTACACAAAGTAGAACTGCCCTTATCTCCAATCAAGATTATGGGATTACTTTAAATTAGAGCGCACAGAAAACTCGGTCGAACTCTTGAAGAAAAGACAGAACGATTTTGTTATTAAGTAATACAATGATACCTAGGCCCTGAAAGCACTGACAATACTAACAACATCCTCGTCAGCAACAACATGAGCCAAACCCACTCTCTGCGGTACATGCTTAGCACTCGCTCCCCATACGAGTGCGTACTTGAAAGTGTCCTTGAGCGTCCTATGAACCTGATCACAAACATCCTCAATGGTACTCTTATTCCTCACTATCAGCGCTTCGCTGAAGTCCGGATCAGTGCCTTGCCTCTTTGTGTAGACCCGGATCAACCTGAGTTCCTGCCAGCATCTCTCTACCACATCATCGATGCCGAGATCGTCCTCACAACTCATTACCACCGTGTTGTCTTCTCTGGCAAGTTTATCGAGGAAATCAAGTGACACAGAATCGATCTTATTGTAGACATAGAGACACTTGATGTACTTGCGGTGATCTTTCATGATAACGTCAATGAAATCATCAACAGTTGCATTCTCATCTCGTACAAGCACCTCACAGTTGAGCATCTTGTAGTCGCGTAGAATGTTGTAAAGCATCTTTTCGTCGAGATATTTCGGAGGGTTCTGGAATGTGATTTTCATACCGCCAGCCTTCTTCGGCTTAAGGTATATATTCCTACACAGTCAGCCTCAATATCCATTTGATAGTGGTGAAACTCACGGAGGTTCTCTGTTAAGTCTGATTCCAACGGCCTCCAATTCTGCCTCCAGCAGCGCTCTCTGCTCTGCCTTCTTCGTAGCATCCAGAATCATGAGAATCAAATCACTTGTCTTTGCAGCTGAAATGACTTGTCGTCCTCTTCCCTTTCCTTCGGCGGCTCCCTCAATGATACCGGGTAAATCCAAAATTTGAATTTCAGCACCACCGTATTCAAGCACACCGGGAATAGCAGTAAGGGTTGTGAAAGAATACGCTGCCACCTCGGACTTGGTCTTGGTGATTTTTGACAGGAAGGTGGATTTTCCGACGGATGGGAAACCAACAAGCGCTATTCGTGCATCTCCGCTCTTGCTTACATCGAAACCTGCTCCTCCACTAGAACCTGCGCCTGGGGCTGGCTCAAGAAGTTGAGCACGAAGTCGAGCAAGTTTTCTAGCCTAATGTCAGTCCATATATCTTCAAGTGAGCAAACATGGAACAATCGAACCCTTTCAGTAAACCCAGATGATATTCTAGTAGGTGGTTAGATAATGTCACGTGAGTTGAAGGCTTGAGGAGGCATACCTGTTGCCTTGTTCTCTGTACAAATGTCAGTTCTGATGGTTAAAATGGCATGGTGTGTAACCTACTCTGAGTCCTTCTCATCTCATCCTCAATCTCCTTGATCTTCTCTGTAATGTTCACCATCGTGGGCGGCTACAACGGTCAAGCTGACCCAGTGTCGTTGAAGTTGTATCTAGTTAAATTTGAAGTGGCAAGCAACACGAGTGTTCTAGCTTCTGACCAAGACCAATATCTCTGGAGGTTTTATGTGTTGTAATTAGGCAAAGAATCGGACACACATCAACCTCACGATTTGTTCTGCTTTCCAGATACATGAAATCTAGCGGGCTTCAAGGAAATTCTGCCGCTAAACGCCGCCTTCGCGAACTTCTACCTTGAATCTCAGCCTTCTAACATCATCCACCACGAAAGATTACAACTTGCGCCCTCACGAATATGGCCGAAGTTGAGACCTCAACACCGCCTGCAATGGATTTTCCAGATGGGGAAGCCATCGATGCTTCGAATGCGCTCACCACGACCTCACAAGAAGTTTCGCAGGCCCCGGAACGGAAAGTCAAGAAGATCATTCGCAAGAAACGCCGTCCAGCACGCCCACAACAAGATCCTTCGACAATGAAGTCCGAACCTCCACCTCAAACTGGTACTATTTTCAACATCTGGTACAACAAGTGGTCCGGTGGCGATCGCGAAGATAAATATCTCTCTCAACGCGCTGCGGACGGTCGTTGTAATATTGCGAAAGATAGCGGATATACCAAGGCAGACAAAGTGGTGGGATCATACTTCTGTCTTTTCTTTGCCAGGGGGCTTTGTCCGAAGGGTCAAGAATGCGAGTATCTGCATAGACTACCTGGGATTCACGATCAGTTCAACCCAAACATAGATGTGTTTGGGCGCGATAAGCATTCGGATTATAGAGACGATATGGGCGGCACTGGAAGTTTCATGAGGCAGAATCGTACCATCTATGTCGGCAGAATACATGCCAGTGATGATATTGAGGAGATTGTGGCAAGACATTTTGCGGAATGGGGCCAGATCGAGAGAAGTATGATTTCCAGCGCCTTTCTTAGTTTATCAGAACAGATGGCTAACCAAACTTCTTTACAGTCCGCGTTCTTAATACCCGCGGTGTGGCATTCATCACTTACTCCAACGAACAAAATGCTCAGTTTGCGAAAGAGGCCATGGCTCATCAATCTCTCGACCACAATGAAATCCTCAATGTGCGCTGGGCGACGGCCGATCCGAACCCAATGGCTCAGGCCCGTGAAGCTCGTCTGATCGAAGAGCAGGCAGCAGAAGCAATCCGACGAGCACTGCCCGCAGAGTTCGTGGCGGAGATTGAAGGCAGAGATCCAGAGGCCAGAAAGAGGAAGAAGATTGAAGGAGGATTTGGATTAGAGGGCTACGATGCTCCAGATAATGTATATTTTGCAAGAGGGAAAAACGCCGTCAATCCGGTGGGAAGACAGGGTTTAGAGTTGGAGGATGAGCAGAGGCTCATGCTGGAAGCTCCTCAAGAGGAGAAATACCAGGTAGCAGCGCAGCCAGAGGGAGGTATATTTGGAAGCAGCACTTTGGCGGCACTACAGAGTGCTCAGGGTGCTATTGTGACAACAAAGAAGGAGCCTGCCTCATCAGGGCCTTTGGTTGCATATGATAGCGATAGCGATTAAGGTGCATTGGGCGGATGAGGAGTTCGGCGTTCATAAAACTAGCATGGTATCATGGATCAGTGTAGCGGGAAGCTGTAATTCAAGTTCCTTTGATTACAAACATTCACATGGAATAAATGAATGTCAACACATCATGTCTACAGCTCTTCAACTAATCAAGAAAGAAGACAGCAAGCAGTCGTATCAATCGCAGATGAGAAAGCAAGGCCAATCACTTTGGTTTCAGATCAAAGTAAAGTGTTTATTGATTGCCTGTGTCCAATCGAGTATCACACCTAGGTAAAGGAATCACGCCCTGTGACGGTCACACACACAGTAACGCCATGACGACTAGTCGTACCCTGTCCCTAGCCACCGAGAGCACGAACTCCCCAAGAAAAATAAAGAAGGAAACAAAAGATGTGTACAGTACAGGCAAACAACGTCGAAACCCCATAAGGAACTACAAAAGTGAAGCCTAGTCAAGTGATGATTCCAATGTACCAGTACCATTCCCACCCGAACGCCGTCATTTCGTAAATTGGTTTGTCTCAGCACCGTGGTGTGAAGAAGCTACGCAGCACTTAAGCATCAAGAGGCTTGCCAACGGTAGAGCCGGGAGCAGCCTTCTTCTCGCCGAAGAGACCGAGGTTCTTGCTCTGCGTCTTTGCGAAGAGGGACTGTGGCTTGGCCCTGGGGAAGCTGTTAGTTATGCACATTGAGATTGATGAAGGGTCTGCTGTCCACGACAACGAACAGAAACGGCGGAGGTGGGTTAAGAAACTTGTAACTTACTTTCCAAACTGCTTGCTCTTGTAGGCACTGAGCTTGGCGGTGCAAGGGCTCATGATGGTGTCGGAGGGAGAAACGTATTTCTGGTCACCTCTGTCGATGATATTAGTCATTGATAATAAACGATTGATGGCAAGAAACTCACGACTGCTCATCGAGCTTGTTCTGCAAGACTTGGCGATGGTATTCCATGGTCTTGATGTCTCCGTTGTTGGAGTGCTGCTGAGGAGCAGAGGCGTTGACGTCGCGGCTGGTGAGGACGTTGGTAGACATTTTGTTTGATTGGCTGATGTTTCTTCGAAAATTTGAAGGTGTAGAAGGGTTTAAAGGGTTTAGATTTGGGTATTGAGAAGATCGTCTGGTCTTGGAGTGTGAGAAGGAAGTGTGATGTGGTGTTGGATGATGGTTTCAATATGGATGTAGGGACTTTTTAATGACTTTAGACGAGCCGGAGTCAATAGTATCCCGTTCACACAGCAACCAAATTCATGGTAGGCACGTACCGCCAAGCGACGGATGAGGTCAGTCTGTACCTACCTAAGTTCGCTTCGATCCTACGAAATGAATCGAGATTTCTCACATTGATTCTCACGTTGATCATTTTTGATGTCACTATGTACTACTCTCACATTTACTACCATTACCTTGAAAGCAATTAAGGCCTGATGATGCATTACCCATAAGCAAATTGTCATTCATTCATAACCAAATTAATGCAATCTCCTCTCTGATCTGCCCTCGTTTTGGATTCACCAATATGGCGAATTCTAACAGTAGCAACTGGGCTCGTGCAGTCACCAGAGATTGTTACGATTTCTTAATACTACACATTTATCGAAAGATATAGGGCTATCCACAGTTTTACTAAAGAGAATTGTCCCGAGCTGCATACATAGATATTGAGTCACAGGCACATATTTAAGTGGACCTTATTGGAAGACATAGCAAGTAAACAAACATGGGGTACAGAGGCGGACCGGGATTCAAGGGAAAATAGCTAGTTAAACTAAGACTGGGCAAGATAATCTACAACTGCGACTTGATATTGCCCATGTGGATTTTGGACCCTGGCTCCACATGCTTCACGTTGTATTGCTGCAACAGCTTCTGTGTGTACTCCTTTTGCTTGGCAATCAGAGCAGTGACCTCCTTCCCTCTCTTATTTTCATTCTTTCCAAGTTGTTGCAAATGCACTTCATCAGGCCCATCAGCCAGTCGCAAGGTACGGATATTTGACCACATGTTCGCCAGAGGGGTATCCTGAGACACTCCAGCACCCCCGAAAGATTGAACAGCTCTATCAATGACAGTAAGAGTTGTCGTAGGAACCAGGACCTTTGCTTCAGCAATCTCCTTCAGAGCGCCCTTGGCATTGAACTCATCGATCTTGATAGCAGCATTCAAGACAATGAGACGAGCAGCATCAATTTCAATGCGAGATTTGGCAACCCATTCCAAAATAACACCATGCTCTTTCAATTGCTTGCCGAATGGGGTTTTCTTTGGGTCATTAATGCGCATGAGCATCCAGTCGAGCGCTTTCTCAGCCTTGCAGTTGTCAGCTTAGGCTGTACATATGTTGGGATTCTTGTAGACTTACAGCTCCAATCGATCTCATAGCATGATGAATGCGACCTGGACCTAGACGACCCTGAATGATTTCAAACCCACAGCCTTCACCCAAGACCATGTTCTTTGCGGGTACCCGAACATTTTCGAATGTGATGTGACCGTGACCGTGTGGCGCATCATCATAGCCATAAACTGATAGCATGCGGTTGATTGTTATACCCTTTGTCTCCGCTGGCACAAGAATGACAGACTGCTGCTTGTATGGATCCTTGTTGTTTGGATCGGATTTGCCCATAACAACATAAATCTTGCATCGTGGGTCACCGGCACCAGAGCTCCACCATTTCTGCTGTTTGTTAGAAGTCGCCCCTCAGTAATATCTATGCTCTTACATACCTGGCCATTCAGCACATAATCATTCCCATCCTTCTTGATGCTCATCTGGATATTGGTTGCATCGGAGGATGCTACGTCTGGCTCTGTCATCAGGAAGGCCGAGCGAATCTCACCGTCCATCAGTGGCTTCAACCATTGCTTCTTCTGCTCATCGTTGCCATATTTTGCGAGCACCTCCATGTTTCCAGTGTCAGGAGCGGCGCAATTCACGGCCTCAGAGGCAATTCTGGATTTGCCGAGGTATTCCGCCATCAATCCGTATTCCAAGTTCGTGAAGCCTGGGGATTCTTTGTAGTGGCCCTTTGGCAAGAACATGTTCCAGAGACCAAGCTTCTTCGCCTTGAGCTTCAGATCATCGATGATTGTTGGGTAATTATTCCATCTATCTGGGCCTTCACCAATCTGTGCGTGGAAAACGGGATCTGCAGGCTGTAGATGTCAGCGTGTTGGTAACTAGTAAATGATGGGACACATACAATACATTCTTCCTCGACGAACTTTGCCACAATATCCAGAGTCTTCTTTGCGTTCTCGCTCACCCTCGAGCTAGCCTGTTGATTCTTTATTAGTAGGGGGGCAATGAAGAAGGGAGTCTATATGTGTACTTACAATAATGGGGATCTTGGATGACGCAGACATTCTCAAGGTATTGAGAGAGGATGATAATTTGATGATTGGTGCTTCACTGAGGGATCAGACTGCAGACGAGGATTCGATTCTTAAATACCCTAAGAGACAATGTTATCACTCGGCTCTTCACCAGCATCTATGGTCTGACCTTTATCGGCTCAGACTTGCACATCGGTAATCTGGGGGAGCGCGGGGAAGGGTTCGGTTCAGGGACCGAGGTCCATTTCTTGAACGCCTCACCTAGCTAAGCTGTAACGACTAAAGTAAGTACCACCTACCTACCTAAGTACCTATTAGGTAAGGCAGCATCAATGCAAGTTCTTTCATGATGGGCTACATGCAAAAAGCACAATGAGCGACATAAATCTTATTTAAAAGTTGGGATGGCGAGATGTAGGTCGGGTATTAAGAGCATTTGATACATCTATGACGACCTATAGATGTATTGAAAGCCACATAATTACATATAGCCGTGCAGTAATCATGGAGCCACCTAAAGCCATAGAGTTGTTGATGGACATACAGTTATCTACAAGTATAGATCCCGTCCAATGCTACCCATCGATTCAAGAGAATTTTTCCACAGTCGAGTCATTGACGGCCATGTGTATTGCCGTTATTGAAGAAGTGTCGATCATGGAAGATACAGATAAGAGCAAGGGTGCATATGTCATCACGAAGTTACATTACGGCCCATCCAAGAAGTCAAAACCTAGTTCACCTTGAAGGAAGTATATAATTCAGGTGAAGAAAGGCATAATATTTTGATAGATACGGAACACAGGCTGCTCTGCTATGAGGCCCATGTCTAATTAACCACCAACGCCAATTCAATGCCAGAGAACTCCCGTCTCAACCAATTTGGACCCAGAGAACCGAAATAACATAACATAACCAAACCAACAAACTACAACACTTGTCCATCGGCAAAATAATCAGCTCTGCGCTTGCCGTTGCCCTTCACACCACCCTTGAAGTGCTTCTTGCTGGTCATCATCTTCACATCCTTTGGATCGATGTCCTTCTCCATAGCAACCAGAGTTCTCTGCTTTCGCCCACTAAGTTGTTTACCGGAAGCAGTTCCTTGCGCCGAGTATTTGTGCTGGAAAGGCATTCTCAGATGCGCGGTACTTCCCTGACCCTGTTTGAAGTAGTCACCATCAAGCTTGGTAGATTTGGCACCTTGTGGAAGCTCAATCACATCAGAGTTTACAACTGAAGCGTTGTCGCCCTGAAGGGAAGAGTCATGCATAGCAGCTAGAGCTAGACGACGCTTCTCTGGAAGATGTCCCTCATCATAAAGCTCACGGTTGAACTCAAGAGGATCGTAGTCTCCTGGTGGTGGGGCACAGAAAAGAAGCTTGCCATTGACGTAGTCCTTCAAGATAAAACGGGCAGCTCTAGACTCATCGGGTTGGCCTTGACCAGTTCTTGTAAAGCCACGAGCCTTAGCATATGCCCAAAGCAACTCCTCGCCGGTTGGTGTGCCGGTTCCACCTTCTTCCAAAGGTCGGGTTACGATCTTCAGACCGTAGACGGCTTCCAGGAAAGCTTGAGGAATACGTTGAGCGACAAGTCCAGCTGGTCCAGTATATTCTCTCAATTGATCGATAGGAAGAATACCGTTACACACAAGATCAGCCTTGGTTGTGGTAAAGTTTGGGAAAACAAGACCAGGGCAATCACAAAGAACGACCTTGTCACTCAAGTGAATAGTTTGGAAGTGCTTCGTCTTTCCGGGTGTAGATGAGACCGATACTTTCTTAGCACCAATAAGAGCGTTGATGGTGGAAGACTTTCCAACGTTGGGGTATCCGACAAGACCAATCTGAGTCTTTCGTACTTTGCCATCCTCAGAAGCTAATATTTGTTAGCGGTGGAGATTGTGTTTTATTTACCACCACATACCTTGGTTGTCTGGCGCATGCTCTAAGAAAAGAGCCTCCAACTCATCTACAGTCAAAATTCGAACCTTCTCGTCCTCCTCTTCCTGCTCCATCGACTCGGTTTCATCCTCGGTCTTGTCCTCTAGCGCAATGCGTTCAGTCTCTTTCGCAAGGGCAGCAGCACTGCTTTCAGCTTCTGCTTCGTCGTCAGAAGCCTCTTCATCTTCGAGAGCTCTAGCCTCGTTCATCTCCTTTGCCAAATTTGCAGAGAAGAATTTGTATGCAATCCCGACCTCTTCGAAGTGCTTTGACCAAGCCTTGCGCTGTTCCAAGGTCATCATATCAGCCTTGTTGACGAGTAGCAAGTTTCTTTTGCGAGGATCAACATCTTTGACATAGTTCTCCAAATCTTCGGATCGGAACAAGAGCGGGTTTCGTGCATCAACGATTTGTACCACCAGGTCAGATCGTTCAATGACTCTCCAAAGTTGCCTCCAAACCTCCAAGTTACGCTCAAATGGCGTCATCAGCAGGTCGTTATTCTCCTGCAGCTCGGCCAATCCTCTGCGCCATTCCAACAGACTATCACGTTCTGCGCGATCGAGTTCCACTGGTGTAGTGGTCGAGTCCCATTTAGGTCTTCTCGGAACTGTCAGTCTGTCTTTGTGTGCCTTTTGTTTCCCGACTGCTGCTCTTTCCTCTGCTGACGACAAGAGATATGGGTTCTTCTGATCGGTGTGAATAATCTTCACGTTGCTCATTTTTTCAGCAGTGAAATCAGTACCAGCCAATTCTGCGGTAGACAAGAATTCATCGAGAGCTGCCTGCTCCGTCACGGATCTCATTTTCACCCATGATGCCTCTTCTCTTTCATTTGTGACATACTATTTCATGAGTCGTTAGCCCTAGAAATAAGATCGCAGAATAAAAATACTTACAGTTTCTCCTGTCGCATGGTTGATACGATGAATTCCTCCGCTGGTGACCTTTCTTCTGTCTGATCCCTTTCCCTTTCCGAATCTGTTGTTCATCAAGGCATTTCCAAGACCAACAGCATTCTTTGACTTTGCTAAAACCATTTTTGCGATGGGCGATATGCTTCAAATTCTCGGACGTTGTACGACAACGAAATAGTTCAAACGTATAGTGGTTGTTTGTGGTTCGTATCCTTTGCGGGTGTGTTATTTGCAAAGGCCGTGTGATGAATCAAGATTGATAATCTTGGTTTGTGTATCAGGAAAGGTAAGGTATCTGGTGGGATTAAATGAGGCAAAAACGTCAGTCTTCAGCGGGCACTTTTTCCGCGCCCCGCTAAACTTTTTATCAGCCCGTTCACAGCCTCGCTCTGTAAAATAAATTTCCCACGCGAATCTAAGGCCATATCCACTCGCGACATTATCGATCTCGATATTTTGTACACTTCGAGATCATCCGAACGACAACGATAATTCTCAGTGTCTTAACAATTAATTCGCATTTCTCGCACATTGCAAACAGTCAACATGGCGCGCAAAGGATGGATGTAAGAAAAATGCAACTTATCTCAAAAATTGTAAAATATTGTACTAACTTCACACGATAGTGATCGCAAGACAGCAAGTCACTTCCAGCTTGTTCACAGACCCCAGAATGACCCTCTCATTCACGATTCTTCCGCCTCTTCCATGGTCTTGAACCCAACTGCACTGCCGAACTCCAACAAAGTCAAGAAACTCAACGATTTGGAGTCCGAGCTAGGCTCTGGAGTCAATCTAAGAGACAATGAAGGAGAGGCTGCAAACCATGGCATTTACTATGATGACACTGAGTATGATTACATGCAGCACATGCGTGAGATCGGGCAGGGATCAGGGGATGCACACTTCGTTGAGGCACCATCGAAGGAGAAGAAGGGAAAGAATAAACAGTCTTTGGAGGATGCTTTGAAGGGCGTGAAACTGGACGACGAAATCCTACCGTCCAAGAATCTTCGTCATGAGACTTATCAGGCACAACAAAATGTTCCAGATGCCCTTGCCGGCTTCCAGCCAGATATGGATCCAAGGCTAAGAGAAGTTCTTGAGGCTCTGGAGGATGAAGCATACGTTGACGACTCTGACGAAATTTTCGGTGACCTCACAAAAGATGGACAGGAAGTAGATGAATACGATTTCGAAGAGGCACAGTGGGATGAGGACGATGAAGAAGGCTGGGAGTCGGATGCTACTGCGAAGCCTACTAAGGAGTACAAGGATGCGCCTGTGCCCGACTTGGTTGATATATCACAGAGTGATGGAGGAGATCATGGAGATGGTGATTGGATGGCGAATTTCAGCAAGTTCAAGAAAGATCAGAAGAAGGCTCCGGTGGCGCCATCACAATCGGATCTCCAGTCGTCTATGATGACTACCACTACCAACGGCGGACGTCGCAAGAAGCGCAAGGGTGCTCTCACCAACCCTTCCAACTACTCTATGACTTCCAGCTCCATGTTCCGTACTGAAGGTCTTACGGACCTCGATGCACGATTTGATGTTATTGAGGAACAATACAACGAGGACTTCGACGATATGGCCTCCATGTCTGCCGCCTCAAGCGTCTCCAGTGTCCAAGGACCTATCCGTGGTGATTTTGATAGCATTATGGACGACTTCCTTGGCGATTACTCTATGAGCGGGAAAAAACATGTCAAGAAGGGAAGATACCAAAGCGGAATGGAGCAATTGGATGAAGTCAGGAAAGGTCTTGGCCCAGCGATCGTTCGCAAACCCAAGTCCAAAGCCTAAATCTTCTTATGAGTCGAAGTTTTATATTTTTTTCTTTCTCTTTTTTTGGCGTTGCAGATCAAAGGGTTATATCACGGAGTTATGAGGTATGTGGTATAAAAATCGATGTGCCAGGGCTCGTCGCATGGTTTGAGGAGTTTACTCTATCTTTTGCAAGAATAAAGCTTTCTCACATACCTTAAATATCAATGCAATTCTAGCATAGATACTGGGCCTCTAGTTCCCAACTACCAGAATTCTATATCCAACATCAACGTACGAGCATTTGTTGCACTCTTATCAATCTTCCCTTGGGGTATTAATAAATTTTGTGACGGATCACAAGAGCTTAGTGCTTTTGACCATTTTGTGGCTTTGAATTGCTTGATATGGGTCATTGTGAGGCTCATGATAGTTATGGGATTTTGAGAACGACATAGTCCAAAAATCAATATAACTATAACTAGGAACTGTCGGACTTCAATATGTCAGTCAATCGTGATAGGCCTCTGTGTGGCTGGTTGCCTGAATGCGGGCTATTTTGGTGTGGCTGGTTAGTTGTTGGACGTTTAAGGTTTCTAATGTGGCTTGAGCTCAGACTTAGAGACAATGGATGCGACTTCATTGTCGCGATAGCAGATATTGTGAGCTGCTGCGAGATTCCGACGCTCAATCACATTGATTGTCCATGACCACCCTTTTCTTCCTTTCCTTCTCCTCTGCCTCTCAATCTTTCCACATGAAGTCAATCACAAGATATGTCCTCTCTTCTTCGAGGTAACAGTCGCGGCTCACGCGCTGCACCTCGTGGACCTAGCACTCGTGGAAGAGGTATGCTTCGAACTCTGCGCCATCGTGTTCTTTGCTAACTTTGATGCTGTAGGACGTGGCAGGGGAGCATTAAGCTCCTCCAGTAAGTTTTCACACAATACTGACAGACCTTCACCGCTTTCCCCAAGGCCTCCAAGTGCTCCTCGCAGAGGCCGCAGCTGGCGGGCAGGTAAATATCACCAGAATGATCGCTCAAATTTCGAGAAAACAGATGCAAACATCGGCGCGAATACCCAGTCGACCATACAGTCGGACCCTTTCGAAAAAGAGCGCCAAGAGAACGCAGCGAAGCGCGCGCAACGAGGTGCTGAAGCAACAAAATCAAGCCTAAGAGGAAGGAGCGCAACGACAGGAGCCAGCACAACGAAAAGGGTTCATTTCCCAGATATCGAAGTTACTTCTGAATCATCGACGCCATCTACCCCTTTCAACAGTACTGCGGGGCTGCCAAAAGGTGTTGCGAATGGTACATCAATGATGGGATCACCTTCATCTTGGGCCGGATCAATGGCGAAGTCCAATACTAATAGTACTGAGGGTACCAATCCTTTTGGAAGTGCGGTATCATCGTCCTCTTCGCCAATGGGATTCAATCCGTTCGGTGCACCCCCAACCAAGCCCACACCAGCCTTTGGCATTGCGAATATGTCGACTGGAAACAATCCATTTGCAAAGCCATTTGATGCACCTGCCTCCATCCCTCCATCTTTTGGCACTCAACCTGCTCAATCTAGTCCCTTTTCCTCCTCGAACTCCGGCTTGAACGCTTTTGCGGGAGGTCCTGTAAAAGCCAATCCATTCGCAAATACTGCGATATCAGCACCAGTGCCAGTCTTCGGAACGTCCTCTCCAGCCTCAACCAATAGCGCAAACCCATTTTCTGAAGAGCCTGTAGGGGGTTCCTCATTGAACGATTTTGGCCAGAAGTCTCTGAGGCAGGCCCCATCACCATCTTCAAGGACGGAAGCAAATCTTTCGACGGAAAAATGGGCTGTTGAGATTGAGAACTTCTTACGGAAACAAGGCATTATAGCGCCTAAATGGCCGACAAGCAACCCAGGAGATCCGTCTCAGAAAGCTGCTGTTGAACAGTACTGGCAAGCTTACAAAGGCTATAGGGCCAAGGTTCGATCAGCGCTGATAAAAAATGGATTTCTGGACGACCCCGACAAACCTAAGAAGCTGAGTGAAGCGATTGACTTCAAGGGAATCTGTGAGGAGATGTGCCCAGAGTTCGAGAAGATTACAAGGATCATGGAGCACGATGTTCAGGGTGCAGAAAAGGCTCTCTCTCCAGACGGTTCGACAATGTGGCCATCTCTCCCAAAAATGATTAAGGCACTTGCTCGATCTGCTGCTGGTCAAGATGCTCCACTACCTGCTGATGTCAGATCACCCGCCGCGCTCAAACGCACTCTTGATTATCTAATAGATAAGATACTTGGCGATAACGACTTAGCATCTGTTCACGGTTTCCTATGGGATCGAACTCGTGCCGTACGGCGTGATTTTGTGTTTCAACAGCAATCTATGAGTAGCAACGAGGATCTTCTCGCGGAAGTGTATTGTCTCGAACACATTACACGATTTCATGTCATTGCGCTGCATCAGATGTCAAAGAGTGAGGTGGTTGCCGAAGACTTCTCTGAGCAGCAAGAGATTGAGCAACTAGGCAAAGCTCTTTTGTCTCTCATTCATGCTTACGAAGATTGCAATGGTCATGACATTGTATGCGAGAATGAGGCTGAGTTCCGTGCGTATCATATCATCTTCAACGGTCAATATACCGGTATAATGGAGCAGGTACAGGACTGGGGCTGGGAATTGTGGGAGGGTTCTCATGAAATTCAATCTGCAGTGGCATTGGTCGAGTCATTACAGAATACCTGGACACCCCAGGGGCCCCTCCGACCTCATGGTTCCACTGACATTGCCCTCAACGCATATGCAAGATTTTTCTCTATTGTCAAGGACCAAGACATATCCTATACGATGGCCTGTTTCTGTGAAATCCATTTCATCAGGGTTCGAAAAGCTGTATTGAAGACGATCCTGTCAGCCTATCGGAAACAGCGCGATCAGACACGAGACTGGACTCTATCTAACTTGAACGCGTATCTGCAATTCGATGATGAGGAAGAAATCATTCCATTTTGCGAGGCATATGGATTGCGATTTGAACAATCAGGCGATGAGGAGTTTCTTTATCTTGATGTGGACGATGCCGTCGAAGACCCCTTCCCACCGCTCAAACAGACTCACTCCATGTCTTTGGTAGAACGAAAGCGTGGTAACAGGACCTTGCCAGAGGTCATACACCAGACAGTGTTTGAGGAGGAACAACATGAACAGAATGAGGACGACTTAATGTTCGTACCTAAAGATAAAGAACCAGCAACGGAAACACCAAGAGCCTCTTTGTTCCAGGGTTTTACTCAGAACAGCATATCCACAACGTCTCCAACCACTAAATCTCCACTTTTCGAACCACCACAGTCATCTTTCAGTATCTTTGACAGTAAACCGAGTGCTTTTCCTACTTCGAGTGTTTTTGACAGCACACCAGCCATGCCTCCTGTCACAAACTTTTTTGGTCTACCTAGAACTCAAGAGTCAGAGCAGTACGATGCAAGCAATGATAAGCCAAAGTCACCTGGCTTCTCAACCCCCGGTCTCCAAAAGATACAAAGTTCTTCCAGTTTTTGGCAGACAGCGCAATCTCAGCCTGCGAGCCAAGAAAACTTTGCAGAAACCGCAGAGCCACTTGTTCCTCCTTCTCAGCCGGTAGAATCGAAGCCATTCTCCTTCGCAGCCTCCAAACCATTTTCAGGTTTTGGAACAATCTCTAGCTCCCCGCAAAATCTTTCCACAACTACAGCGCAATCAAAGTTGCCGGGTCTTGACTTACTAAGCGGCTCGAAGTCCTCTCCTTCTACATCCACTCCGACATCGCTGTCTCCATCATCACCTCTGCAGCCAGTGAATCAGAAGCCAGAAACATTGATGACAACGCCTGTACCCAATTTCACCCCAAATCACAATACCTTGCACCAACCTACCCCGCAACCTTTGCCACAGCTACCAGTTACGTCAACACCTCACCCTCACGGACCTGGGCTACCAGAGTTTGCTGAGTGGTTTGCTTTGGGGAAGAATGGTCTTGTCGATCAGTTTACCTCATACACAATTGAGAACATTCTTGCGAAGACACTAGCCCAATTCGAGGCTGATAAGTTGCAGGAGAAAGAAAATGCAGAACATCGGGCTGCGTGTGAAGTAGCAGATCAGTTTAGAACCCGGGGCCTTGCTACGAAGTACGGACATCGATGGCGACAAAATGTTCGGAATATATGGCTTCGCAGACGAGGTAGAGAAGGGCGCCAAGCTCGTCGAAGAATGGCCGAGAGTCTCCGATCTTCTCGAGCCTCCCAGTCAGACTCACTTGTAGATGATTTACGACAAAGCACTCAGCGAAGCATATCTCAAGAACTGCTGATATCAACTGGCGTACTCGATGGTATCCATAGTCCCAACCGGGACGCCCGTCGCATCATGAGCGACAACCCGGGAGCAATGAGGCCACCTACGAATACAACACCTCAGCGAAGATTCCGGAGCCCAACTCAGAGCCAAGCTTCATCAACTGATTTTGTACTTTCACAGTCCTCGAGTCTTCGTCGGTCGCAATCACAGCAGAGCCACTTACGAAAGTCGATCATGTCTGACCCTGCCTTACTTGCTGGCGGTACCAGAAGCCATCTCTTTTCTAGCAAGTGGACCCCAGAGGAAGATAAGAGGAAATCAGTTAGCGGTGTTAAAAGTGACTATTTCCGTCTAAAAGCCCGCGGAATTACAACACTTCCAGACGGTTCTCCACTAGCCACATCTGCCGCGAACCTTCTGACGCGTAAATTATCCTTTGATAGTTTTGAGCGACCGTCAACACCTCCACGTCCTGCAAGAAGGCCGAATGCTCGCAGCGTTCCTTCTAAATTGAATGGTGATGGCAGAGTGTCCGTTCGGTCGAGTATGGATAGGGAGGAGGATTTTAGAAGGATAAAAAGTCAGGCACAGGCATACATGGCCAAGGATATAGACAGCCGTTCCTCTCAAGGCACTAAGCGTACATTTGACGATGATGAGGAAGAGTTGTTTGCAAAGGCGAAAAGGATTAGGGAAGCTATGGATGAAGGTGCATTGTGGTACAGGGAAGAGTCGCAACGACATTCTTCAACTAGCAGTATACCTTGAGGAAGTTGAAAATGGGACAAGTGATGGATGTTATATATATTGATTTAGTGTGGTCTTGTGGCCCACAATGCTTTTGATGGGAGAAGGATTGATGCATTTCAGCGAATGGCGTTTTGGGACACTTTGGGCATTTGCAAGGTGTTACAGCCACGGTGGTTTAGGTCCAGGACAGACAGTCAAGGTAGTCTTTGTGACTTAGAAACTTATGTGCTCATATCATACCCGAAATCTGAAAGATTGTTCCGAATCCAAACTACAGTAGACACTGACTAACAATAAATGCCTGAAAGTCGATATTGAGCCATCTAAATACTCTGCTGTCTTCTCGTTCTCAATCAATTGGTCAGTTGTTCGAGGGCCGTCAGAACTGTTGGTCCATCATCATCATCATCATAATGCACGTGATCTTAGCGAACCACGCACGGCGGAAGGAAATTTTGAGAATGGCGCTAGTGCGGCAGCTTCAAGAAATTCCATCTGAGTGAACAAGCTCTGCCGTGAATTTTCGACAAACGCCCAACGACACTCACCAAAAGATCATCTTCGCCACTTTATATCGCAAAGATGGCAATGGTTGTGTCGCAGAAAGATATGGATTACAGCATCAAGCCAGAGGCTGTAACTCCTGCAGTTGACACCAGCACATGGCCGCTGTTGTTGAAGAATTACGAGAAGCGTAAGCATTTTTTCCCTGCGAACAGACGCGCCCACATTTACATTGATTGACAATCTGATTCTCATAGTTCTCATTCGCACTGGTCACTTCACCCCAATCCCCAATGGATGCACTCCTCTCAAGCGTGACCTTAAGTCATACATCTCTTCCGGTGTTATCAACCTCGACAAGCCTTCCAACCCTTCTTCCCACGAAGTCGTCGCATGGGTCAAGCGCATGCTCAGAGTTGATAAGACCGGTCACAGTGGTACTCTCGATCCAAAGGTCACTGGTTGTTTAATTGTCTGCATTGACCGCGCTACCCGTTTGGTCAAGTCGCAACAAGGTGCAGGAAAGGAATATGTCTGTGTTATCAGACTCCACGACAAGCTTCCTGGAGGAGAGGCACAATTCGCTCGCGCTTTGGAGACCATGACTGGTGCTCTTTTCCAACGCCCACCTCTTATCTCTGCTGTCAAGAGACAACTCCGTATCCGAACCATTCATGAGAGCAAGCTTTACGAATTCGATAATGAGCGTCACTTGGGTGTCTTCTGGGTCAGCTGTGAGGCTGGTACCTACATCCGTACACTCTGTGTACACTTGGGTCTTCTTTTGGGTGTCGGTGCTCACATGCAGGAGCTCAGACGTGTAAGATCTGGTGCCATGGATGAGGCCAAAGATATGGTTACTTTGCACGATGTCCTCGATGCCCAGTGGATGCAGGACAACACCAGAGACGAGTCTTATCTCAGAAGAGTTATTGCTCCTTTGGAGACCCTCCTCACCACCTACAAGAGAATCGTTGTCAAGGACAGTGCTGTGAACGCCGTCTGCTATGGTGCTAAGCTTATGATTCCAGGTCTTCTTAGATATGGTATGTTATCCTTGTTTTCTTCCATGCATTAATATTTTACTAACAATGGTCTTCAGAGGCTGGTATCGAGGTTCACGAGGAGGTTGTTCTTATGACCACCAAGGGTGAGGCTATTGCTCTGGGTATTGCTCAAATGTCTACTGTTGAGCTTTCAACATGCGACCACGGTGTCGTTGCCAAGGTCAAGCGTTGCATCATGGAGCGTGATTTGTATCCAAGAAGATGGGGATTGGGACCAGTTGCCCTTGAGAAGAAGAAGATGAAGGCCGATGGCAAGCTTGACAAGTACGGTCGACCAAACGAGGCTACCCCAGCTAAGTGGAACACCGAGTACAAGGACTTCAATGCTCCTCTTGACGGTTCTGCCGCCGCCCCAGTCGCCGAGGTCACCTCTGCTAAGGATGTTGCCGCCGCTCCAGCCGTTCCAGCTGTTGATGCCGATGCTTCCATGATGTCTGTCGACTCCCCAGCCGCGGACAAGAAGCGCAAGCGCCATGATGGAGAGACTGCCGAGGAGAAGGCCGAGAGAAAGAAGAAGAAGAAGGAGAAGAAGGAGAAGAAGGCCAAGAAGGAGGGAAAGAAGGTCGAGGAGAGCGATGATAGCGAATAGAGTCTTATCTTGGGCGGGATTTGAACTATTGTTGTGGCTATCGAAGCTTCTCTCGGTTGCGAGGTTTGCATTTTCTGTGGTACTACTATGCTCTTCTGAGCGGCGTTTTGTGTATCATATTGCTGGATATCGCTGGTCACTAAAAGGAGTTCGGGAATTTGAACTGTTACATGAGCCTTTGATGTTATTCTTGATTGTGTGTGTGACCTGCATGTTTTGAAGCCGAGATATCCGTTAGGTCCGAGGACTGAAGCCTAGACCAGACACCGTAATTCAATAACACGGAACGGCCATCAGTTAAGATCTGGCGTGGCCAGATCCTTCCTATTTCAAGGTTATCAAATCTATGCCGATAACCAGGTGATCACGATTCCATCGATGAGGGACTATTCTAGTAAGGTTACAACCTGCAATCCCGCCTTCCCCGCACTCCAACAGCCGGTTTATCTCTTGAATATACATGCCCGATCTAGACGCGGCTCAAGATCCTCAGTAGTCCAATAATCTGCCCGGCCGTCAAGGTCACAGGCCGTCTCAATACCGCCCACCATCAGAAAAGCGCCGAGGCGGCGCATATCAATAGATGTCGGTATCGATATCGATATCCTGACCTCTCGACACACTCCAATAATACACATACCCGCATAGATACGCTCTTCACAGCGACCCCCCATAGCCGCTACGCGCGTCTACAGCCTTCTGTGCCGCTGTTTGCGTGGCCGGATACGACCGCATCGAACATCGCATTCGATGGTCCGCGTCGTCCGGCAGCGGTTCTGGTCGGCGGCGGTGTTAGGAGATCGCGGACGACGTCGTCTTCGCTGCTTGCGGGGAGTGCGGAGCAGAGGGTCATCGGAGATCTGGAGTCGGTGAGGACTTGGCTGCTGGGCAGCATATGCATCACTGCAATGCCGGCGGAGCTCGAAGCCCAAGCGCTATCCATCTACCTATCTGTCTATCTGTCTATCTGTCTGTCTATCTATCTCTATCCCATTGTGGTCGTGCTGTACGTCGTTAGATAACCTAATTACCCCATTGGGAATTCCATACTTCCTGCTGCATCCAGAGAGCGAGGAGTGCCAGTGTCCCCATCCACGTCCTCCCCCACGATCCACCCGGCGTCGCTTCCATCCCACTCGACTCCGGCGCCCCTCTCCCCTGCCTTAGGGCTGCGCGGGCCTCCAGTCCGAAAGAGGGAGGAGCATTGCCCTTTCTCCCCTCAACAGTTGCACGCTCGTGCCGTCGCTGGCGGTGGCCGGTGGATTCTCTCCAGGGCTTGCGTCATCTGTATAGTGAGGTTGAGAGTTGGTTGTGCCGATTTACCTATATTGCATACGGCCCGATGCATAAGGCCCAAGGCACGATGTGTATACGCGGCCTTCCTCACGTTGTGTTATCGCTTCTCAGCAGAGGAAAAGCACGAGATCCTGAAATCTAAGCAACTCGAATGCGCCGCCGTGATAATAGGTACCATCATCCAGTGGGCATGGAGAAAGAGACACAAGCTCTGCGGAATGGGCAGTAATAAATGATATCCGGCTTCCCCAAGCGGATCCGTCTCTGCCCTGCGCTGATCTCTGTGCTGATCCAGCTGCCACAGAGCCAGATGAGGAAGGGCTCTTCATGAGCTTATTCGACATAGTCTTCATGCTACCATTAAGCACCAGCCATGCGATCGATGATGGGAAAAGGAAGCGCGCCTTTGCGCTTTGCGCCCGCGACGATGCGGAGCGCCACAGATTGCTGACAGGCTCTCACTCCCACGCGATGCTGTGGCTGCGGGGGGGCCCCATGTCCCCCATATGCATATCCCCCATGAAGGCCGTTGGTATCAATGCGCATGCGCGACGACGGATCCGTACCTTGCGGACACGAAGGGCCATCATGTCGTAAAGCAGCGAGGGCTCCATGAGCAGTGACACGGGTTCGTGTGCTCGGTACCGTGTGGAAATTGAAAAAAAGCGAGATTGAGAGCACGAGGGCTATGAACTGCACATTGAAGTCATGAAATCGAAACTTACTTTGAGTGTCTGTTGTACCTCGTGTAACTCGGCTTGCCTACATCGCAGGTATTTCGGTCCTGCAGAAGACTATCGCATGCAATTCTTACCCTCACAGCATGCAGATATATCATACTGCGTAGAGTATTGCATCTTCAAATATCGAATGCTCACCTCACCTCACCTCACCTCGCAATGTGATGTAATCTGGTGATCTGGTCAATCCACCAACAACAAACCCACATGTAATATCCCAACAGTAACGGAAACCCTCCCCATTGCCTGCCAAGCGATCCCGACGATTTGTCGCCTGGTGCTTGCTTTGCAGAGTTCAGAGGCAGAAGTCAGTTCACGGCCGTCGCTTGCTCGCAAGGATGCGATATCGGGTCTATGGCAGCCGGCCTGTCCCTCCAGAAACAGTAACAAGACAACAACAGCAACAAAGACGGCACGGGGCAGCTCAGCATATGTACAAGTACTTGTCGCTGTTCGAAGGCGTGCATTCCGCTGTTAGGTACGGTTCACATACCGCACACGGGCGTGGATGAGGTTCCGTACCTAGCTATCTGTACAGTACATACAGTACAGTACGAGTGCCTGCGTGTCATATTGTCCGTGCCGTACATGAGAGGCTTCTGGAAGGAAGTGTGATGGGCTGTGAGTCGTTGAGAGGCTGTACACAGCACGGGCTGCGTCGCAAGGCTCAAGGCTCAAGCCGTGAGGTCTGTAAGGTAGAGGTACCTGGGTAAGGTACACAGGACCTTCAGTTCGAGTTCGTAGCTGTTCTAGCCTTTCAGCGGAAGAGTGGACGATGCTCTCTCATCCCAAGGGACAGATTTATTTATATCGGACCACGATTGCGAGAGAAGTATCAATTGCGGGTATTGTTCCTCGCTGCAAGGTCTCGGAGCGCTGTCGGGGTGAGGGACCGACTCAAACGTGGGCTTTCGACTGTTGAAGGTTCGCTGCCCGTTGTGGGGTTGAGTTGCGGGTGGAGACGGTGGAGTTTGAAGTCAAGTGGAGTGTCCGTGTCTGTGTCTGTGTCGAGAGCTTGGCCATGCGCGTCGAGTCTCCATATACCTGAGGATATGCGCCCATATGCATACCTATGCTCCGTCCACAGGTGCATACATGAATATTCTTCACTCCTTACCTGATTCTGTAGATAGATCCTCAATTGGAGCGTCGATATTGCGTACAATATGTCATATACTGTGTATCGTATATGTACAATACATATACATGAACTATATCAGATCCTGTCAAGAAATCTGCGCCCAGTCACTCAGCTGATTGGATTTACGACACCGAGGATTCCTGGAGTACTTTATAGTTTTACTATGTTTTTTCAATTTGATTCTGTAGTAGTTGATGAACAACGCACGCTGAAATGCTGTCAAACGATTGTCCAATTCTTTCTGGTCCCTTTTGTCGCTGTCTTTCCTGGAAATGCTCCCATGATCCCCCGAACCTGAGATCCCCTTCCCACCCCCCAACCTTGCCGAGCCTGCCATGCAAATCCTATGCTCCCCCAAGTGATATCATTCATTATGGTCCCTGGGCCATATATCCATCCGTCATCACCATTTAAACCAAAATATAAACAGTGAAAAGAAAATATCCGCGTGGTGCGAACCGTATAGGCGGACGCTCAGATTTTGTTCATTGCCAGCGGATCAGTGCTTTGAGGTCTGGCATGCGTAGCCATAGGATCCCATGGCGGACCTCTCCCCTGCGGTGGCTTGGGACTCGAGAAGGAGCTTTGTGGGGTGTGGTATTTTGCTTCGCGCCCAAAATAGTCTGGGGTGATTCGTCCGTTAATGCCGTTCGTGACTAAGGGTGATAAAGGAGTGATGACTGGCTCAGGACTCTTGGGGTTGGGAGAGAAGGCGAGATCCTTGCCAGCCAGCATCTCATACGCACGTGGGTCTTTGGTATTATACGTTCTTGCATCGGCCGACACAAATTCGCGCGTTGGTGCGACACGCCCTTTAACGAGATCATACCATCCTGTGAACATGGTGTAACGTCCGAAAAGTAGGAGAAGCCAGATGCCGTTGAACTGGAATTGTTAGTTATCTGTTAACTTTTGAGCCTCGGCGAATAGAAACTTACTGAAAGGAGTATCAATACTGCCATGACCGTGGATTCGTTCACTGTCAAGCTGCTGGCTTCGTCGTAACACTTTGTCTTGTCACCATCCGCTTCCACCAGGCACTTGATCCAAGGCAATGCTTTGGTGGTGCTCTTGACAACCTCCTGCTCGGTGTTGTCCATGAAGACAAAGACCACGGCAAAGAAGATAACATCCGCCACAATCAAAAGGACAATTGCAATTCCTCTCCATTGAAGCTCAATGACTCGTCGAACTCGTCGATAAGCTTGCTTCGGCGAAACAGTTCTTACACTGTTGGTGTAGGAAGGTAAAACGCCCGAGCTGTTTGTCGTCGAACTATCGTCTGCCAAAGAAGCCAGATAAACCTTGATACAGTATCCGAACGTGGAGAACTGAATGATGAGGGTAATTCCACAAAAAATAAGGAGTGGCGCCCAGAAATCTGCCAGGCTGTTCTGGTGGTTGATGTGGCAGGTATCTCCGAATCGGAAAGAAACACCACTGAAGACGAAAGCCAGGACTGTTGCGACTATCGGAATTCCCCAACCAATGGTGATTGCACCGTACATAAACTTGCGGCCCATGACCACCTCCCAGCAGATTTGGAGATGCAATGCAAGTGCCCGCATGAAAATCCACATGACTCCTCCCCATCCGCCGGCCACCAATAATGCGCCGGAGAGGGCGCATGTTTTACTACTGTACATATCATGCGGAGTAACTAATTCTCGTATAAGCAGTTGTTATTGGGGATGAACACGAAAGTATCTTACTGTCATTGTAGCACTGATTAGGTTTTGCTGCTAGAGGAACAATGAAGCCTAACTGGAAATAAACATCAGCTTATTGTGTATAACCGAGAATCTGTGCTGACTTCTTACCTGCATCAAAACTGTTGCCAGCGTTAAACAGACACTGAGATAATGTCTATGTGTCTTTCCAACTGGTAACATGGCAAACGAGGCCAGTAGAAATACTGAACAGGCCATTGCTCCAACACTGATCCAGCTCGCTGCATGCGTTATTGTGTTAAAATTGCTCGGATATAACCAATTGGTCTGCGGACATGGCAGGCAACATGATATTCCAGCTTCGAGTGATGAGCAAAATCGGCCTCGTATGAATCCCCCGGTGGTGGGGAATAATGATTCCTGGAGAAGTGGTGCAGGACATAACCCATTCAAAGATGTGCTTGAATCCGACATTGTGATGATGTTAATAGATGATTAAGGTGAAGTGACGGTGGCTAATATTCAAGAGGTTGACGACTGTGCGTGTATAAAATCGTGTCCCGCGGGGCTTTCGCCAACGATATACGATAAGTCAATGCTGTTGAGACTTAGCAACTGTACAGGTGTGCCACGAGGTATATACTAACAGCAAAGATTGATGGTGTATAGGTACAAATGACGAAACCAGTTAGTGCTTCGTCCTAGGAGGTTATTGATACAGGTGATAGCAACGAACGCCTGGATCTTACGTGCTGAAACTGTGGGATTCGGCAACGCTCGAGCCGGTAAGAGGTTGAATGTATATCGAATTTAAGGAATGTTTCGTTCAGGCCTAGATGGGCGAACGTTCAAAATTTCACAGTATATTCATGACCGAAGACTTTCAAGAGGATCACGGGTCAGAGGTATGGAAGAGGATGAGAGTATAGATAAGTAATAAGCCGCCGTGAAGGGCAACAGAACGGAGCCAGTCCAGTAACTAGTCATGCGTAAACTGCAAGTCGGAGTGTTGATGAACGAAAAGGCCAAGAGGACCGATGTTCGTCGGGGGTGAGAAGTGGAAATTGATTGGAAAGGCATGTCGGCAGGGATAATTGATGGCCACATATGGGAAGGGACCCTTGACAGCATCTTTTTGCTCTTTTCTCTGATTTTTCTCTGAAGTTTGCCGGGGGGGGGGCATGTTATGCACAGGAAGGGTTATGGAAGCACGGCGTCTGCAGTTGAACGAGGGAGGGGATAGAGAGGCGTGAAGGGACATGATTTGACGGGGGGGGGGAGGATAGAGCAGGACGATGCAAGCCTGTGCAGATGGTGGACCCGGCGTGGATCGACGTCTCATCGTCGTGGTTGTGGTTGTGGTTGAGGTCTCTTGGTGGTCAAGTCAGTCATAGGCCCTTTTTTCTTCTTTTCGCGAGGGAATGAGAAGCGCAAGTGAGAGTCAGGGAGAGGGTGAGGGTGAGGACATGCGGATGCGGATGCGGATGAGGGCGAGGATGTTCGTGAGGATGATCGTGAGGGCGAGGGCGAGGGCGAGGGCGAGGGCGAGGGCAATGGGCACAGACTCACGGAGACTACCCATACCTGGGTCCCTAGGTACCGACTAACGACTAACGACTAAAGGCGGCGGAACATGAGAAAGCGCTGTGTATGGCCCACGCCGGCAACCCTGGGACAGCACTCATCATACAACATCGAAGTCATCTTAATTGTTGAGCACAACAGGAGCAATGTTGGACACCTCTAGCCAGTCACAATGGTCAGTCCAGTAAGCAAATGAAGAGAAAGAACTCCGAGATGTTGGAGGAATGGAATGGATTTAGATGATCATGATCGTCTGAGGACCGTTCCATAATCCAACAAGGGAATCCCACGCAGAGTAGAGCTACTGTAGTTGATGTCTCGACTCCTCCTCCTCCTCCTCCTCCTCCTCCTCCTCCTCCTCTTCCTCTCCCTCTCCCTCTCCCTGTCCTTCTCCTTCCAACTATCTTCACTCTCCGAAGTATGGAGTCCCGGAGTATATCTCCAAGACTTGGGGTTTTGAACAGAGTTGCAGCAAATCCAGCATGGATCTCCAGTCTCTACCTACTAGTCCCTAGACCATCGGGATGAGAGTGATCTCCATGCTCACGGATGGCCCAGATATTGGCCAAACAGGCCTCCCATTAGCACGAGGTGAAGAACCAATACAGTAGAGTACGGAGTACATGCAGTTATGGAGCGACAGATCACATATGGCATATGGTACATGGAAGCTGTCGAATAATGTTGGACGATGAAAGGTTGATGACGGCTGGAGAAAGAGCTGAGCTCAAATGAGATTTTCTGTGATTTGCCATCCGTCAGTCCAATCGAGCAAGGTAGAGAGAGAGGTATTACCTGGAGAGAATACAAGTAGGTAACTATACGAAGTTCACGTCGTCATGTGTGTGTTACAGTATCCAAACACGAGCATCACGATGCAAGCGACGGATCGCGGGTCCCATACTGTGAGCCTTTGAGGATGAGGATGAGGGGGCATGACAGGCGTGACAGGCACATACATGTACATACATATTTGCTGTGATGCACCAATGCATCAGCATCAGCATCAATATCAACATCAACATCAACATCAACATCAACATCTGAACGCCGCCGATGTTCACCAACCAGCAACACGAGAGCCCTGCTTCTTTTCCATCGAGCAAGGTGAGGTGCTTTAGTTGGGTATTCCACATCTACGTATGTACATATGTAGGTAGCTATCCTACTGCAACGGACTTCCAGGCGCATTAACTAAACTACCTACGTACAATACAATACAATACAATACAATACAATATCACGAATACCTATAATGCAACACCTACTCGTACCTGATCTCCTCGCGAATCATACCTCGTGAGTCACTCATGCCCTCCTTGCTCGTGCGTACGAGTAAGTGCCCAAGTACGTAGCACATACTGACTTACTTCCAAACTCCAAGCTCCAAGATCCAAGCTCCAAGCTCCACCGCGTAATCGAATAGCAATCCTCATTCCTACTGTGTTCTACTCTAGTACGTATTGCTCGCAATATACCCTACTGTCCATCATTGTTGACTGCTGATTGACTCTTCTCTACTCTCTGTTTCCTGTTTCCTGTTTCCTGTCTCCTGTTGAGGCCTTGACGGACATTCCGGACCCATATTGCCTCGACTGGGCAGATCTGGGCTATGCAGCCGCCGTCGGGACCGTTAGTGACCACAGCTCACTGCCTGTCACTGTGCTGAAGCGAACTCCTCAGCAGACGGCAGGGGACAACCGCAGCTCTCAGAGCCGTGAGTGGCCCTTGGCCGTCAACAGCATCCCCAATGGAAGGCATGCCTTTGTCGCCCTCTCCACTATCAAAAGTAAGGTACCGCTGGGTACATCATGAGTCGGCAGCGCCGTGGACGCAAGAGCCATATATGCCTCGTTTCTACAGTAGTTGTAGCTGCAATTCCTCAACAATGCCATACTATGCCGTCCGAACTGTATCCACCGTCATTCTGCTTGTACGGCACTCCACCGTCACAGTGGATAGCGACGGGGACGCCTTCCATGAGTTGAGCATGGCCGCCTCACCATCGCTGTTCTGATTGGGTCTTCCTGTGCGGCAACGGATCATCCTCTCATGCTCCCCCCCGAGACTATCACACGCCGTGGCGTCAGTCAGAGTGTCTCTCAATCACGGTGTCGAGCGCATGTCGGCTCGCAATTTTTCATAAATACATAAGTATTTTTGCCTGTAGCTTGGGATATAATGTATGGCGAGCCTATGGTGCTACCCACTTATCTAGTACAGTACAGTACTGGGCTCCGTTAGCGTGTAGCTATGAATATAAAGATTACCACCTAACGGGGATGGCTGGTTGAGCAGAAGCTGGCCGGTTGCCGTTTAATATATCGATGTTTGGAGTGTAAAGCCACGGCTCTACCTTACGACTTAGAGTGTACTACGAACGGAGAGCATACGGTAAGATTAAAATCTGCCACCGAATTTCCGGCAGGGTACGGTCCGTTGCCCGTTCAATCTCATGGCGTAGGTACAAGTACAAGTACAAGTACAAGTACAAGTACAAGTACTTCATAACGACTAGGTAACGATTAAGATAGGTAAGGCACCTGGATTGAGAGGTGTTGGATCGGTGATGTTCCATCGACTCAAAGTCACTATCCCCTCATCACTATAGCTCAGCGGCACAACCAACAGGGCCACAGCTTAGTCGTTAGGTAGGTATGCTTCCACATCTTCATAGTACTTGTACTTGTACATACGTAGTACTTAGATGATACGATGCAAGTGTCAATTTACTTCACAGACATTCTCTCAGCCTGTACGAATCTCTGAATGGTTGGGGGCTACAGCTGTCAAGAGTGCATAGCTAGGTATATACAAGAACTATCATACTGCATACTGCAGGTCAATGTATGCTGTAAGCCCGTGGCTGCTGGCCCGAATACCTATTCACCAGGCACCGTCCTACGCATTGCGGGGGAACACTGGGAATTCGAAGCAATGCACGTCCACAAAACATGGGGAGCGTCTTTTCTTCACAGTGAATTCCCTTGCGAATGTAACCTTACACAGTACACTTCCATCATGTACTCCTGTATCAGATGGAATTCGGCAACAGTGTGTAGATGGATACATGTGTACATACAAGAGACGATGGAACTGTGACGAGAAGAGATCCAACGAGCATGACACCGTTCATCCGGATTCCCAAATGCACGAGAATAACATAACAACATAACAACACGAATCACCGCACATGGTTGCCCACACGATACACGCCTAATACTACGACAACTCCCCCCTCCCCCTCTCAAGCCATCAATCCCCACGAAACAAAGGTCTCGAGCAGCAGCGTTTCACGCCTCGACGTCCAGCTGAACTGCCGAGTTCATCTCAATCGCAAGGGGAACAAGTGCCATCCACGGAAGAGGCCACTTGGGTCTTGGTGAGGTCTTGGTGAGGTCTTGGTGAGGTCTAGGTGCATTCGCTGCCCTCACTACTCCCGGTAGCCGAGTATCAAAGCGCACATTCGCTGCCCGGGCGCTGGCGCCGGGGACGTGTGTACAAGTGTGTACAAGTGTGTGTACGAGTGGGAATAGAGGCACGGGTAGGTGTGTACCTGTACTTGTACCCGATGGTGTTAGCAAAGCGTGAGAGTTCCGCCATCACCGGCCACCAGGGCGAAAGTCAGAGGCCAAAACACCTCGTGTCGCGGCTGTGGATCACCAAGAATCCCTCTTGCTCTCTGCACAACCCTCCTCTGCTCTCCTCTCCTCCCAAGATGTCTCACCCCGCACGCACGCCCGACGACGACGACGAATTGTCAGTACCATCTAATATGTAAGTACATATCCCACATGCCTCTCTTGCGTCTCGAAGGACACCTTGCCCGCCCACGCCAATGCCAGTGCCAATGCCCGGAAGCTTCTGCACGATACATACATACGTAGAGAGCACTTATGAGGATCAACAGACGGCCACCCAGGACCACGGAAAGCCGAATCCAACTACCACATACGACGTCAACTCACACCGCGCACTCTGGGGCACGCGCTTCTGCGGTGCTAACGTCGTAGGGAAGGAGGGAAGATTCTGGATGGCGCACGTGACCTTGGGCTCTTTGGGCGCCGAGGATGGAATGCTCGCTCGTGAGCCATCATGTACTGTAAGACTCGCTCTCGCTCCCGCCCTTTTGACTTTTTCGCGCGTCGTCCCAGTTCAGAGACACTTCTGGGCGCTTCGTGCTAGGCATGTATGTGTGCATATCAGCTGGTCGTGGTGATCTGCGCCGAAGGATTGAGAGACAATGGAGTCGCGCGTGTGAGCTCGACCAGGCTTGTGGATTTGGATTTGATGCCGAGAATAGTCGGCTCTTTCCTTTCGTCTCTAGCTGAGACCCATTCACTACTTGGCAAGCTTCATCGATGTGGAAAACTTGCTCGGTTTGTCTTTCGGTGTACGGTGATGCTGTGAACTAGGCCATCGAAGGAGCTGTTGGATTTGCCTGGGGGTTCTGCATTGATGGAATTCATGATTCGTGCAATATATTTGATTAACGCAATGCATGCAACTGTGCTGCGTACTCCATATGTCGTCCCTGAGACGGAGGACAAGGATAGGAAAAGGGCAATGCGGATGTTCGCACGTGCTTGATATCATGAACGCGTCACAGACGACCTTCATGTATAGGGGTTCAGGGGCGCGTCAAAAGACGTTTGACATTTGGGAGGGAATCTCTGAGGCGTTGAGGAACATTTGAGGTGCAGATATCTCCAGGTTCATGTCTTTAATTCCTGTCAGGCACAGTCCTGCTGGGCATTATCATGGTCTTTGAAGATGTCCGAAACAATGCAAGCAAGACACAGTATGGAAGAATTCAGGAGTACGGGAGCTCTGCAATTAACAATATGAATTGCCCAGGGGTCATTCACGAAAGGGATGATAGTATAGCACGTTGATAATAAGTTTGTATTTATCTGATATATCATGCGCAAATGAAGCTGAGCTCGGAAGCCGTGCGAGGTCTGCAAGGCATTGTAGCGCCATGATCTCTTCTACAGTCCATCTTTCATGACCTAATATACTCGACGTCTTGAGTCTGGGTTCCTGTGTATTCTTTGGGACAGTTAGTCAAATGGACATTGCAAAGGATGTAAGGAAGGGGTGTGTGTAGAGTCTTCAATCAGATGTCCGTTAAGATCATCGTCAGCCCGAAGGCCTTCTAAATCAAGAGGTACCAGAAAAAGTAAAATTAAAGATATCATCATTGAAGAGTTGTTGGTGAAAAAAGAGTATAAGTACGTACAGTTGGATCTTGTCAACGAAGATAACGATGACTGCTATGTAAGTTGTTTATCCAGTTACTCGGTTCTTGAGCGTAAGGTAGCAATAATCATCCAAACGTCATCTGGTAGTTGGTCGGTCCAAGATATTTGTCGCATATCTATTCAAAGCCATGATGGCATGCTCGCATCAGAGATAATGCATAGCTTGACAGGCACATGTGCAGGTCATACGCTGTTGAAGATATCGGGGTATGGTGTTGTACTGCCAATTGATTGATTGTGGTCAGGAATTCTTTGAGGCTCGGGAAACAAAACCTAGAACTTTTTACGAGGTCATACTATTTTTGGCGCTAGTGCGTCCAAAATCGTCTGCCCTAGCACTAAGCGAATCGCACAGCCAGAATCTCGAGAACTTCAATTCTTGCGACGACCTCTATCCACGACGACCAGCTTTCCCACGCCAACTCGACGAATTCTTCTCGACAAAATCAGCCATCATGGGTCGCATGCACAGCAACGGAAAGGGCATTTCTGCCTCTGCCATCCCATACTCCCGCGCTCCACCAGCGTGGTTGAAGACCACCCCAGAGCAGGTTGTCGATCAGATCTGCAAGCTCGCAAAGAAGGGTGCTACCCCATCTCAGATCGGTGTTGTCCTCCGTGACTCCCACGGTGTCGCTCAGGTCAAGGTTGTCACTGGTATGTGGAATTCTTGTGAAGAGACGTTGAAATGAAGTACTGACATCAATGGCAGGTAACAAGATTCTTAGAATCCTTAAGTCCAACGGTACGGTTCACCCAGTCTGAAAAGACATCTTTCGCAAAAAGCGCAAAGAAAAAACATCAAATATTTCCATGTGGAATATCTCAACACTGCCTCTGCTTGGTCTTTGACTGACAGAGAGAATTATAGGCCTCGCCCCAGAGATCCCAGAGGACCTTTACATGCTCATCAAGAAGGTATGAATTCCTGTGGAATTACAGCTTTGAAAAATGCTAATCCCCCTTCTTCCAGGCTGTTGCCGTCCGCAAGCACCTCGAGCGTAACCGCAAGGACAAGGACTCCAAGTTCCGTCTCATTCTCATCGAGTCCCGTATCCACCGCCTCTCCCGTTACTACAAGACCGTCGGTGTCCTTCCACCAACTTGGAGATACGAGTCCGCCACTGCTTCCACCATGGTCGCATAAGCGCTGAACCTACGAGAAAAAGGATTGCTTGGGCAAGGAGTTGGGACTGTTTCAGCTTGCATATCGTGTGGTTCAATCGATCACGAAATATTGCAGATATGGCATTATTTCTGCCATAGCGTAGCTCTACATATGAAAATGAATTGCACGCTCAAAAGCGATCCCAGACTTGAATTTTGAAACATGAATTGCATTGATATCCGTGGTATCGTCATCTCCATTTGCGCCAGCCCGTCAAATGACCTAGAACATTCATTGTGACATCCAACCCAACGCCGTTATGCATAAGTTTGTTGAACCTCTTGTTTCTACTCCGCATTATTCGCTACTTCTCGACCTCCCGCGATTTCTCAAGAAGGAATTCACCAAGGAATCGGAGGGGATTAGTTGGCCTGCCAGAAGTTTTAGTTTTATAAATTGCAAATAAATTTCGCCTTGTGGACTCACTTCTCGACCGCAACCTTACGCATGCCTTCCATCATAAACGGAGTGATCTTCTCAGCGAGGTATTGGCGCGTGTATGCCCCATGTGCCTCAACTACGCTAGGTAAGGCCTGGGCTTGCTGCTCTGGATGCTGCGAAGTAGCACGGGAATTGGCATCGGTCCCGCTGTTCATTTTGACTGATGGATTGATTCCCGATCCGTTGGTCGCTGGAGTGCTTGTGACCGGATTGCGTGGAGCTGGAGTTTGCGACGGAGTTGGCGTTGAAGTAGAGGTAGCTTCCGCTGCGGAGATTGCTTGTGCAGGTGGAAGATCAAGCTTCAGTCAAGTTAGAAAATCAAAATCGCATGCCCACAAATAGCCCCGGTAGTTAGGTAACTGGCGACCTAACTGGCGGGGTCGTCTGGCGAGGTCATCGATGACTTACATTCTGCGCAATTTCATTGCTCTGCTGCTGCTCTGCCTCTGTCTTCACCGATGGGTCCTGCAAAGCCATGGCAGCTTGGTATGCCGCGGCGGCTGCACTGATGCTTGAAACATTGGAAATGTCCTCCATCGTGGTATCGGCATCTTCAGCGTTGTTGTTCGCCATATTTGATTTGTTGATGTTCACTGACAAACGTGACGACGGGAAAGTTCCTTAGGTACCTACCTATTCATCTAATGCATGGTCTATCAATCTACACGCTAGCACGTGAGTACGCGCTTTCTGATGGCTGTTCTTATGTTTGCGCCTAACAACCAAGGCTTGAAATGTCATCGATGGACCATCAAAGGCACCCGTTATTTTAAACTACATTAAAGACAATCCTTTGAATTTAGCATATCTTCCGTTCTTCTTTGGCTCATCGTTATTCTGCCAACATGCTGAGTCAAAAAATCTCTCATCCTGCAACAACTAACTTCGATGAGGACGATAGATCGCCACCGGCCAAGCGGCTGAAGCGAGTCCAGAGCTCTGGAGAGGACTCTACACCTCGCGATGTTTCCGAGGCTGAATCACTGTCCACAACTCCTGGAACACGAAATTTCAAGCGGGAAATTCCAGACTCTGAAGATGAATTGGGATCGGAAAATGAAGATCAGGGTGATCATAAGCTTACAGAACTTGAGGAGGCTCTTCCATTTGTCAAGACGGACAAAGAAGCTATTGCAGAATACGAATCTCACCGGTTTGGGGTAGATAATGTGTCGGAAGACTTGAAAACCAGATTGGACCAGAGGATATGGATGAGAGGTAAAAGCTCTATATATGTAGATGCTTTTAATCTCGCTCTTGAAACCGTCCTTGAGGATGAGGGTCATCTTTTTGATGAGGCTGAACAGGAAATCTTCAAACAATGGAGGCTATTGGATTATGAATCTCAGTATTTGTAAGTTTCATTTTATGATTTCAATGGCTATACCTAATGATAGCCAGATATGTGAGACTGTTTCTCCGCAAGACTTCTGCATGGCATCGCATAAATCGACTAGCCTATTGTAGTGATATAGCAGATCTTCCTGCTGCAGTTGAAAGTTTACAGATACCCCGAAATATACCGCTGACTACTTCAGCTCTCTTGATAAATTCTGGTCAAGATGAAGCTCCTGATGGATCCGCTTTGAGTGAGTCTTTCAGATTTGCAGATACATCAGAAGAATGTATCACAACCATGAAGGAGGCTTCGTCTCTCTTGAGTCTAGACGAGCTCAAGACGATTGCCAAAGAAGCCAAAGTACAAGGCAAAAATAAGCCAGATCTACTAAAAGCTCTGCGGCACATGTCTGGGAAACAGATGGGTCTGGGCTGGGTAGGTTTGAAAAGGTCTGATAGTGAAATGACTACCACTTCAAATGGATCTGGCCTTGAAAACGAAGAAATGGACGTTGCAGGAGACATTCATGACGACATCAATCGTGACAAACATTTCATGCGGAAAATCATGGCTATGACCGGTCCTTGTATCAGACTATATCTTCCAGCTCTGAAGCTCTTTGAAAGGGTTCTCCTGGTTTTCTACAGATCAACGGAGTGGACTGATAAATCTCTCACCACCATTATTTTAGCAAGAATCTCTCGACGAAATTTCCCAGAATACATCGTTTCGAGATCCACCAATATCTTCCCCTCAAGAACCGAATTACTCGAATTCGAAGCCGCCATCAGGACGCAATTCCGTGTGGACAGTATCCTTGAAGGTTTCGGGAATGCCACACTCCAGGGTCTACAGAAAGTCCTTGAAATTTTTGAGAAGGTTTACCCACGTTGGCAAGTCCTCCTTGAAGAGGAGCAACGCAAAGAAGACCGTCTCTATGAAACAGGCGAAGGTGCCTACCTACGGCGATTCTCACCGGCGTGGGTATACACACGTATTGTACACAAAGGCGCTGCTGTTCTTGGGCGTTTCAAGCAGCATCTGCGCGAGCACTCAGTCCTGAGTGCGCTGCTCAACCAAAAATTGTTCCACTCCGCGCGGCGGGGCGCATGGTATACACGTAAAGCATTGCTAGAAGAGCACTACATGTACTCTCTTCTCCCATCCCCGTCACTCTCCTCCCCCGACGCCCAAAAACGCCACTGGAAGCGCCTTGCGCTTGCCACTTGCGAAGTCGGCCTACAGGACCGTGATACACATATCATCTATCACCACGACCTGCAGAAGCGCATTCGCAAGCTGGAGAAGAACCTCAAGGTCGCTGTGCGCCAGCAGCATGATTTTGGGCACGTGTCGCTCGCGACTGCTGTACCCGTGTCTATCGCCGGGGTCCAGATCGTTCACAATTATCTACGTCCGCCCTCGCGTGGCAAGAATGGTGAGTCAAGAAATCGGTCGACGAAGACGATCTGGCTTGATGAGGTGGAGGGCGGCGGTGACTGCAGCGTCGAGGCTATGTGCCTGTCTTCGTATCGCGCGCAGGGTTGGAAGGGCTTTCACGCCGAGGGTGCTATTGTCCGCACGCTCTTTGCGTACTTGTTCTTCGATGTACTGTTTGCGTACGTACCGAATGTCTTTCAGACGGCGTTCCAGACGTGCCCCCTAGATTTGCACAGTGACGCTTTCTACCCCGCAAGAGTATCGGAGATTAACGCACGGCTTGTGGACATTGCAAATGGGGGTGCCAGAGAAATTATCCTTGCTGTGGACGGAAGAGAAAGGGAGAGAAGGACGTGTGTTGTGGGACTGAATTGGGATTTTGAACTCCCAGATCTGCTTGAGATCGTCGAGTGTTTTGAGGGCGAGGCGCTGGCTACAATCTGTAAGGTTATGGCACAGGAGTATAGACAGAGAGGCGGAGGAATTCCGGATCTGTTTCTATGGAAGACGGGTGGGAGATCAGAGGCGAAGGAGGAGGAGGGGCAAGGGCAGAAGAAAGGAGACGTTATGTTTGCTGAAGTCAAAAGCGAAAATGACCGGCTGAGCGATACACAGCGGCTGTGGATCGATGTGCTCACAGGTGCTGGAGTGAGAGTTGAGTTGTGTAATGCTGTTGCAAAGGAGACTAGAGTCATAGATATTCCTTGAACGATGATTACAATAGCTACATTTTCGAGACTACTTCCGGAAATTGTTTTGGCGACTTGGTCTTTAACAAGGCACTTTCCCGTCAACTTATTAAACAGGGTTTGGGGTGTTAACGTTTTAGTGAAAGAAGAAGGGAAAAAGTCTTCTCTCCATCTCACGACTACCAAGTCCGTGACTCGGAGCAGTCCTGCCGTTGTCTTCGTCGCTGAAGGATTATACGTTCGGGTTCCCAAGAGATTCTGTAAGCCAGCCCTCATGCTTATACATTTCGTGCTCGAGGCGCTCGACAAGTGAAATTGCCAGTTCAACAATGCCGTATACCCCAGCTATTATCAACACCACAATATACCCAAAACAGATCACTTGTACAATATCTTCTGAGAATCAGAAAAACGTCAGGATAACAAGCTTTTCTGTATTCAAGTTTAATGGATATTGTTTTCAGGCTAAGTTTATCGATCTTAGGACATCCTCAAGCTCAGGCCCGCTCGTTAAGATAAGCAATGGCTATAAGCATATATGTACTGAGATACACGATAGGATACGCGACTAAGGCCAACACGTTGATGCATCAAACTTTTGAGTGTGTGTCGTATGTATATATATCTATTTCAAGTGCAAACATGCCTGTCTACCAGCCATATATTTATTGAATTCAAGCTCTACCAACACTAATTCACAATTGAGTAATGCAATCTACATAGACGTCCTGAAGCTCAAGCCTACTAACCAAAGGAAATACGCGTATACATGCTTCTGTATGTTACAATACATTATGATATCCTATACCAATCTAGCATCAAGTTAATATGCATACAACTGCTCTTAAATCCTTGAGTTACTGATCTGTAACCAAGTTACATATAACATTTAAAACCAGCCAAATCACAAGCATTTACCGATGCCCTCAGTATAATTCCTCCGCAAGTCGGTGGATGGCATGGATTCAGGACCCACTGACAGATGTTCTGTACCGGGAAAAGGAAAGGAGAGGAAGAGGAGTCCTGTATCACATCGAGATATCAGTCATATCCATCACATCTAGTGAGTGCCCAAAGCTCAACCGCGTAGGTGCAATCATTAATTATTTGATATTCGGCCGTATCTCATAACGCCATCAGTCCAGCTTACTGCGGCTTCCAATCCAACTGCCGCATCAACGAATAGCTCTCCCATGGAACGCCTCTCCACACTCTCTCACCCTTACCAAGTGCCAGCCGATCGGCAAGGTGGCCACGAGTGCCATTCACGGTCTCCCAGCCCCAGAACTCCGGCTCGAAAGTCTGCAGATCCGCCCAGCGTCTGAATAGTCTCCTCCAATAACAGGCCTCCGCGGCAGCTGTGAGATAGCGCTCACGGAATGTCTTGACACTATTTGCTGCAATCATCTTCGCGGTGCGGCTGTTGTGCTGCAAGCTACGGACGGTGCTCTCCAGATCTGAGAAGTTGCGGTTTACTTCTACGAAGTTCTGCTCTGGGCCTGATGAGCTCATCATGTGCTGTGTATGCTGCACCCAGTCCATCTTGTGCGCAATCAGCACGCTCTCGCAGTTCTGCAGGTACTTGAGTCGGCCAGAGTACGAGTTGCCTTCCGTGTGCACCAGATAACGGTATTGGCAGTGTTCCGCCATACTCTTCAGGTCGTCCTTCATCGACGCATCATCGTGCCAGTTCAGTGCTACGATATCCGCCCAGTCTTGGCCGCTGCTCACGTTGAGTAGTCTTTCCCTCACTTCCAATCCCATCGTTGCCCCGCGCCACATGGCTTTGTCGACCTTGTTGCTCCAACTATACGGCCCACCAGTGGACGTGGTGTCTACTCGGGCATCGTTAGAGGTCAAGGGCCCCTTCTCCATAGCCAGTGCCTTGCGTTGCACCTCTTCATAACTGCCTACCTTTGTCTCTGGCCAGCTGTAGAAGCCAAAGTCGGGCATTAACCAAGAATCAAGCTCCGTGGTTCTTCGCGCATAAGTCCACTGAGGAATGCCAGATGCAGCGACGTCATCGACGTTGAAAGTGAATTCGATGTTTGGAATCGGCTCATCGGTATGTGATGGGCTGGTGATTAGAGCTCGATGAATGGCAGCAAGAGTGGCATAGTGACGGCGATAAACTTCACCACGAATGGCAATGATGTACAGAGAACCTTCGTATATCATGGCGCGCACATAGCCATTCTTTGGCTCCACGTTATCAATATCTGCCATACTGATTCCACCCATAGTGTTGTTGTTCTCACCCCATGCTTTCGCCGCACGATCGATTTCGACGAAGAGCCGGGGAAATGCTATATTGCATTGATCGTTGGAGAGTTGCAGGTTCTTAGCATCGCGATAGTAATCCCATTGATATATGCTTTCGGGCGTGAGAATTTGCTTCGGTTCTTGCGGTAAGGAACCCGGGGCGGAGGGCATCCATGATTGTGGTGTCGAAGAGCGTTGATAGGAAGAGCCCTGATATGTGAGGAGGAGGAGAATGAAGATGGTAAAAGCGCCGATGAGATAAAGTTTCTGTCGCGATTGTGAATATGCTACATTGGAGAGTGTATTGATAAAGCGTGCCATGTTGATATATGCACTGCTGCTTTCCCAATTGAATTGTCGCAAAACAATGCCCAAGAAAGAGCTTGTTGAAGATGTGAAAAGATCACCCTTGCGTCATATAACCATTGATATTATTTGCCAGAGCAAGCGTGAGTGGAATGAACTTATGAAAGGAGCACAAAAAGGACGTGTAGGAGGAGGAGGAGGAAGAGGAAGAAGAAGAAGAAGAAGAAGAAGAAGTGAGAATGAAACAAAAGAGTCTGGGGAAATAGCCTTAACCTCAAGGTTCTTTTGTTTGTGACGATTGAAATTACCTTAATGGATGACGGCAAGGCTACAGGGGTTATTTGGCTGTGATACACAAAGCTGAGAGGTCATCATAAGGTGTTTATAATTTTGAGGGAGTCTTGGTCTCGTCTGATTCTTGCTCCAACTTTCTCCTCTACTTTCTTGATCCTATTCTTGTTCTCGTTCTCGTTCTCATACTCATACTCATACTCATTCTCATTCTCATTCTCATTCTCATGGTCTGAAGATGTTTCGACTTTCGCATACAAGCTGGCGCGCAGAGTTGACAAGCCTCATGGCGTAGGTGGAGAAGGTGACAAGGTGACAAGATGATCGGCAATTGTCAGAATTGCTCCAGGGGTCAGTGTGCGGCAGTGGCTGTAGTTTTAAGTTTATCTTTATTCAGTAATATATCGCCGAATCTTACGATCTATGCTCTATTTGGTATATTTCTCTTATGGCGCTGGACAAATAACATGATCACGAACATGAACACCAAACTGGGTCATCAGAAGCCCTACAATGCTACAGACGGCATAGTAAAACTCTAAGGATTTTCTGCCTTGTGAGAGGCATTGCTACACTCTGCTCATTGATTTTTTGCAGATCCAAGCCTCACTATGATTATTTTTGTTTTTTCCCTTCACTCCTTTCTTCTTCAAACTCTCACCTTGAGTCGACGAGTGTTAGACTCGTATAAATTTCATCCAGATATCCGGCTGAATTTCATATTGGGGTCAGCGAATGCATATTTGAGAGCATCCGTCGAATGCCTTTCAGTTCTTAACAAATCTATCTGGTGGAAACTACACTATGTACATTTCCTGATGGCCTTCCCTAGGCCTGTCATGGAAGATACAGTACGAATAGACGAAATACATGTCAGTACAAGATCCCATCTTATCTCACCACTTCTCCGCTACTTTCACCATCAATTTCATGCCTCCCATAGGCCTCATAGTAATTCCATTGACCAATCTTTCCAATGGATCCCCACACGATCCACGGTACACAAATTCGAAATTGCCAACCAACGAGATAATCACGCTCTTGACTGCTCTCAGGCTATACTCCTTACCAATACAACCCTTATGACCCAACAAATAGGTCATGAAGCTTCCATCGTGCTCGACACCTCTTTTCCGTTCTCCATCAGCCCACCGTTCAGGTTTGAACTCTTCTGAATCCTCGCCCCAGATATCCCTAGATCGGTTGATGGCAACCATGGATGCTATGATGGCCGTTCCGGCTGGGATGGCGAGTGAATCGATATTTGTTGTGCATGTGGTTTCGCGGAATGTCCCTGGAATGGACGGAAACAGACGGGAGGACTCCATGATGAAGTGGTGCAGATATTTCATAGCATCCATTTCGACTGATGTCAGGGGTGTGGATGGCGACTTGAGAGTGCCGCGAATCTCGTGTCGAAGTTTGATTTGGGACTCAGGATGAATGGCAAGATTGTATAGTGCCCAGGTGAGTGCAGCGGCGTTGGTCCCGTATCTAGATGACTTTGTTACTCATGCTCTTTACAAATTCTGGGGAGCTTACCCTGCAGCGATGAATGTCATCATGTTCTCAATTGTGTCCTGATCGGTCATTTTTTGTTTCCCGTGTACGAGAACAGAAAGTAGACCTATGGCTGTTAGATATATGCTGGGTCAGATGTCTACGTTGCAGCACATACTCTTGTGGTTGCCCATTTTATCCTCGAAGTCTTTCCTCTGGTTTTCCTTATCAATAAGACTCTGGCACTGGTCTCGGATGAGCTGATTATCTCTTAGCATATTTTGATAGGCCTTGACAGGCAATTTGTACAGCCAACGGTGGGAGATGAAAATCGGGAGGACATAATTACAGAGGACATCCCAAGGATCGCTGAATCCCTCTGGAGGATAGTTGCGGTTGTATACGGCATAAAACCCCTGATTGGGATCCCGGAGACTCTGGAACTCAGTGCCAAAAGACGTTGATCCGATCATATCGAAGGTGACTCGCTCTACCCACTCCATAACGTTTATCTCAACCTCCGTCGTCCCACTGGAGTCAACGATCCCGCGTATGTGCCAGTTCAACTCCTTGCATTTCTCCCAGAAAGCAGGAACGAGATGACGCATTTGAACGGGCGTGAAGCACGGTGCAACGACCTTTCGCATCGCCTATTCGGTCAGTTCTAACTCTTGAAGTCCAAGATAGGAACACTCACATGATGCCGTGAGCCATCCGCCAACACAAGCCCGTCTCCTAACATGGTCTTCGCACCTGCTCGGAACCAGTCTGGCATGACGAGCGTGTCGTTGCTGAAGGTGAGGCGACAGGCTCGTGCACTCAGGGGCGTCAGCTTTTCTTCTCCGAACCAGGAGATCCATCTTAGAAATTCGGCCTTGGTGCCTTCGAGATCCTTGGCCCAGGCTGCTTGGGCGACTCCGCCTGATTGGGCGATCTCTGCTTTGCCATTGCCGTAGAATAGACTGCCGCCCTGCATCATGTTAGTATGTTGTGCCGACTCTTGGAGTTGGCTCCGAGTTACCTTTGGGCCGGGAAGGTGGCGGAGAGGACTTAGCATGTATGGCCAAATGTAAAGCTTGTATGCAAGAAAAGCACATGTTTGGATGGAGAACAACAGTATTGCTGTGGTGATAGTGCCGAAGAATCGAGTTGGTAAGACATATTTTGAGTAAATATAGGAGATAGAACCAAATATGACGAGGTATTTCAACATCGTGTCTGATAATTCCTTGAAAGGGGTACAATGAAGCTTGAGCTTTAATACTTTGATATCTCAGATCCTCCAAAAGGAGGGATACTGGATATTATAAGAAATAATTTTGATATAAATTTGATGATAAAAAAGAATCATCTCTCGTGTAAGCTAATGGCACTTCGCGGACAGCAAGTATCAGCTCACTCTTACAATAAGCATAGCATCTTAGCCTCTGAACTATTATATGACCGGTATTAGTCATGAGCAGAGCATGTAAGGCTATCATTAGCTGATATAGCTTGAGATGTTGTTGAGATAAACTCATTATCTTTGGAGATGGCCCGAAATGCTTAGCTTACATGATGTGTGAGTGCTGTCGCGCTGAGCTGATGCTTAGCTTACACAACTCCATTGCTGAACACTAGCTACGATCGAAGGAGATCTCATGCAGAAAGAGAAAACAACAAGAGAGCCTTTTGTGCCGATATTCAGCCGCTGTGTTGGGTGTTCAGGTACTCACATATACTTCGTGCCAACACAGATCACCCAGTTTTCTAAATTGTAGCACGAGAAATTACTTCTCAAGTTACTAAGCAACAATAATGTAGGTAACAACATGAGACACATAGACAGGTTTCCTTGGGTACGATACGTATTTTTAGATTATTAAGCACATGCTGTCAAACCATTCTCTTGCAAACCATCAACTTTCAACGAAAGTAGCATATCTCAACCACTCGGTATCCATCTTCAGAGATTCCATAGACTTCGACAGTAGGTCAATAGCTACCTCGATCCCTCCGGGATAAGTGTCCAGACTTTCTCCCTCAGTACAATCTCGCATTCCATACGCTGGCAGCACGGAGACCATGCCGTCAAAAACCCCTCCATCTGGCAGTCTCAAACGCATGAATTTCCCAACACCGACATCAAGGTCATTTAGACTATCGAAGAAACGCTCCCAGCTTGTGATCATCAGATCATGGCCCATGAATATATTGTAAGCCATCACCATGTCTGTAGCCTTGTCCTGAGCTCTGCAAAGTTGAAGAAGGGAACGCATGTGAGCCTCGTCCGCTTTCTCAATAAGGCTTCCGCGAATGGTCTCGGCAACATTGGAGAGCGAAACCGAGCCTTGGGATGTAAGGATACTGATGGGTACCGATGATGGAGCGAAGAACACACAGTTGCCAACGTACTTGTCCGTAAGTGGCGGATCGAACTTCCGACGGCCGTTGACAGCTAAGGCCAACGAAGACGATTTTGGATGGGCATCTTGATCATAGGAGTAGAGCCTTGCTCGAGTGATGCAGCGCCATATAAGAGCACTGATGGCATCGTTGACAGTGATTTTTGTCTTTGTGTGCTTCTGTAGATCGGTCCGGAGCTGCCGGAGCAAGGTTGGTGTGAAGTGAAAGATTCCACTGACGATCTTAGGGACCAGAAACGAAGGTAGAAACTTGGAGATAGTCATCAGAATCCTCGAAGGTGGCAGTACCCCAAAGACAGAGGCGCCACTCCCTGGAATGATTTTGAAGTGTGGATGATCAAGACACCTGACCTCCGATTCCATGAGAAGAGGGCCTCGGTCATGCATGGCCATGAAGTCCGAGGAAGAGAAAGCGCCTTTTGTCTCTGGATTTTGGTCCTTGACATAGCTACGAGTTCTCTTGAGCCACCACTTCATGACATTAGAAATGGCTATGCCGTCCATGAGGAAATGGTGTTTCGAAACACAGATAACGAATCCCCGCTGAACAAAGGTGATTTGTGAGGAGAAGGCTTTGATGCCACCATTCTTGTCTGGGAGAGGGAAGGCCTCTATGCCCGTCGCAAAATTGCTGGCCTTCAGACATCGCATGGGAAACCCATTCTCGGGCTCCAATGCCTCGAAAGTGATGTCGTCCCTGAAAGACACTACAAAATCAACGACCGAGTCCTTCGTGATCTTCAAAGTGTGTTTCTTGTTGAGGGGGTCCACATGAATGTGGCCAAGGAGTTCAGGAATTGCAATTGACTTTTCTGAGGGCCGGGCGAGAAAGGACTCGAGAGCCTTCTTGAGGCTTTCTGCGAGACATGATCGGTAGCTGGGATCTGACGGAGCTTCGTAGCATAGTAAGTATCTGCTGTTGACGCCGGGAGTTATGGCTACGTCTGCGAGCGTGAGAGGATACTTGGCGTCGAATGGCATTGATGGCCGGCAATGATGCGTAACGAAAGAAGTCTTGCCAATTGCCATGTTGAAGAAAGGCTTGAGTGATGGGAAAACTGATACTAAGCAAGTACTCGGGAAATTTTGAGGAGGTTGTTCAATCTGTTCAGCAATTTTCGACTGGCCAATGCAACAAGCTGCTGAGCAAACATTTTTTTATGAGAATAAAGGAGGTGGTTGGAAGGATGTAGCTGAATTGATATAATGACTTGAAGAATCTCATATGTTTTGGATGTATCTTGTGTTGAATTGATTGTCTTCCACATTGATCAAAGGTAAACGCCACTAATGATTATGTGCTGTAATCCTCATGTCATCTAAGATAATCCAGCTTGCATGTACATGCTTTGATGTCTAATGTGTTTGTGAAGTCATCGTTGCTGATATTACTGAGAGATCTTAGTCCGCTTAGCTTACCGTAAAGGTAGCCGAATGTGGAAATTAAGTAACCTTCATCATATACATGACATTTGAGTAAGTGAATTTCACTTATCAGACTTCTACCCATCAAAGACCTTAGTAACTCCTGACTTTAGACAATATAAGATGATCAGTGATCATAGTGACTGCTGCCCTGCAGCAACAAAAAGTCTTAAGTATGCTGGCATTCCAGAAAATTTACGAATCATTTCTTTTCGTACTATCCTGAAGATAATCTATATCACAGCAAGCTTGTAGTTATTTTGTTCTATTATACCTGGTTTCAACGATGAATATCTCGAATTTTGCTAGGGATATCAGTGAAGTAGTGCTTGCATTCACTTGCACTGGATTCATGTATGATGGGACGAAGAGACTTCTATCCACACAAATCTCAAACTGGGCCAACATAAAATCGGAGACGAAGAACAGAATGTCCTGCGAGATTGCTCTTCTACCCTCGAGAATTGCAATGTTTGTCTGTTGCCTGCCCATCGTGCTCAACTCTTTCAATCCCATCGACACTTGGCTTCCATCTGATACCACACGCTCCATCTTGGCTTGGTAAGTAATTTCCTCTCGGCGGGACCACTCTGCTAACAAATGCAGTGCAATCATGGCAGGATCGTACAGTTTTGATCTTACCGTCGAGCGTGCAGATATGCTTTCCCTCATTCATCACTGTTTCGGACCAGCCATGCTCATCTGGATACGCTGCTCCTTCTCCTCATTCGATCCCACAGACGCTCCAATGTGTCGTCTCATCATATCTTTCGTGTTCTTCGGCGCTGCTTGCGGTGGCACATTTACCACCATCATACTCGTCATCATGAAGTTGCTGAAAGCACACCTATCCCCCAAACAAGTTTATGCCGGCGTGTCTAAACTTGTATGGTCGCTGACTGTCAACACGCTGATAGCTACAACGTTCGGAAGTCTCTATATGTTGACGTGGTTTGATGATCTGGTCGAGTATTGGGGCTGTTATGCCTTCCTTCCTCTCTTGCTTTCGGGTTTCGAGTACTATCTTCAGTGGAGATGGGCCTTTCGGTTCCAAACCATCCAAGACGATCTACAAATGAAGAGCTTGGGGGAAGAGAGGAAGAAGGCAAAGCTTAGCGGAACTAGAGTCTTGGAGGAGGTGAGGACCAAGTACATGGTTCTGCGATTTGTCGTTGGAGTTTGGTTGGTTTCCTACATCAGTGTCTATGCAAAGGTTGCAAATCAGGCTATGGTAGAGATCTTTAGTCTTGAAATTATTTAGGCATTGAAGATAGTTCCTGAGCAATCATAGAAAAGTGGATATTTCATCATTTTTATTCGTCTCTGTCTTGGTTCTCGTTGCCAATCACTTCATGGTCAAGTACTTATGTGATTCTACATGAATGTGTTTCTTAGATAACTGCACATGTGCAGGACAAACATACGGCACAGGATATCTATACAGGTTAGAATAACACTTGATCATGCAATAACTGTAGTGCGTAGAGCAATTCGTAGGTGAAGATCACTGAAAGCTGTAGGATAATCACGCTGTTTAGAGTGTTCTTACAACTTTAAAACCATCTTCCTCTCTTGAAGATTCTATATCCCAGCCTAGTTTTATGATTCGAAATGTTCCTGCGCTTCAGTGTAGTTTGTTAATCGTCGGATTTAGCCAACCTTGGCGAGAGTCCACGCTTCCGGGAGCTATGGTAGGGTACCAAATTTGATTTCTGCGGGCAAGCACTCCTCAAACACAACAAAGAAACATTGACCCCATCTCTTACCACAATACTCAGTATCTGGTTATCTGGTTTTCAAGTGTCAGGCAGGTTACCGGGAAAACTTGCTTCGCTGGACATGGGTGGTCTCCAGTTGAGAATAGCAGATTCATTCGCATAGCAGGCGAATTGGTTTTAAAGTTAGAGAACACAAATCAGCTTACGTATAACGAATGTCACTTATTTCAATCTCGATTGACTATGAACTGTAGGCAAACTGTTGATATTGAGTCAAGCTTTTGTGAACTGCTCAGGTATCATTGTAAACAACCTTCAGTTCCAGTCAGAATAAAGTCTTATCAATCTCATCCGTGGGATGTTTGAAGACACGTGCGATATCTTGGCTCTGGGGAAATGGGTGTCTGTTTCCGTCTGCGTTTTCGGCGGTTCTGCGAGATGATATTGTCGGGAGTTCCGTATGCACTCGTACTCGTCTCTTCAAACGGTTCTTCAAAGAATAAAATATATGAAGTGGCTTCTTTTGCACTTGAGCCTAATGGTCGAAAACGTGGAAATCTCGTGGATATCTTCCAAAACCACAAAGATCGTAGGTGAAGGAACACAGATTGTCGTTGCCATGTTTTTTGCACGTTTTCATATCGTGGTTTTCGCCGTTTGCAAAGGCTGGTCGACGCCAACAAGCGAAACGGCTTCCATGACGAAAGCCCTTCGTCCACCTTACTTTACTTTACTTTACTTTACAGCATCCAACGCCATCAGGAAGATATAATATCATTAGGGGAGTCAAAATTGAATAATACAAGATAATGTTTTTGTGATATCAGATAATACACGAACAAGTATTGCCCATTAAAAACACTTCTGTTTGGTTGATTATGTAGATCTGATATAATACTGATAATTGATTATGCTGATGTGAGAAAATCTGTGCTTAGCGTATATAAGGTCAACAGGCATTGCAGTACATAAAACCCCCCATATCGTGATACTTAGATATCTGAAACCACTGGACACTCGCCGACCTAATTACCATATACACTATCTTCATTGTAACTTCCAACAGCTATGCCCACTACATTCTCTCAAAAGCCTTTCTGGGCGGCCTTCGCCGGTCTATCAGAAGTAATGGGGTATCCTCTTGAATCCATAAAGTGGGAGACTGGAAAGCTGCACATGTCCACTTTCAATTCAATGGCTCTTGCGCTCGGGATCTACTATGTCACAATTTTTGGTGTTCGAGAAATCATGCGTTATCGTCCAGCTTTCAAGCTCAATCGCCCTTTTCAACTACACAACTTGGGACTGACCATCATTTCGGGAACATTGTTGGTGCTGCTCGTTGAGCAATTGATCCCAACACTTATCGAAAGAGGATTGTATGAGAGCGTGTGTACGAAGGAGGGTGGATGGACAAAGGAGATGGTAGCACTATACTACGTAAGTATTGTGTCATGCTCTTGTAAGTTTCTTGACTGACCAGAAGCAGCTTAACTATCTCACCAAGTATCTTGAATTCGTCGACACTTGCTTTCTCGTCTTGAGAAAAAAGCCTCTCACCTTTCTCCATACCTATCATCACGGCGCAACAGCACTCCTTTGCTACGTTCAATTGACCGGCAGCACTCCAGTATCGTGGGTCCCGATTGTGCTCAACCTTGCAGTACATTGTCTCATGTACTGGTACTACTTCCAGTCGTCACTTGGTAACAAAATCCGGTGGAAAAAGTACATCACACTATTCCAGATAGCTCAATTTGTTATCGATATAGGCTTTGTGTATTTCACTTCTTATAATGTGTTTGTTCACAGACATTTTACAACTCTTCCACACTACGAGCCCTGCGACGGCTCCGACTTAGCAGCCGCTACTGGTGTTGCCATTTTGACAAGCTATTTATTTCTGTTTGTTGCCTTCTACTTCGCTACGTACAAGCAGGTACCGAAAGGGGAGCTTCAGGTGAAGACAAGGGCAAGGAAGGCGGAGTTTGATCTTACAAGGAACGAGGTCCATGTACTGTCCCAGGAGTGTAAAGATGACATGAGAAGCGGTCTTGATAAGGTGGTGAAGCGTGTCAACAATAAGATCAGAGGAAACAGTAAGGGAGTACCAGATGTGTTGAGGGGAGAGTAAGGCTAGCAACTAGTGACGGATACGTGGATATATCAATGCTATTCAATCAATGTGTTGTGACTAGAAACCATATTATATGTTCCATTTATGATGACCCCCAGTACCCTGATAGTAGATGTTATCCTTCGATACTGGGTTGTCGATCTCACTCATTGTACGTGCAGGCATTGTATGCATTTCTTTTCGCCCGGGAATATGGTATAACAAGACCCCAACAGCTGCTGGTATGCCCTCCTCCGGAAGAAGATCCGAATCCTTCTCAATGGGCTGGACTGTTGTTTCCTCTCTCCAGTGGGCGTATTGGGCATAGTATAGGAGAAAGATCCGGAGTGATTCCCTCTATGCGGAGGACGCTATCATCTTGAATCTCGGATGAATGAAGAGCGGCTTAATTTATTAAAAAAGAGGGTCCCTGAAGTAAGCAAAGATACTTGAAAGTAGATCCGTTCCAGTGACGGGTACAGCTCATATCATGGATGGTATGAACTTATCAATAGCAGACTCATGAAAATGCCTTATAAGCATCATCGTGAGTCTGTGGATATCTCCGAACAAATGATACTTCAGTTTAGACAAATGCGGAAAAACCAGTACAGAGATACCGCCAACAGATTGTTCTGCAAAACAACATGTAACTCCTGGCATGCCCAGGTAAGATTCATACTGTGGCTCTCGGTGCCAGAAAAGTCTCTTGCCATGCCCCCTCTTCTCTGCACTTGTCAGATTGTATGACAGCGAGGCTTACTCAACGAACGTTGAATATAGTGGCAGACTGAATGCGATTGTCCTTGGTGAATCTCTGAACTCCGGAAGTTATATCCCGGATGCGTTACCTTGAGAATGGTCTGTTACCTATTCTGTTGGCTCTGTTGGCACAGATTAATCCCTGTGCTCTTCATCGCGGCTAAGAAAGCTTATCAGCCTCAGTCATCGAGATTTTCCGCGGGCTTCGTACCGCGCGGAGTGCATCCGCACCACCTTCACCTTCATTCAGTCCATGATCTCCAAAGACCAGCTCAAGTGCTGATACATACTCGATTGGGCAATTTTACAACCGGTGAGGAAATTCTCTCACCTGTCTCCCCTGTGAACACTGTCAGTCTTGCTGGAGGCACTATGTACTTGAGGACCATATACAAGATGGTATGGAAGAGAATGCCAATGGCGCATGGTCTCCGGTGTACGTCCGGAAATAGCTACGATCGGAGGCTACTTTCAAAGTCCCAAGGATCCCATGGTACGCCATGCGGCACCACGGCGTGCTATCAAACCAAATGGTGGCCCGAGTCAAGCGTGGCAGGTTCTTTGTTTGAACCAACTTGGACAGATCTGGTATCCGATGAGACACTACGAGTACGTAAAATCTTCGCTTCTTATGGATATGAACAAGAATATCTCGCAAGACCAATCCAGATTCAAGCCCATTCTGGCTACCAAGTTGGACGTGGCAAGGTAAAGATCTATGGTCTTGAGGCTTTCTATTTCCCCTCTCTACCTTCTTCCTGGTATCTTCCAGCATTTCCCGTGAGGTAGGTAGGTAGGAACAGGCCCGTTTCTTCCATTGAGTCGTTGGTGTGCCTGGTATGATAACGAGCACTCTTTCTCATTGCCGCGATGGTGCAGCAGCAGTAGCAGGTAAGGGCTCTTGAAGCTAGGTATCCATACTTATGTTAGCATCAGCTACCCTCTTGTGGCTGCATACGCCATTCTTGTCTTGTTGCAGTTCCGAGCCGCATGGCGCCTCAAGCTCCATGATTTGTCCGTACCAGGAACCAGCTGTTTATAGCAGAGCGGGCTCGTTACGCGGCTCGCATGCTACTAAGCTATCAGACTACAGGGTTCCCCAATTCATCTGCAGCTTCGGCATAACAGCCATACGGAATATCACTATCAGTTATCGATGACTCCATCAAAGAACAGCAGCCGCAGCTTGAGATCCTGAATGCAGCTCCCACAATTTACGGTACAAGGACCTTCGATTCTGACTTGGACGATGCCCTTGATTCCCCCACAACAGTAGCCACTATGTCCACTTGGAGCAAGAGGAGCGAGATCATGACCTGACGATACATTCTCGAACACTCATCAGAGACCAGATCTATGCTGCTGAATGCCTTGTGCAAGAAGTCAATATCGATCCACACAGGTGACACATGAAGGCCAATCCATACAATGCATATCAGATCTGTCGGGTTATTTCGTCTTTTCTCAAGATGGCTGTCGAATATAAGCCCACAGTATCTCCAGTTTGATAAGCAGTAGCTCTTCCACATTTCACGAATACTGTCAAAGCTAAACGACTGTTACCCCTCCCCTATACCTCCGCTTTCTATGTCTATCGTCATGTCTTCTGCAAGCACAGCTGAAGAGTGGATCAAAATCGCCGACGCGGTTGAAAGAAGGAAGATACAGAACCGTAACGCTCAACGGAAATATAGTAAGCAATTTGATATTCAAAACTATGTCCTGTACTGATCCATTGAAGGAAATAACCTCAAAAAAAGAGTAGAGGAACTCGAGCGGAATGGGGCTTTCATCGCCTTCACAAATGGAACAAAAGCCTACAGTCCATTATCTTCTCGCGAAGTCAGTCAATTAATGTCCGAGCAAAATATGCATACTCTCAACAACATGCTCAATAGTCGCGAATCCCAAGACCCAATCCAGCTCAGGTCAACGAATGATTCCCCCAAGCTGAACTATCAGACACCTCCATCAGAGACAGAAAGCGGAACATCGAAAGTCGGCTCTCTACACACTCCACCCCTGACAATACCCAACAACCGCGGCAGTTACATTGGCGAGCGGGAACACGAGTTCATGGAGTTCGACTCGCAAAACTTACCGAATTTACCTGCTTCTGGAACGTGGAGTGGTGCTCAAAATATGTCTTTCTTAGGAGGTTCCTCGGATGACTCCCTGAGCTTTAATACCCACATATTTACAACAGAGAGCACGATGAGCGAGAACAATGATGCAGATGCAGCAACCGCGGTAACGGTAGCCAGTCCCGCAAGCGAGATGACTGAAGAGTGTCAGCCCTCGGCGGAAACCCGACACAGCTCAGTATCGGTACCGCCGGCGGAGCCTTCGGTCCTCCATTGGAAAAGTCTCAATACCGAACAGAATCCGAGGAAAGCGTCAATCGACGAATCAGATATTCGTGGCCGCACTCCCCTCCACTTGGCAGCCGCCCGCGGTTACCTTCAGATTGTTCGACTATTGGTGCGCAAGGGGATTGATGTGGATGTAAAGGACGACCAAGGTTGGACTGCATTGCACCTTGCAGTCGAAGGAGGACACCAGGCCATTGTGCAGGTTTTGCTGGATGCAGGAGCAGGTATAAATATCAAATGTTGTTGAGCGATGTTGATTGGATGCTTAGTTAGTTCAGCCACAATGGGATTGTTGGCGTTGGTGCGTTGGTTTTTACTGAAGGTGACTGGGATGACATTTCAGCCCGCGGATCTCGTACAACGACCCAGATTATGCCAGCCTTAGATTCGAAATTAATAATATGTCTCAACAACTCGTACTTAGCCATGAGAATTGATATCGAAACCCAGCACACGTGCTGTGCCACTTACCCACCCGATCTATGTAGATCTTTGGTACCCAGCTGAGCCCAGAAAAGCCGCATGAATCTCCAGTCTCACGTTACCTTTCTGTAGAGTTCGCATGAAGGTTCAGATACCACCTATCTGCACACAGGTCATTTACTGACCAGAATCGACAGTTAAAACGATGGTGAGTAAACATGACAACCCACTTCCACCTAGGCCATCCAAAGATGCTTCAATCTAAAGATCTGCCGCCAATGTTGAGTTTAATATAACAACTGACACCAACTAATATAATTGGGTTCTGGAGTAGCGAAACTCAATCTCAGCCCTTCGTAACAGCAACCTGGTTAGATTCTGACGAGATGTCATCATATATTCCTGAGTTCGGTCCTAACTCGTAAATACATGTCTCTCATGAATACCCAAATCGGTAAAACACCGAACAGGCACCATTCGGAACCTAAGGAGCAACGACTACGCCATTCCCAAAGTCTATTCTGACAGCTCACATCCAACAGAACCCGCGGCCTCTGGAGATCTGTAAAGATAAAAGGCCCAGCCAATATTTCGTGTGAAAGCTGCGTGTCAGGCTCGTCGGATGGGGATATGCGTGCGAGCTGTTGGAGCCAATCTACAGGGTCCCCACACATCTGCAATGCAGATCTATGCGTACGAGCGGCTCAAACTCAGACGCTGAGCTTATCTGGTTCGTGATTCGGATGAGAGATATCTGCATAGCATGAAGTCAATCTGTAGTGCCAAAGGTTGTCACGACCTCATCTTATCGGGGTTGAGCTCGAGGCTATGTCTCACCGGCTTCGTCGAGTAGCGCTTGAGGAAGTTATGGTTTGAATTGGAGGTGATGATCGAACATGCAGGTCTTACTGCTATTTCTCGATTTCCTGTTGAGAGTGAGGTTCTTATTATAGACTTACATCTTCAATGCACTTGAGCCATGTATAATGTTTCAACCGCCAAATTCAAGACGGGGTCTTTCTTACATAACCCGTGGGGTACTGCGAAGGATCAATGGCTGGCCCATTCTATCACTGTTCAGAATACACTCGTATGAGCAATATGGTACTCATAAAAACCTGATCTCTAACCCCTAGGCTTCGTTGACAAATACTTCACCAAGGTCAGATGGCAAAAACAGTCATCATTGTCGGTCAAACTTGGTCGGGGCTGTGAGTAGGATCTATGTTAAAAAGCACCGAAGGTATTTTGGGAGTTATAACTCAAGTCAATTCTCCCAGTCGAAATTCGAGACCGGGATCTGCTTCGATGAGAACCCCCTGGTAATAAGTACAAAGGATCCTGAAATTACCCCAACATCGGGAAGAGTGTATATGTCATTATATTGTGTATGTGTCCTCTCTTGAACATCTTTCGCAAAAGTAAATCCTGCTCCGTTCCGCCAGCCAGTCTTCCTCTCGATTTGTTTAGCCTCCGCACGCTCAGTAATAGGCCCCCAACCAGTTAAAAAAGACAGATTGTTTCGAGCGAGAAAACATTCGCTGCTCAACATGCTGCAAAGCTACCAGTTGTTTGGGGCTCAGATGATCCTTGGGATTGAGTAGTGTTACTCCAGGTTGTTGAATGATACCAGATATAACGCGAAATTCTGATATATTCCCCTATTTTTCGTAAACTCAAGCTTCTTCTCCGAATGGGTAGTTGAATTTCAGGAGCCCGTTGAGCCCGCCAACCCATCCATCATCTTCTCCCCTGCCAGATATGGCAGCCCTCATCACACAAGGGATGCCACCCTGCCAGTTATGCTCTTTGCCTCTGACGTCCTCTCCTTCTACTCTAATTTCCATGCCAACACCAATGCCACGACTCCTACGTTTCCCGTCTACGCTGACCTCGATTTCCCGGCCTCTGTTCTTCGCACTCAATCGCAATGTGATAGGTGTGTTCGCAGGCAGCACAAGGGGTCTGAAGCTCAAACTTCGAGGACAGATCGGTGTGAGCAATAAACTGCTGACAAGAGGGTGGATGATACTTCCCCCACTGGAAAGACTATAAGCAGTGCTTCCTGTGGGAGTGGAAACAATCATCCCATCCGCTACAGCCTCGGTCAAAAATCGTCCTCCAACGAAAACTTCGATGATTGCTAGATGAGCTTCTTTGCCTCGATGAATGATTACTTCGTTCATAGCATGCACATCATGTTCTGCAGTCTCTGCCGGATCGTCTCCAAGTAATCTGTTTCCATCGGCACCAAATATACCCACCTTCAGTCGACTTCTGAGCAAAACCTTTGATGACCTTTGAGACCCCATTGATTTTCCTCGTATTGATGACCATCCAGTGATTTTTCCTGTCTCGTCTGCTCCTGTATCTGTTTCTTGAAATAAAGCCGAATTCCTATTTGCTCTAGAGCCTGACATGTATACCTCTCGAAATGCCCGCTTGTACTCCGAGAACTTCCACTCTCCCAAAAACCCGAGCGTACCCATGCTGAAGGAAAGTATGGGAGGTACTTGAGGCATTGTTGCAAAAAGAGAAGCAGCGTGCAATATTGTACCGTCGCCTCCTAGAGTTGTCGCCATGTCGACTTTTACAGGAATCTCAGATGCCAAAGAGCTGGTATATATAGGGAATGGAAGCATCGGTTCGACCTCGTCTGCAACATTGGGTTCGAATATTAAGGAAACGTTCTCGTAGTCGGAATGTATGTATTTTGCATATGCAATGATCGATTCTGTCGCCTCGGGCGAGTGATTCTTCTTGATCATCAGAATATTCCTTGGGGGTGACGGCCATTTCAACGATAATAAGTCACTATCACGGCTTTCTACATGCAATCAGCGGCTTTCCTTCGATGACGTGCATTTTCTACAAACCTTCATAGGTAGGGATGATTCTATCCGACAATTGTGATACACTTCTTATTTCCGGCCTCTTCGCCGTGCAGGAGAAGCATCGGTGAGCTTTGAGGCTTGTTGAGCTCCTCAGAGCTATCCTTGATGCTTGAATCATTATACTGTGCAAATAGGTTTGCGAAATATGCGAATGCGGGTATTATTCCGAAAGTGCCTTAGCCATGCAGGAAGCTCGGGCAAGGCTATTTCGGCACAACAACATTCTGAACTTGGACTTTTCGGAAAAACCAGCCTAACTGTTGTGTTATCGCTTGATCTCCGTCACAGTTCGTGGATTGCCAACATGAAGTTATTCTCAGATGCACAGATCAAGTTCGCGAAAGGACGCGCGACTTTGACCTCCCTGCACGGTGATGAAGTGCACGGGTCCGAGCTTTGACCGCCGCTACATCATAGTAATCATAGCACTTGTACTGGATTCGGCGGCATCACAGTCTCCCGGGCAGGAGCAGCATTAATGCCTAATCGATCGAAATACAACGAACACGACTGAGATAACCATGTCTTGCGAGGAAAATCGTGTGGGTTTCTGACATTCCAGATGATAGAGCTTTGAATCTCAGTGCGCGAAGTTGTCATTTATTGTTTCACCGTCACTCATATGGTGGGCACGCGATCGATCTTGCTATCAAAGACAAAGAGTTCACTTCATCAACTATTACTCCTGCCTTACCTTCGGTGCACCGGCCATAAGGAGCACTGGCCCGCTTTAATAGCTATTTCATAAGCACATGTTGATCGTGAACCTGCAAAGATTCTTCCCACAGCCTCTCAGAGCATCAACATGTCGAAACCAGAGCTCAAGCATCGCCAGCGAACGATACCCGCACCGGTACCCAACTTCGGTGGAGGGATACGGGAACAGGGTGCAGTTGGCACAGAAGAACATCCAGCTGGAGATGTTAAGCATGGAGGACATATACAGCTCTTGCGCCTCGCGCTTTTTGCAAGTTACTTTTGGGCTTGTTGCTTCAGGTGAGAAAAAAGCTGGTGGCTATGGCTGGACTTCACTAACGGCGCATAGCATTTGCGCGACACAATTCTTAGGGTCTCCTCTTTACTTCATTAATCGAGATATGTACTATGCCTACATGGCTTTAACGAAAGAATCCTTTGGCTTGTTGATTACAACAATGACTCAGTGGTGGAGTCCCACATTGATGCGGATAAACGGGGACGAGAGTGTCAGAGGCCAATTACGAAAGTTGCCAGATGGCAGAGTCGAATGCGACTTCCCTGAAAGAATTGTCATGATTGCAAACCACCAAGTATGAGCTTATGTGCTTTCCAGGTTGAATGAGTGCTAATAAGATATTAGCTCTATTCTGACTGGCTATACCTTTGGTGGATCGCGTATGCCAACAAGCAGCCCATGCACGGTCATGTTTATATCATTTTGAAAGAATCTTTGAAATACGTACCAATCATAGGCCCTGGCATGATGTTCTTTGGATTCATCTTCATGTCTCGCAAGATGGAGAAGGACAAGCCAAGACTAGCACATCGACTTGGACAGTTAAAGACAAGACATTCGGGCCCAAAATCGGGAAACCAGAGTCTCGATCCGATGTGGCTTTTGATTTTCCCCGAGGGTACAAATTTGTCTGATAATGGAAGAGTCAAAAGCGCAAAGTGGGCAGAAAAGATTGGAGTTCCAGACATGCAACATCAGCTGCTACCAAGGAGTACTGGCACATACTTTTGTCTGAATGAATTGAAGGGCACAGTCGATTGGGTCTATGACTGTACTCTGGCATATGAAGGAGTCCCGTAAGTTATCGTTTTATCCCTTTTTTAATAACGGTACTCATGTAGATAGACGTGGCCAATTTGGTCAGGACCTTTTTACCCTCAGGTCCACCTACTTCGAGGGACGCCCACCTAAGTCCGTCAACATGTATTGGCGTCGTTTCGCAGTCTCCTCCATTCCGCTTGATGACCCTGAAGAGTTTGATCTCTGGATGCGGGAGCGTTGGTACGAAAAGGATGCCTTGATGGAAGAATATACCGCAACAGGTCGATTCCCATCATCTGACACTAGTGAAGGCAAGGTCGAAGATGGAGGATTCATAGAAACGGAGGTAAAGCCTGCTCACTGGTGGGAGTTCACGAGAATCTTCATGGTTCTGGCAGCATTTGGGATGGTGGCGAATATTTGTGCCAAGGTTTATAATGCGGCGTTTTATGGGAATACCAAAGGATGGACAGGTTGAATAGGTTGAGGATAGATACTGGATGACGATCGCGGTTTCCGTCCGGACATTTTGGAACACATGGGGCTCTAGGCTCATATGGACATTGAAGCTGCTCGGGAAAGCATGAAATCTAATGATTGCACTTAAGAAGAGGAGAAATACATTGTGAAATCGTGAAAATCTGTAATCAACGAAATTGGCACCCAGTCGTAGGTAAAATCCAAAGCTCAAAAAGCTAGCTCTATGCGCATTGCGATTCCCGTACATCTACACGGTTTCACGATACATGCACTATATCAGAAAAGAATCAAGTCAGGTAGCAATGAGATTAGGGCATAGGCTTATAGTCCATGAGAATACGCGCCTATGCCTTACAACGAACTGCAGGAGCGTGCGTTTTTGAATGACTGTGTCGCTCTTGAAGATTATATGGCTCTTCAGTAACGTACGGCTTCTAATGACTACTGTAACACCAAGATATAGTCAACTTTTGACTTCACTGCAGGTCTTAACATGACTGTCTCAACATGCGACATGACCCAAATAGGCATCATCATATCGGCCATCCACACTCTCATCCTCATGCAGTCAAGTAGTTCTGCAGTTTAGATCTTGCTTCTGATCTTCAATCAATTCGGTATTCGAATTTTCGATCTCGGGTTATATGAGTCAACCTGTATACTCTCATATGTCAAGTGCTCTCAAGTTGACATATCAATGAAGATCCGGGCAGGTACAATTCAATGAGATTGACTAGTGGAAGACCAAAGAGAATAATACAGTATTTATGCCCTTTTCAGCCACTAAGAGATGCTCATAAGAATCCTACTAGTCGAAACCGTCATTGTGACTGCGAGACCATTTGATGAAGGCAATTTTACACATATAAAAGGGATGTTGATCCTCATAAATGACGGCATCAGGGGGTCATCAGGGTATCAAGTGACTTTCCTTTATGAGACACTTCTCACGATCCAAGCCTACCACTAATTCCGGGTAAACCTCCCAGAATTTCTCTAATATTCCCCAACTGTCCAGATCCAGCATTTTCTTTGCAAATTGAGGGTCGAGCTCCGGCTCTCCCCCATTATGACGGACGATGAACTTTCTATTGAACCCCCAACGGATACGTACGCAGCAAGCTAGTAGGCCATAAACCTCATCTTGACAGTACTTGGATTCGTACTTGATGAAGTTCTCGCGAATCTGTGGCCACAACAAAACGTCAAGGTTTGGATGGTGTGGCACCAAATACTGCATGAGCGTTGGTCGAAGAGTCTGTGGTATTCTCAAATAGTTTTCTTGAGTTTGCTGAATTCTCCACTGTGACAGATTAGAAGAAAGTAACGCTGGCACGAAAAGAGGACCTCACTCTTGTATATATGTAGCAGTGCCATCCTATAGCAAATTTTTCAGGTTGGAGCGCGGGACCACCTCCCATAGCCTCCATAATTACGTTCGTCAGTTGGTTACTTGAGCCACCAAACAAGAGATCTATCGTCTTTGGTACAATGTCGTAAGTAGCAAATATCTCTGGATTGCGCTGCAGATTTTCCGTAACTGAAGCAAAGGGGTCCGATCGCATACGAGTAACTGGACCGCATCTTGGGAGTCTTCGATAATCAGGTACAGACAGAACTTGATCAAGGTTATTAATAGGCACCATTGGATCCATATCGTGCTTGGTTGTTGCGGGACTCCAAGGGAACTCTGCCCCATGGAGAGGGGAGAAGACCGTAGGGATCCCAGCGGGTTTTTGATCCAAAAAGGCTTCAGGAGCCAGATAAGGGTTGCCTGGTGCCAATGATACTGGTGTCGATGATGGTGCAGAAGTATAGCTCTCACCAAAGTGCCGGAACATGCAATCAGTGGCTACAGGATTAGGTCGAGAGATATCGTTGAACGTGGGTTGAGTCAAGGACTCGTGACTTCCTGCTCGCATTGTCTGGGTATCGAAGCCGGCACTTGATGATGAACCTCCAGCCTTTTTCTGGTTCTGTTGTGGATGAGATGTGAGAGTTGGTGTTTCTAGACGTAGTCAGAGAAAAGTTCTCCACACAAAAGCTGATGGATGCCCAACCTCGACCCATACTATACTCACTTGTGGCACTGTCGGGAGTGCCATTTTCGGACCCGTTTACATCCATCACATTGCTAGGTGGCCTCCAAGGAGTGAGGTCTGACGCCTGAGCGTGTCCATTGTGTCCAGACTCATCAACAGACACCAGTGCTCGAATTTGCTGAAGACGATTTTCCAGAAACACATTTCTGGCACGTAATCGAGTCACGATGTCTTTAGAAGGAGGGTCCGAACCCCTTTCACCCGACTGTCTGGCTTTGAGCTCTCCCTCCAAGAGCTCTATACGCTGCTGTAAATGTGCAACAAACTGCTTTTCTCGCAAGCGTTTCTGGCGTTGGTTCTCCTTGTCACGTTCCCGTTTACGCAGACGCGCATCGCGATCATGACTTTTCACGTCGTCCAGCGGCATTACAAGGTAATATACATTGATGCACTGCACTGCGTAGCACTTGGGTAAAGTTAGAAGGAAGATGAACCGGTGAGGTTTGGTAGACGACGCACGGTCTCAGACCTTATACCTTGCTCTCATCCGAGGACTTTGCATAGAGTAGATGGAAGGTTCTCCAGAAGTCAAGTCGATACTTCATCAGGGAATGCATGTAGCGGGGTCGGTGCAGGACTGAGGGTTCGATCGATCAGCCGCAGGTGTTCTTCTTACTGCTGCGATTTTGCGCGGAGAACAAGGGACATATTTACCCAGTACGTATCAACCAACATCAACGGCGACTATCCGCGCTCGTTATGGGACGAAGGCATGAAGGTTGAAAGAAGTATTATGTAGAGGACGGAGAATATTGGAAACGTGACTGTTTCGGGGGGCCCACTGGGACGCCCCGGCACCCGTTGATAAGCGAAAAGTGAAGCTGGGCGAATCGAGATCAGATGACTCGGCCTACCTCTACCTATTTTAACGACCAGTGAGGAATACCGCAAGTCAGGTGAACATTCACGTGAGGGTGGAGCTTTTGGACCAGATTACCGGCTCTTTCTCTCTCCAACATCAGTATCATTAACATCAGCAGCACGGTCCGGATCTATTCGTCACTCTGGAACAGTGCGAGAAAGACTTTCCTTACCGGTCAAGGGGGCGTATGTAAGTAGAATCCGAATCTGAACCAGGCTCACGTGGCTACCATGGGCTGGGTTTCAGTGCTTGTCGTCTCATCATCCACGACATGCAAAGTGGATCGGCCATGCGTGACTTTATGGCTTGACTTTCGTATTTTCACACTCCCGCCTCCACTAGAACGTGCTGCCTCTGTCTCCGTCTCCGCCTATGATATCAGTCATTGCGAATATAATAATCCATCTGTTGTTATGCTCTTGATATCGATGTCTGCTTACATTGCTTATCAATAGTTCTTGCTCCATACCCAAGTACTCTGTAAGGGGCACCATACTCGGTACAAAACCTACCCTTTGGGAGCCGAGAGTATGAAAGGCAAATGTATAATGACTCGGACGAGTCCAGAAATACGATTTCCTGACATCCTCATTCGAAGAGACACAGGAGGCAAAGACGAACTTCATGGGGTGATATTCTACGGAGTAAATGTGCGGAGTATTCTCGAACTATTTCACAACGGAGATGGGTCGGAATTACCACAGTACGCGTATCAGATATATGGAGATGAGATGTCTGAAACAATTTTGTGACCACGCATTTTCACCTAGAACCTTGGGAGAATGTTCATAGAACATCTCTCAGACAGATGGGAAACAGAGACAGCATGTAGGTACTCCTCACTACCGGCTTGCTGGACTGCCGGTTGGTAGGTAACGACTAAAGCTTGTTGCTGAACCGCCGCGATGGGCGAGGATACTAAGAGCCTCGAGATGAGATGCTGTAAATTCTATCGCCGATCAGTCAATACTCGATTTGAAAGCCGGGCATTTCTATGAATAAGCATCACTGTATGGATTCTGCGTCTTTGCTCCTTTCTTCATGGTCTACTCTGTATCGGTGTTCTTGTAGTTTGAACTGCTCGGTGCTGCTTTGCGAAGTTCGACTGACTGAGTTGTGGCTTGTGTGAATGGAGACATTGAAATTGTCGAGTCAAGTCCGATAGGGCAGTGTCTAGGATAACGACTAACGCCGTACTTTTGTTAAATACATATCGTTACTCTACGACCTCATCAGATTAAGAAAAGCTGTTCGGGTACTTATCTCACGTGCGGAGTAGTATTATGAACTCGACGACTCTGACTCAATGTGCCGTTTCAGTCGTACCACAACAGGCGCGCTGTTATTTAGGTAATGTGAGAAGATGAGGCCTTACATTGGTCCTTTGAAGATAAGATATGGCTAAGGTTGAACGATGCCGATGCCGATGTTGATGTGATCTATCTGATGATCTACGTGGTACTTACCTAGGTATGTATTGTACCTTGCATACCCGGCCAAGCGTCTACACGTGCAGCATGTACCCAGTACCTTTGCCCACTCACGTGTACTCCTTACGTACCCCGAGATAGTGGAAGTAAATGCCTTCTCTACTAGATACCTTACTAATACTACTACGAATCACTACTACTACTACTACTACTACTACTACTACTACACACCACCACTACTTACAATCAAGACGGTCTACCAGTCTGAATACTCAGAGATCTGGCAGCAGTCCACCTGACAGCAACTCATGACTTGCAAGGCTGATTGAGGTGATCTCGAAAGTGATGGCAGGACTGTCACTCGTCCCATCTACGAACTGTGCTCCCTCACTAACTTGGCTGTTTGAGGCTCGAGCTAGTAGTAGAAGACCGCCTAATTAAGGTACGGTAAGGTAGCGATACCAGATCAGTCATAGGTAAGTGCCAACTGGTGACAAGACGCGGCTAGAAGACTGTCTCCTTGTCAGGTCAGAGGTACAGACGGGCATTGACGATGGACCGGAGGCGTTTGAGGCGGCTAGGTATGTACGAACGAACTGTACGGGGCATTCATAGATGTTGATGGCCGCATCACTAGTTACATGGAGAGAGTTGATGCTTGCACTTGTCTTCGTGTATTAAGCACTACCTCGTGAGATCGACTGTTCACATGGTTCAGATGGGCGTGCAAATCCAGAGCATGGATATATGCTTGTTTAATAGGGGGGATCAGGGAGTTCTTTCTCAGGAGACGGCCAACCTGAGCATCGCGGTTGGTAAGATGCACCGTAGTACAAGTAGTAGTAATACAAGTACTTAAGTAGTAATGATATGGTCCCTTCTCGGACTTTGCCCAGCTTTGGTCGTTGGGAACTCCATCCTCGGCGTTCGCCTTTAGAACGTCGCCAAAAATTACTTAGAGTGCGTACCTAACTACATAATAGAATTCAACAAGTCAACTCATTGTGGCACCGATCGATGATGGGCACAGGTAGAATGCATATGTCCATATTATTATGTAGCGGTCAAGAGGTTTAAAGCCATGTATCACCGCAGAAAGAGAAATCCAATGCCACTCTGAATGTCCGACCAATGGCTCACCAGGTTCGTCCGTTCATCCTTGATACCTCATCTGCGATGCGAGTAGGGTGACAGGCCAAGTGCCACAGAGACTCTCTTAGCCCTTCTTTTCAGGGGCCTTGGATCATTCGGTACATAATACTTTAATGTGCCTATGTACATATGTATGTATCCATGCCGACCCAAGTTGAACAGCATGCATGTCTGTAGTTCAAGTAAAGCCGACCAAGCATTAAAGTCCCCGAGATTCGATGGTGTGGAAGATCGAGTGTATACATGAACGTTCTCTATCCCATCGATGATGCTTCTCCTATCCATCTTATCTTTATAAACGAAAACTCAGGACATAACTACCTCTGAAATACGTCCTTACATACAAACATACCTACCTACATACCCACATACCTACATATGTACATATATACATACTCAACAACATCTAGGTTCAGACGTGAGCATTTCCGAGAATTTACGCCAGTCGGCATGTACCTTATGTTCCATGTCATCTCGCCTTCAGCTGACAACCGAGCAGGGTCATCACGGTCCATACGGATGGACCTTCTGCTGCTAAATGAGGATGAAGGGGACTCTTCTTTTCCTCGAAAAAACATGGCACGCTCACACGCTGCACAACAAGATTTCAAACCTCCACAAGGGCTGAGACATCCATCAACATCAACAGCGACTAGTTCGAATGAAGGAGCGATCTGACGTATCAATGGGTAATTGACATTCGCCTCTCTCTCACTGTCACACGTTTTTTACCTCGCTCTAGAATACACACGAACGAATGAGGAACTGCTGTTCGTAACGGAAAATTCCCTTCCTTTCAGAGAATCCTTCCTCGCATCTGTCAGATCTGTAAGGTGACTTGAATGCTAATGGTACTACATACATAGAATATACTCGCCGTGAATACCAGGACTTGACGATCTTCACTTCACCCGCGGATAGCCAGTATCTACCTAGGTACCTAGGTACTTGGTCATGGTCAAAGCATTTGCCCAACGTCGGCGAAAACAACAGGCACGCCAGGCCGTCAGGCCCAGAAGAGGTACTACGGAGTCAATGGTAAATAAAGCACGCCAGACAGTCGGTGGTCCCGTCTGGTGGTCCAGACATCCATGGGACTTCATGCAATTTGGGCTATCAGTCATAATCTAGCAAATGGTCCCCATAACTTAAACTTCAGTGTGTAAGTTCAATGTGTAAGTGCATCTGTCATTGATCGTAGCCATACTTTGTGTATATACAGTGGGCTCTGTCGCCCGGCAGATCTGGGTGAGTGTGTTTCCGTTTCTGTCAATCCTCTCTCTCTCTCTCTCTCTCTCTCTCTCTCCCGCTCTCTTTTTTTAATACCCACATTTTGGGTTGGATATCATCTTCATCCAACTTTCACTCTCTCGAATCGATCTACCTTTTCTGGTCCGACCCGAATCCCCATCTGGTCATTTTCAAGATGGCGTTCCTCAGTATGGACAACTCCAAGGACAGAGGTCCTCAAGTGGCCGGGACAGCGTGGGCTTTCTGTATCATGAGTACCATCGCCATCTTGCTTCGGATATACTGTCGTGTTTTTATTGTGAAGTCTTTTGGCATGGATGACTGGACTGCAGTGGTTGCTCAGGTAAATCGTTCGCGCCTTCGTGACGAGTCTGAAAGAAGCTGACGTCGACTAGATTCTCTTTATGGTCTTTTGTGCTTGCTGTATATCGGGAGTACACTATGGTACAGGTCAGCACACTGTGGATATCGACCCGTACAATCTTCCAATTGCTCTGAGATGGTGGTGGTGCTGCGAGCCACTTTACATCCTCGTCAACATGTTCCTCAAGTTCAGCATTGCTATCTTTTTACTTCGAATTTGTGTTGTCAAAACCCACAAAGTTATCATCTGGGTGACATTGGCCATTTCCGAAGTCTACGGTTTCTTCTTTTTCATTCTTTTCATTCTTCAATGTCAACCAACAAACTACTTCTGGACACGCTACTCCCCAGATCCACCTGACACCGGTTCCTGTATTAGTGTAGCCATCACTGCAGGTGTTTTCTTTGGCTACTCAGCAGTGTGTTGCTTGACGGACTGGGTTTTGAGTATCTTACCTGGTTTTATGGTGTGGAATTTGCAGATGAACTCAAGAACCAAGCTCTCTGTGGCTTTGATTTTAGCTGTTGGTGCTATGTAAGTCTCTGCTTTCCAAGTTTTTATGACCAGAACTAACGAGTATATACAGTGCATCCACCGCAACCATTATCCGCATCCCTTACCTCAATGGCATCACTGATTCCGGCGATTTTCTCTACGCCACTACTGATATTGCCATCTGGAGTACTGTCGAGACGGGAATTGGAATTACCGCCTCCGCACTCGCTACACTCCGTCCTCTTTTTCGTAACTTCCTCAACCGTAAGCGGTTTTTCGGTGGCAGCTCTTCGCATCCAACTGGAAGCAAGGCATTTCCCGGCTCGCGCGTGGGCTACAAACGTAGCAGCACGAAGCACACCACCGACGATGAAGAATTTGGCCTTCGCACAGACATCAATAAGGGCAACGGCGTAGTGACCATGATCAACGTGCCGGATCGCGACGCCGAGAGAGCAATTGGTATGAGCGACCTCAAAGGAGCTTCTGATAGCTCGAGAAATCTGAAAGGGGGTGGATGGGGCAACGACACCTCTGCTTTGGCGGATGACAGCTCTGAGGAGTTCAACAATGAGTCGTGGAAAGTGGAGGTCAGCAAGACCATTGTACAGACTCATGATACCGTATAGAGTTTCTGTGGAGCATCCTTCCATCGAGCCCCAGCTCTGACACTACATTACTTTTCCTTTCTTTGCTTTTGTATCGGGTAGCGACGGTAGCATTTGGAGTTCTTGCGTCTGGGACAACCTTCCCATTCTTTTATTCTTTTACCCTCTTCCATTTTTGGACATTGGATACCATACGTATATTACGATATACGATGTTACGTTATAGAGCACCACAGACTCAGACCATAGATACCAAAATTAGATGAATATCATATCATCCCAAATTATCTCAATATCCCAATCTTACAAATGATACTAGATATCTAAGGGCACTCCTGGGCTGATAAGATCTTGAAGAAAAGGTAAACGTAGCGGGACTCGAGGTAATTGTGTATCTTTTTACTCAACAGTCACCCCCCAAAATCCATTCCTAACCATTTGGGATCTGTTTTTTTAGAGGCTGTACCAATGCATCATACCCAGCCAAGTATCAATAGACCCCGACATTGATACGGATTAGTGCCCAATGTCCCCATCGGATCAGAAAATTTGGGTCCCAATCCAGGTCTTGCCGCGTCGTGTGCTGGAAAACACAGTTACCAGTAACTCAAATATACAAATTTTCCTAGCAAGACCGGTCTGGTTCGAAAGCCATCCGCAGCCATGCAAAACATCAGCCGATGATTAAGGTTGCGTGATTAGCAACTAAGGCCAAGCCCGAATTTGAATTGAGAGCTCCAAAATACCTGATATCCATGCTGTGCATTTTTGTTGTCCATGGAGTTTTTCGAGGCACCACATCCCAATCCTTGATGTGTGTTTCAAACATCTGGGCAAACCACTCAGAGCAAGAATTGGGATTACAGAAGAAATTTGTTGATAAGAGGTGTCGTGAATTGTCCTCGTCAAAAGAGTCACTTGGAAGGAATAGGGGGGAAAGCCATGATATCAGAATATCTAACTGCCCACGTTTTTTCTTCTTCTTTTCTTCCAATTTATACGACAAGAGCCAATTCTAACTCATTAAAATGACAACAGTCCCTCCCTTACGCAATTCCTGTGTTTCGAAAGCAATTCATGTTGAATGGTGAAAGGTGGCTATTTCGTGTAAGGGTGTAGCCGATATCATCACCCAAGAGGACTCGATTCGATTTGAAAGAGATCGTCAAAAGAGGCTCTTGAAAAGGGCTATTTTCTAACAACCACCATTCCGCACCGCGTGGTCTCTTGGTTTTTGGGGTTTGTGATCTTGTTTTCCGACTCCTAGGGTTGACCCTTAAGTATCAACAACTTTCTTCCTTTTTTTTAATCTGTCCCCCTTTTCTTCCCTTCCCTTCTTAGACGATTCCCTCCGCATATCTTTGGGGACCACATCTCTCACTGCTGATTACTGATAGGATATGACATCCTAGTCGATATAACTATTCACAACTTTATGCCATTTCATAATTGACGCTTTGGCATTCCCCGGACCCGAGATATCCCCAAATCCGTGATTCGGCTCCGGATTTAATCAACACTTCGTCAGACCGTGCATCTGCAGGGTCCGCTAGTGGACACTTCCACAGGGTGAAGTCCTAAATAGGCACGGAGTGACCCTGCTCTTCGGACATTTTACACAATGCAGCATTCTGATTGATGCTGAGCGTTGGACTTGGACTTGCTGAGTGCGTGAAAATCCGACATCGTCCAGGCTCAGGAACATGCCAAGCTGCAACACGCCATGCGTGAGATCTTCGGTGTAGTAACGGGCACTGGCCACGAGTTGGCAACGATGCATCTGTGTTTATATATCAGAGGTCTTCTGCTGTGGAGAGTTATTCTGATCTGCTCTGGAAAGTAAGAGCCGTGTCGAAAATCTAAGATCTCAATAATGACATATAGCGTACAGGCCGAGACCAAGAAAGTGCTCGAGAGGGGCATTCTCGACAATCCGCTTCATAAGGACTTCCCACACGATGTTCGCGATTACGCCAAATTCATCACCTTTGAGGGATCTTCTGCTCCTTGTATTCCGATCAATTGGAGATTCGCGGAGAGTGTGTCCTCCCTAAAGGCTTTGGAAGGCTGCTATCTCAATGCCCTGCTTGTCAGGAAGTATAAGGAGGCTCCTAAGCAGATTACTATTAATACGTACGTCCTATCCTCTGCCACTTACTTCGAAATTGAAATCGAGATGAACTTTATAGAGAACTTATGCGTTGAATAGGGATCATGCTTCGCTGTTTTTCATGTCTTCACTCACCAATAAGGTTGTTGATAAGGATGGCAATGTACAGGCCAACCTTCCAGACAATCCTATGAACATCGCAGATGTATTTCCAAAGCCCCCTGGACCTTCCGTCAACCCTGGTGGTAACAGTGTCACAAACATTTTCAAGACTCTAGATGGGCGATTCTATCACGTTCATGGCAGTCTGGACCCACGTCCAACGTTGACAGCTCTTGGCTTCTCAGCAGATGACAGCCCAGACAGTTCTGATGTAGCAGAAGCAGTATCGAAGATCAACAGCGACGATCTTGAGAAGCTACTGAGCGACAAGTACAGGCAGGCAGGAACCATAGCCTACACCATTGAGGAGTTCGCAAACAGTGAGCAGGGTAAGGCCACCGCCGATAAAGGGCTGTACTCAGTCGAGCATATCCCCAACGCCAAGCAATCTCCCGGCTGGTGGACGCCATCCGCCCTCACAGGCCCCAAGCGCCCGCTGGCCGGCCTCAAAGTCGTCGATCTGACGCGGATCATCGCCGGTCCAGCCATCACGCGCGGACTCGCAGAACTCGGCGCCAGTGTCATGCGTGTCACGGCACCGCATCTCCCGGACCTGCTTCCCACGCATGCAGATCTCATGTGGGGGAAGTGGCAGTGCGCTCTTGATTTGCGGAACGAGGCCGATAGGGAGAAGTTGAAGGCGCTTGTCCTCGATGCGGATGTTGTTGTTGACGGGTATCGTCCTGGCATTTTCAACAAGTACGGCTTTGGCCGGGATCAGATTTTCGAGATGTGCAAGGACAAGGAGAGGGGAATCTTGCATCTGAGAGAGAACTGTTATGGGTGGAAGGGGCCATCTGCGCATAAGAGTGGATGGCAGCAGATCAGTGATGCTGTAGGTATTCTTGATGGATCTAAGGATTCATCGAATGCTTTCTGTTTCTTCATTGCTGACTAGATCCAAGTGCTGTGGTGTATCGATGGAATTTGGGCGAGCCATGGGAAATGACGAGGCAGTAACTCCTATATTCCCCAACTCAGACTACTGGTAACTGCTCCTTACACAGTAAGATCCTCAATATTCTAACAGTTACAGTACCGGAATGGCAGGACTCTGTGCCACGATTGATGCATTGATTAAGAAGAGTGAGATTGGAGGTTCTTTCGCTATAGACGTAAGCATATCGTCCGCCAAGTTCCAATAATCACTTGACTTACAACTCGCACAGGTCGCATTGAACTACTACTCGCAATGGCTCGTCAACTCTTGCGGAATGTACCCAGCAGATGTCTGGGAGATTCTCTGGAACAAATATGATCGACCCGTCTTCCGTCATACTGACAGCATGCTGTCTACTCTCCCCAAAATGTTGTCTATGCTTTCCGAGAAGTCGGATTCCATATTATTCAAGCCCGAGTTCTTTGAGATCAGGAAAATACCGAGCGTGAGCAAATATCTCAGGGTTGTGAAGCCGGTCTTGAAGGTGGAGGGTGTTGATCTGGGCTATACTGTCAGTCCTAGGATGAATGGTCAGGATAAAGCTATTTGGCCACAGGATCTGACGGTCGATGTTGTCGCATAATAGACGAAAAGATTTCCATCATAGATTCAAGCAAACAATCATCACAATTTCATATACAACCAATAAACATGCCAAGTCCAAGTTTGGATCTATGATGATAAGAATCGCATAAATTTGCATACGTAGTCGAAGCAACGGTCGATACCTCCACTCCACCAACGATATCCACCAGCGCGCAACCCACACAAGATCAATCCCCAGTGCAACCGCCGTCAAGAACTCGCAACCAGTCACCCTCCTCCCCATCCAATCCGCACGCAAACACATCCCCAATCAACACTTTGGCGACGACCCGACCACAGCACCCCTACGACCATCAGCAAAAGCCGCACCAAAAGCCCATCGGAACTCACGACGGCCGCTGCGCAACACTCTGCGCGGCCACATCCTGCTGCAGACCCGAAGGCCGCAAAGCGGGATCGGTGGCCGCGGAAGCCGACTTCTTCTGCTGGCGCTTCTCGGCGGCGCGCTTGAAGATCGAGTAGATGATCATGGCTGCGATATCACTCGCGTAAGTCCGGAGGTAGGGATGGGCTGGGGCGGTCGAGGGAGGGATACGGTGTGATTGTGGTTTGGTTTGATATTGAGGTAGGGAGGCGGTGCATGTGGGATATACGTTGTACTTATATCCTCCGACTTGTAAATTCCAGGGGGCGAGGAGAGGAGGATGTGGGTTTGCGGAGCTGATGTTACTTGCATGCGTGGAGAGCTACATAGCCTCAGTACACATCACGTAAGCCTTCTTGTGGCTATTCACCGAGTTTTCTTTTTTTCACGTCAAAAGTTCAAGAGTGATATCCGTCATCTCGGCACTGGTGTTGAGCGTGATGTTGCAGATTGGCTTGCTCGCATGGCAGGCTCCATTTGGATTAGTGGCTGTGATCTTGTCTATCTTGTATCTCACTTGCACGGCGAGCGTGTGAATGCTTTATCTCTGATGGATGATATGCGCTGCTTTGCAGTAACCTTGAGGATATCACTTGTGAATTTGGTTTGCCGATGGGGATATTGCCACGAGATGCATGCTTTGAGCACCTGTCAAACAACTCGGCAATAATCAAGTTGAGCCCTTTCTTGAGCAAGTTGTTTTCTTCTCGGTATCGAACGGCGTAATTTTGGTTCTTTTCATATACTCTACTTGTGGCTATCCTCTCTTTCCTTTACATTTAGTTCATCCTTTCGGATTGCTTTGCAATCATGTGAAATGCAAACTATCAACTACATATGTCAGGGGCTAGAATTGAAGGTTTCATTTATCACTACATCTAATTTTCCATAAAGACTCATCTAAATTAAAACTCTGTTTGAATATATCCGCGCAAGCCATGCGATTGATCAAAAATCCGCTCAAAATCAGTCACTTCCTCTCCAAGATCCTGTTATATTCTAGGAGTCGACATGCGCCCAGAACAGCCCCACACCGACATAAGCAATACTACACAAAATCTCTGGCAACCAAGCGATGCACAGATACAAAACCCAACTCCCAGTGAGCGGGCTAAAGACTTGCGTTCTATCCGTGTGGATAGTAAACGCTGTGCCACAAGTATAAACGACTCTGAGCGTTAACAACGGCAGCACGCAGGAAGCCAGCACGATATAGAGCCTGCCTCTGAATGCAGTGAAGGATCCTCGCTCTGACCACAGCAAAATCAGCGTGAACCATATGAGTACGATGGCGGCAATGTACAGGCCAGCGGCGACCCGCATGTATGTCTTGCCCTCGGGGAAATCGGCAGGGTCCGCGCGGAAGGCTTTGAGGCCACCGATGATGCCGAAGATGAGCGAGAGAAGGATTATAATGCGGTTCAACTTGAAGAGCTGCGGGATGTGCTTTCGGATGCCGGAGGCATTGTTCGGCGAATAGAATTCCTGTTGACTCTTCTCCGCGTCGTTCGTTGTAAGGCGTGAAAAAGCGGCGCCAAGGATCGATTGGATATTGAAGCCGGGGTTTAGAAATTCCATGGTTGCCAACAACAGAGGTGACAGGACCACGGTGCTTAGAATTGCGGCTGGCATGGCAAGTGAGGTGTTGAGGGTCAATTGGTAGTCAATAGCCATTGCTGCGGCGACGATTTTGACTGCGAAGGGCTCAGTTAAACTGCATGATTGCTGAGGGATGTGATGAGGTAGTACTTACTGATGATGAGAAGTGTGATATATATGTAACCCATGTATTTGAGCAGGCCATTTCGTATGAGGATCCAGATCACTGCAAAGAACAAAGGTATGTATATTGCCAATGCCGCAGCATTCAGGTCTCCGCGCTGATTGAGATGGCCTTTTGTCATTTTTGAGAATTCCACACAATGGCAGTTCTGATGTGTTATGGAGATGGAGATGTAGGAAAAGGATGGTATAAGATAAGAAGGAGGATTTGGTCAAAAGTCGTGAACAACTCTTGAGAGGACAACAAAGAGACATAGCAACACTTATAAACAAACGTAGCAAGAGGAACGGCAGACAGGTGTATGAGATAGGAATATTCCAAGAATGCTGATCACAATTCATAGTCATTCATTCGTTACCTTTTGCTTTACCGCTGTAGAAGCTCTTCCACGGTAGTATTCAAGGTTGAGATGAGGCCTACACTTTCCTTCTCAGATGGTGGCAGTATACGAGCCGCCGCAAAGGCCATGTGTCCGTGTCAATCTTTCCTAGTTTCTGCACAGAAGAGAGCTCTGAAGTGGATATACTCGGTGTACCGCTGAGGTTGGATGTAGATGTTTGAGCTTGAGCTTGAGCTTGAGCTTGAGAAAGTTGAGCTCCCATTACTCCAAAGTATCTAGCGTGACTGGTGCAGCTGGTGGAGTTTGGGTGATTGTCGGGCTGTGCTGTTGCGTATCTCATGTTGTTTATATGCAGAGCAGAATCCTAGGCTGAGCACATCGCTTTCATTCGGTTTATTCGGTTTATCCGGTTCATGTACGAGTACTTCTGTTTGTGCCTGCACAGCTTGTTCTTGATGGGGAATGATACTTATCGCGAACTTCTTCTAGTTATCCTAGATTGGACGGTGGACCTTGACATGTACCATGTAGATCCTCCATAAGTCCAGAGCTAAGAGCTAAGAACACACATGAATGAGTCTCTCTTCCCTTTCATATAACGGCCGTCTTCTGCAGGCATGAACAAAAGTTGCGGATATAAATACATGTCGGTGTATGATAGGTACCCATCTACTTAATACGACTTCCAACATGAACGCCCAATACCTTATTACTAACTGTGCTCACAAACAAATCCGAGGAGTTTCAAGAGCCAACATTCCTGTGGCTGGCTTGACTGGCTTGGCTTGCTCTTCATGGTGATGGCAGCATGGTATCATGTTCAAGCTGATGTGAAAGGATTTAGCATTGAGTCTTCTCAGTGATCGACAGCTCTCATAATCAGTATGCTTATGTTGGGGCCCTCTGCGGCGGAAATTCTCAATTGCTACTTTGGTAGATCGTATGTGATTATGGTGATGATGACGATGATGAGGATGATGAGGATGATGAGGAGAGTGGCAGTTGGGTAGGGGGAGATCTGATGTGGAACTGAGCCCCTCTCGATGTATTCATGTCTTTTGTCCTCTTGTTCTCTTGATGTCTTGTCCTCTTGTTCTCTTGATGTCTTGTTGTCTTGTTGTCTTGTTGTCTTGTCCTCTTGTCCTCTTGTATACTAAGCTTATTATCAACCTTTCTTCCTCACCTCTGCTTAGTACCTATACTCTCCGAAACAAATCACACGAGACATTGCTGCTTTCAGACGCATCTTCGGATCGGATAGTCGGCCATCGAAGACAGAATTCGGTCATAAGCGGTTCAACCTATAGCAAACAGTTGAATCTTTGTGGAAGTAAAGTCCACGCATAGGTATGTAGGTAGGGTAAGGTGAGGCACCTGCAGAATACTCAATCTCACCACTCACAGGTACAATCGCCATCACCAACACCATAACGATCACGATCACGATTATTATCATTATCATTATCGCTATTGTTATTATTATCATCATCATCATCATCGCCGTCATCACCGTCATCGGTATCCTGGTCGTCCCGATCAAAAAGGCCGTGTGAGCAACAAAGGTTCATCAGCGGCCGGCGGCACAATTGCCCCTCCTTCTGTCACATTGGTGCCACGACAGCCCCAACATTCCCCCATCGCATCACATCACCTCACCTCACAGTGATATATCGCTTGCTCCGGCCCTTGACCTCGACCTCAACCTCACCTCGACCTCGCACTCATATCCCCAATCGAGCATCTCATCTCTCCAAACCTGCACTGCATCCGAAACTCCAACAACTTCCCCATCTTCCGACACCGCCCGTTACTGTCTACCGCCGTCAATGCACCGAGCCTATCTTTGCTCTGTTCGAGCTCTTCTCTCTGATTCACTGTGAGCATGTCGTATCGAGGGAAACCTAGTAGGAGTTGCGATAAATGCAGGACGCGGAAGGTCAAGGTACGCTTAATAGAAGCCTCATGTCTTTACGACTTACGTCGTTACGTCCTTACCTATCTCCACGGCCAGGCCAACATAGCCCGGTCCCATTTCATCATGGTTGTTGGTGATTGCCTCCACAGAAAGCCTCAATCTCCCCCCCTCCCCCCCTCCCCCCCGCCGTGACGTGGGGTCTCATCTAGTACACTATACAAATGAGCATGCAGACTGGATCTGCTGTCCAAACTATCATTTGTTTCTTTTTGCAGCGGCATGCTAAGATGATCCAATGTAGTGCGACGAGGGTAAACCAGAGTGTGCACGATGTGTCAAGTCTGGAGAGGCCTGCAGATACAAGCCCGAACATGACCTCTTCTTCCGTGACCAAAATAAGGACACGGCAATCAAGGCAAAAGCAAAGTGGAGGAGTAGATCAACCAAGACCGATGCTCTCGTGCAAGATGCCAGCACTGCTTCACATCAACACCTAATGCGTGTTACCCCTCCAGCTGGTGCAGGAACATACGTCCCATCATTCGAGCTTCCCTTCATCAACCACACTCTACCTCCCAGAGTCTCCAGCTTTCTGTCCTCGCCCCCTCCTTTCTTGGGTATATCCAAGAAGGATACCGCGATAAATCTCTTCTTTGAAGATTATGTACTTCCTGGCTCCGAAACGGATGCTGATGCAGGCTATCTTGATTTCCTACCTGACTTATATGCGAAATCGTCCAAGAACTCTTGCCTAAGATGGGCTGTATCTGCCGTTGCAATGGCACATATGGGTAACACCCAGCGACTGCCTGACATGAAGGAGGAGGCTGTGCGTGATTACAATAAGGCATTGCATCTCTCCATGTCTGCTTTAGTTAGTGAAGAGGCCTCTAGGATGACAGATACTCTGCTGGCTGTCTATTTACTTGTGTTCTATGAGGTAACCTCTTCTGATTTGCTTCACTTGGCATTGTTGATCAGATACAATAGAACATTACATGCACGGAAGCAAATGACTCGACTTGGAGTACACATGTCGCCGGAGCCGTCTCTATCGTTGCGCTGAGAGGAGAGAAGCAGTTCAAAAGTACCATCGGCATGAAGCTCTTTCGAATAGTTCATACGCATATGGTCAGTTCTCACAACTCCCCCTTGTAGATACATACTCATCAAGCAGCTTGTTGCTGCACTATGCCAACGCAAACATCCGCCTACACCCATGCGAATGTGGACCGATAATTACAAGAGCTCACCTACCACAGCTTGTCTGATGACACTGCTCTATCGAACCGCAGCTCTGAGGGCCGAGGCGTACGAGCAGCTTTCCCCACAGCTTGGGGTGCCAGCTCCAAGGGAAAAGGTCGAACAGGTTCTAAGTAAAGCTCTAGCGATTGAAGAAGGCTATCAGACATGGAGTGACATTGCTCCCTTGAACTATCAATATCAGGTTGTACAACGTCCAGAATCTACTAACGCAAAGGATAATCCTCTCCAAGCAGAAGGGAAACCCAAGACCGTGCATATATATTCCAACGGTCGAGTCAGTGCGCACTGGAACCTGTTCCGTGCATCTCGAGTCTTCCTCACCCAAACGATTGTCAGTTGCTGTAAGCAATTAAAGGAATATCCTTCGTCTCCACCCAACTCACCGCCTAAAATGGCAGCAAACCTGGATGCCATTCTAAAGAAAACCATTATATGCTCCTTCGAAGCGGCCGATTCGATATGTGCTTCCGTGGACACTGCCCTCGAGTCGCGCCATATGCCCTCAGGTCACGGTCTTGGACTTCACAATAGGCCCCCCGGCATGCCCCAAGGCGAACACAAAGCTGTTGCTGGAGCCTTGCGTGGCTATTCTCTTATTTTTCCCCTCTGGGTTTCTCTCTTGGCCTATGAGGCTACACTTTTTTCGCCGCTGGCTGCGAAGACGTTTGCAAGTGGCTTTGATGGGTGTGAGGCCGAGGGTATCAGGGCTGAATTCAACGGGTCGATGTTGGAAACGGCGTACAAGAGGTGTGAGTGGATCAAGGGCATCCTCTTGTATATTCACAACACTCTTGGCATCTCGCAGGCTGGGGCCATAGGGAGAAAGAGCATGCAGGAGGGCCGCCAATTGGGTTGGAGATGGTAACGTAGGGTTTCGATTTCTGGAAATATAGATCCCATTGACTACCCTGGTGGTGTCACATGTGACGATGTCGAGGAAGCGCTGGTTCTGCCCCTTTTCATGACCAGTACCAATGATCGCAAAGTCAGGTAATTATGGATGTCTGGTCTTAGGATAATGCGGGAAATATCAATCAAGTTTATTGATTAAAAATTTATTTATCAGGAATTTGTTTACAGTATAGATCCAACAGCCATGCATAAGTGACTGGAACTGATGTTTCAAGTGACCACTGCTCGTAGCCCTCATCACAACATCTCGGGCATTATAACCGCATTCCTGCCATGTAAGTATGCGCCACGTACCACACCAAAGAATATGCTTAATGGAACTTGCGGGTATTTCCCGTTCCCAACGGGGAGATCGGGACGAGGGTGAGGGACGTATTATGGAGTATGTAACATAAGACAAGCAAACAAGGTAAGGTAAGGTAAGGTAATGTAATGTAATGCGATCTAATAATGTAAACAATAAGCGAGTTCATGCCCGTCGATCTCGTTCCAGCACCCTCATTCTTGGCTTAATGCGGCAAGCGTAGCGAGCCGCTTTGTTCCCTTGTTCCTGAATGGCCTTGACGCGTGTAACTTCATCACCACATGGTCAAGCGAACTCTGTACTCGCATCAGATCATGTTTGCTATGCTGACTCGTCTTTGCGGTGCTGAGCTATGCTATGCTATGCTATGCTATGCTCTTGTCATGTTATGTTCATACCGCCGTAAGATGTCGGGCGAATTACCTGGCTACGATCTGCTAGCTCTTGCTGCATAAGCGCAGACGATTCAACCACTTCGCCGCTCGCACCTGTATATGTGCTCGTTGTACGGTGTAGATTTCGGGAAGATGTTACGTCTCATGCTTCTCATCATCAAAAGGTCAAGCTTCCCTTCTCATTTTCTCGGTACGTGATCTCGTCCTAGACTTCTGCTTCAGCTTTCGACGAGTCACTTGAGCTTCACATCCATGATTGGGCTTTCCACTTTGTGATTTTCTTTTCTACTCCTGGAGAATGGATGCAGAAGATGCCTATGCACTGGCTAGAGCTACGTCTGCCACTGTTGATGCCCAGAGGGAGGCTATTGGTGTCAATGAAGCGAAGAGGATCCAGGAGAAGGACTGCAATGGCACGCATGGGCACGAGGGCTCTGCTAGTGCATTTGAAGAGGCGCAGATCAAGAGCGAGAACGATGCAATGCCGACGGGAGTGCGTCTGGGACTCATGACCGCAGCACTGTGCTTGAGTATTTCCCTGGTAAGTCAGTTCGAAAGCCATAACATCGCTCTTGAAATTGGCTGACTTTTCGAAGGTAGCTTTGGACTCCACCATTGTTTGTGAGACTTAACCTCTGCGATATGAATTTTGCTGACTATCTCAGCTACTGCAATACCCACGCTGGCTAGTCGTTGGGGTGCCATAGATGATATTGGCTGGTATGGATCGGCCTACCTCCTTCCTTTGCCTACGCTGCAGCCATCATTTGGCAAAGCATATCCCTACGGCAACACGAAGTATGGATTTCTTGCAGGATTGTTCATTTTCGAGGGTCTCGATATCCATGTAAATACTTCACAAATGGCAAAGCTAACGTAATGCAGTTGGTTCGTTGATATGCGCGCTCGCAAACTCCTCGATAATGTTCATCCTCGGTCGCGCAACAGCAGGGGTAGGAGCAGCTCTCCTGGCGCCAGGAATGCTGTTAATCCTTACCGACACAGTTCCAAAGCATAGACGCCCATTGTTTACTGGTATAGCCGCATCATCTGCCGGTACAGCAGCCTGTCTGGGCCCTGTGCTTGGCGGCATCTTCACCACTCGTGTATCGTGGCGCTGGTGCTTCTACATCAATCTACCACTTGGTGCCGCAGCGGCAGTGATCATGACTGCGCTGTACCGACCCGCAATTCGTGAGAGGAAGGAAACTCCGTGGCGAGAAATTCTTCTTATAATGGACCTGCCCGGCTGTACGCTCTTGACGGGTTCCATCATCAGCCTGCTGCTAGCCTTTACCTTCGCCGCGACAGGCTCATGGTCATCTACGCGCGTCATCGCCCTCCTCGTCTTGTCTGCCTTTCTCCTCATCCTCTTCGTTGTTGAACAAGCATTTGTCCCTCCATCCCGCGCCCTTCTCCCTCGCAGCATCGTAACACAATGCCCACTCATCCTCGCCGCGCTCTTCGGCTTCCTGACGGAGATGGCATCCACAACACACATCTACTACCTCCCTTTTTACTTCCAGGGCAGCCGATCTGCTACCGCTTTATCATCAGGCGTCGACCTTCTCCCGTATCTAATCGCGCAAACAATCTCCGGCTTCGCAACCGGTGTCCTCGTCAACATCACACGTTACTTCAACCCGCCAATGCTCCTCGGCGGCGTCCTCTTTTGCATCGGTAGTGGCCTCCTGCATACCCTGACACCCGACACGTCCGACGCCGCGGTCATTGGCTTCCAGATCGTGGCAGGCGTGGGTGTTGGCGCCATGCAGTTCATGGCTATGGGCATCGCGCAGCAAGTGTTGCGCAGGAAGGACGAAAGCATAGGGCTCGCCTCGGTATACATGATCAAGACGCTCGGCTCGTATGTAACCCCCTTTCCCTCCTTCTCTTCTGCGCGTCCAAGCTCCCATCACCGAACTGATCGTCCCAGAGCCGTTGCCGTCTCACTCTCCTCGACAATCTTCAACGCCCATCTGCGTGCCCGCCTCGTCGACGCCCATCTCAGCTCGGCCGACGTCGCTGCCGTTCTGAGCTCCGTCTCGACGCTCGGCGGCCGTGTCCCCGACGCCGTACGTTCCGCTGCTGCAGAGGCTGTTGCGCGGAGCATCGAGGTGACGTTCATCATCCCCCTGGCTACCGGTCTCGCGGCATTCGTGGTGGCGTGCTGTACACGGTGGAGGAGGATTGAGAGGCCGGGGGATGGCGGAGAGGAGAAGAGGGGAGATGGCGCGGCGTAGATGCGGGCTGTGTCTGTGTAATGTTGTGATCTGTGGGTGTTCTGTAATGGTGGGGTTGATTTTGTTGTTGCTGTACATATTCAAGTGTCGAAATTTCACCCTGGAGCGATGCTTGTGGTTCGATTTATTTGTGCACACTTGAAATACAGGACTCGGTGGTCCCTCGTTGTATTGCTGATATAGAAATATATAAGTATTGATGATGCTTTCCATTCTCCTTCCAAAATAGATCTCAAGGGCTTACAAGATTGATAAGGGAAACAAACTCGGGGCATACTATGAATTATAAAACCCACTTTTATCAGCTTTACTTCCACTACGCTATCATCCACTCTCATCATAAGGAATCCTCATCATACATTTCAAAAGCTTTCTATATGATGGGCAAAGGCAAAGGCGAAGGCAAAGACGTTACCATCAAGATTGAAGCTGCATAAAATCGTGAAAATATGTATATATTTCGTAATCATTGCCAAGTACAGTTCATACATACGGTAAGTACATACTCCTACACAGAGAAGGGTTTCCCTGTCCGAGATCTTTCACATCAGGCGTGCCAGAATTATGCGTAGACCTCGTCCGCAGCGTAGTCAGATCTCCATCAAACAATAACGGTACTCCTTCCTGCAACAGGACGAGTCCACCTCGGTGCTGTAATCTCCACAGTCTTTGCACCAATCTAGATGGCACCACAGGATAGAAATGCCGCATAGCAGAGAATGCATCACATGCTTTTTCTTGTGAAATCTTAGTCATCTGTAGGGCCAGCCTCGGATCAGGACATTAGTCCCAGCCCGGGTCTTTTCGCCGTTTGCTCAAGTGGTGCCTGAGTAAGACTAGAAGGGGGAAGGTTGAGTCGGGGAGCAGACGTGTGGCTCCAGTTGTCAGGAGATTGTAAAGGGGAGTTGTTTCCTACCGACAGATACTGATGGTCTCTCAGGGCATCACCGTCAGGAAACAGTTGATCACCCACTGCCGACTGGGTCTCTCGGATATCAGGATTGTCACCGGCAGACAACGAGTTGAAAGGGCAACCTCGACGGCAAACGCCACGTACAGAGAGAGATCCAGCTTTCTCAAACTGCCGTGCCTTCACCACTTACTTATGATATAAGACTTAGTACACAGCCGGCCTTCCTGGATGACTAATTTGCGGCTCCTAGAGTGCCCTGGCCCAAAAATAGTATCGTAGCCGTCGATACCAGCTTTCCCTTCCATCGTGTGATGTAGACCGGCATCCATTGCTGGATTCTCACATTCTGACCCTTCGTGCATCTTGACCCGAGTTGGCTGCAGTAGTGACCGTAAGTATGAGGAAGCGGATCCCTAGGCCCTCTGTTAAGTAATAGAAAGACAATTTGGGTCACCGGCGACGGATCAATACCAATAGCTCGATTGGAAATCCAAATTGGGAAACGAAGAGACCGAGAACGACGAGCCCCACATTTCCCCCATGGCCACCTACCGGGGACGCACCAGAACATGCAATCTCAATTGGGTTTGGAGAGCGTTGCGTACGGCTGCCTCGGTGAGCAACGGCGTCCCCCAAGCCCCTCTCACTACAGTAGAAGCCGCCCCGTCTCTAGAATGCCCGAGTCCGCGTCTGCGTCTGCGTCCTCGACCATGGGAAAGGTGGAGAGCAGGCACGAAGGAGCGTAGACGGCGGGACTTTGATCGTGCGGTGGCGCGTTCCCTGTAGCACGGGGCGGGTGGGCGTGATACATTTCCATGAACAATGGGATTGTGAGGAAGGGAAAAGGGGAGGGGGCGGATTTTGGCAGGTCGTTGGGCGGGACCACAGTGCTGGGTCGCGCGCGCAACTGGTTGAGGGAAAGTGTCGGCGCTGGTACGTAGGAGTGCTGGAGGCGACGTACGTAGCTCCTGACTATGTATCGACTGGCTCCGCGGTTTCTTGTCGGGCCGCTGCGTTTTGAGAGAAGGATACTGGGAATGGGGCACTGGTGTTAGATAGCCCGTGGGGGGGGGATCTAGTGCTACTGGAGTCCTAGACTGGGGATTCCAGGTTTGACGTCGTGCGGTGAGTAGCTGCTTAGGTTGTTGAGTAGGGTGGTTTGGCGGTTGGTGTTTGGTGTTTGGTGTTTGATGTTCAGTGTTTTGGTAGTTGGTAGTTGGTAGTTGGTAGTTGGTGGATGGTGGATGGTGGATGGTGGATGGTGGATGGTACTTGGTGGTTAGGTAGAAAGCTTCTTCGGTAGTCGAAAGATTCTACTACGTAGTAGCACTCTTGAACAGCTGAGGATGGAGATGAATCGGCGACGGCATGGAGAACTCTCATTCGTACCTTGGACATCTCTCATGGTATCTCTGATGGACGTCACATGTGCCGTTCTTCCACGGCAAATCTCGAGCGTGTATAAGCGGTGAGGGAGGCGAGGGAGATGAAAAGAAATGACCGGATGATGTGTGAAAGAGGAACTCACGCGCACCTGCTATCGAACTTCGTTTTGAAGAGATCGGCATTGATATTGATATTGATGTTGATGTTGATGTTGATGTCACGAACGGCCATAAGACCAAGGTCGAGAACGAGGACAAGTCTCGATGCACCGTTAATATGAGTGTGAGTGTGAGCACATAAGACCTTACTTGATTCCCGCTCCTCCAAAGTGCCCTTCATTTCACTCTTCATGCGCGCAACGACAAGCGCACACAAAATATGACTTATATAGTCGATCGTTATGTCGTTATAAGCGCGTGTGCCGCTGAAATCGTCGAGGACGAGAGAAGAGATGGCAAGGGGATAAGGGGGTAAGGGGGTAAGGGGTATGTTTCCCCACGTATTATCTCATGTCTGTACTATGTTGTACATAAGTACTGCTGCATGCAGTAGAAACGGCGTGATGAACATGGCACTGAACTACGGTTATAGACAGAAAGAGGTGGTTGAAATATAGAGGCAATACAGGTAACTAGTATTCATCTTGACATTAACATTGACATCAATACAAGGAGAAGACGCCTCTCTTCGATCAAAAGGACTCTCGTAGGAGATGCCTAAGCAGTGACAAACAACCGGCAAGAAATGCTCGAAATTCATCTGCTTGATGTTCCATATTCACCATTCAATATGACAAGATACTTTACATTCATCATTTATCATTCATTATTCATCATAGATGCACGCACATGCACATGCTTAGATGTGATGCAGACATCTTGAGTCGAGTCTCTTAGAGGCACTCGAATGCTTCTTCCGTTGCCCCACCATTTGTACACCATTCCTCTTGAACTCTTGGCTTTTTGGTTATTGACTCTTGAGTGTTGACTCTTGGGTGTTGACTGTTGACTGTTAACTGTTGATCTTTGACTCTTGTCTGTTGACCTTTGACTAGAGTACGTACTTTAATTAGTCTGAACTTAGAAGCACAGCATCGCCTACAGATCTTGCAGCTGCCATTCCTCCTCCTTGCTTCCGAAGCCACAAAGTGAAGCCCAGAAATTCAAATGAGGTGGAGACAGAGGGAAAGAGAGTTATTATTATTTTTAAAAATAAAAAAAAGAGACAAAATAAAAAGTAAATAAAGGTAAATAATAAACAATGTGGGTACTGTACATACCCACGCTTCTCATCTGATCTGATGCCCAAAGGAGAGGATCATTCTTGTCTCACTCTCACTCTTACATCGTGTACCGCAGGCAGTACGTACACGTACTCTACACAGTATGTACAGTGATATACACATACACATGTACAATTACAAGTAAAGTACATAAGTATTACATCGGATACAACGTTGTCTAGTGGGGCACTTTGGGAGATCTTTTGTAGGGGGAAGAGCCTTCCTCTGCACTGAACACACCTTGCACATGATTTTCCGATATGCATTGTATGATGTGCGATATGCGATCATCTTGATAAAAGGTCTCACTCAATCACTACTTATGACTCGTGAGTCTATCTTGAACTCTGATGATGCCTTAATTACTTACTCTCATGATTACAGCCAGCCTACACTGCCTCACCAAATGATACACCTCACCGATTCACCGAGTAGGAAGTATAGAAAAGGAGAGACACGAGACATGAGATACAAGACACAAGATACACTGTAAGTGGGAGAGAAGGCAAGGCAAAAGGTGAGTGAGAAAGTAGTGAGAAAGTAGTAAGAAAAGGATGAGAAAAGCCATGACAAAACTCCACAATCCACACAGCCGTTGCTTCCTTCGCTCGCCTTGGACCATCCGCCGTCGGCGCCCACAAAGTCCCGAAACAACGGAGATTCATCCAAGAGAAGTCACGCATTGGACAGTAACTCACGGAGCATGAATGAGTACTTCTTACATATGGATACAACCTGCAATGCATATTACATGTGTATGTACATGTCCATATCTCCATACATAAAGCGCCAACAAGCTGAGCAAACGGCCTATCGATACCACCGAACTTCCCTCGCCCTCAAAGCCAGCCAAGTCATCATGGAGCCAAGGCCACTTGACACTCTGACACTGACACTTGACGGGTACACACGACAGGGACAGCATCATGGGACGGGAGAGATGGGCCAGAACACATGTACATATTGGGCGACTTTCGAAGCTCGATATGGTCCGATCGCCAGTATTCACGATGCGTTGTACATACTTGTACTTGTCCGTTGACTAGTATGGACGGTGTCTCACTCCATCAAACCTTTCTCGAAGCCCTTCCGACTTCCTTGAGGCTCGAGCCGGCCACTTGATTGCTGTAACTTGCCCCGCTCCGCTCCGCCCCGTGGGTGTTGATATATATGTACTTGTACATACTAGATACAAGTACAAGTACTTACTTGCACGATACACAGAGCACCGGTGATGGAGAGTGGGGAATGAGAATATGTGGGCTTGTGAGTGTGTATTTACTTTACCCCCTTTGGACCTTGTCATTCACATTAATCCGAGATCCAACATCCAACATCCAAAATGCTAATCCATCCGCTCATCGTCCTCTCTTTGTAGTCTTGGGCCCCGCATGTCAGGCATGGGCCCCTGTTACTGTAGTGTGCTCTGTGCTCCAGTCTTTGTCCTGGGCAGCTGGGACAGCAAAGTGGACCTCGATAAGCCGACCTTGACCTTGACCTTGACCTTGCCAGTGTCACTCTCTCTCTCTCTCTCTCCCTCGACTATCTACTTGTTCATCACTCAAAGGCTACTCTACTACCTACTCTATTCATGTACTTGTACTTACTTTCTCCTTCTCCACAGATAACTTTGATCATGGCAATGTTACTACTACTACAAGTAGATTCGTAGATCAGATGCGAGGCATGCATATGATGTCAAGTGTCAATTCTCCAAAAAAGATTGACCGGTTTGGCCCACTTCCCATCAAGGTCACTCACTCGCTCACCCGCTGACTCTACTACTCTTCCTTGTCACAAGATGCGCCCTCATGGATTGCCGAACGTTGCTGGTGGTATTGCTGAAACTCGATGGCTCTTGATTCGATGGGAATGGCGATCCTGTTCGGTACATGTACGAGCGTGCGTACATATAAGTACATACACAGACAGGTACAAAGTTATTGGAGAAAGTCACGGCCGCTTACAGAGATGGCTTCCATTTCCCCTAATCTCATCAGTCTTTTTCTTTTTATCAAATAAAGCTCAACAGGCAACTTACGAGATGTCGGTGTGAGAAAAGGTTCATGGCCAGAGGTTGAGCTGGCCAGAATAGATGGGCGACCAGAATGATGGCACAATCTGTGCATGAGAGACCCTTGCTCGCTGCTCACAGACTTTTGAGGGGAAGAAGAGGCGGGCATCTCGGTGTTTCATGATGTGCCACTCAGTCCAATGCACGACGGCACTTCTGTGAGGGGAGGAGGCTCTTCGATTATGGTTGGACTTGTATGCACACAGCATGCAATACACAAGGTAATAGACATGTGTAGGCGGATGGACATAACCATGCCTCTGGTGTGTGCTCACCTTGCTTGTGTATTGTGTATTGTGTATTGTGTATATTATGTACATTGTGCAATGTGTAAATTTCAGATACATTTATGTATGTACGTCGACGTCGAAGAAAGATGTGTTGTGAATGGCTTCAAAAGAGGGTGCCTTTCGATGTTGTGTCTTCGTTTTCGTTGTTGTTGTTGTGCCTTGCCTTGTCTTGCCTTCGCTTTGTTGCAGTTGCAGTTGCAATTGGACTTGCAGATGACCAACTCAATTGACCAATGAGCACGCGTCATTCTCGCGTTTATGGGCGCGACGGGTGTAAACAACAGAATCCACCATCCACCCACCCATCCACACGCACACAGACATCTTTGCGCCCGGATGACACTCTACCTAGAGTAGCGGCGGCAATCCAGTAACGGCAGACGTTGGACCGGACCAAGATTTCTTTGTCTCTACGACCGGCCGTCTCATCGAATCATATCAAACAAAGACATACTTGTACACACACACACACACACACAAAGTCGGAATACGCGCTTGCACGGGATCATGATCTCGGCCAAAGAGTTTCCGAGAGGGAAGAAAGCAGAGAAGGAGGGGAGGATCGGATGAAGATGAAGATGAAGATGAAGATGAAGATGAAGATGAAGATGAAGATGAAGATGAAGATGAAGATGAGGATGGAGATGAAGACAAAGATGAAGATCAGCACAGCGGAACTGAGCTGAGTGTACATATGGTACAGCAGGCCAATGGCTTGACTTGACTTGACTTTCACTCCTCATACATTTGCCCATTCGACCCCCCAGTCTCTTCTCCTCCGGTCTCTTCTCCCCTCCCCCGGCTGCCAGCTGAACTTGGTCTCCACAGCCAATGGATCTCGCATAACACGAGAATGACAATACGTAACCAGGCAGACAGGCAGACAGGCAGACAGGCAGACAGAGACGTCGATACTGCATAGGCAGATATTCATAGATGATAGACGGACACAGCGCACGCTCCGCCACAGGCATAGACACAGGCACAGGCATAAGGTCAGGTCGAATAATCATGCATGAGTGTTCAAGGCTCATATCACATCGTGCAATCCAGGGTTTGTGAGAGGCATGGAGAGCCACATAGATTTCATCCTAGAATAGTACGGAGTACCTTAGCTGCACTTTAATTTACTGTTTGGTCTTGGTCTTGGTCTTGGTCTTGGTGTTGAGTGGCTTGATGATAGTGTGCTCTGTTTACTTTCAAGAGAGAGGGAGTCTGTGATGAAGGGGGAGGAAGAGAGATATCAGTACTCGCTCATCTGCTCATGTTATACCCTTCATCATAAATATTTCATACCCAGACAGTACAATGAGATGATACAGGGTCCTGTCCAACTTCTTCGACCTCGCTTCCCTTCTCATTGCTCTTGGCCTTCTTGGTGTACTTTGTAGTCCATGTACAAGTACTGTACAAGTATCCAATGATGCTTTTCAGCCTTTCCCTTGACATTCCACATTTACTGACGGGGTAAGAGTAGGTAGTCCTCCGTATTAGTTCATGGTAGTAGTTTTAGTAGCAGTAATCTCAGCAGTAGTCCTATTGTAGCTTGCGATAGAGTGCAGTAGTAGTAGGTCGTATGTACAAGTACACATGTACCTGAGCACCTTACTACGTACGATGTTAGCTGCTGCCCAAGCTCACTCACTACTACAAGTACCTACTTCGACCCAACCCACTCACCATTTACACCCTCGTCCTTGTAACGACTAAGTCGCAACTCTGTCTTGTGCCCCACACTGACACTGACATTGACACTGCCACTAGTGAGAACCATTTTGCCCTCTTTCGCATGCCACAGTCCCCATGCTTTTGCCCTTGCACGGACGACGAGGTGAAAGAAGAGAAGAGAAAAGAATGACGGGTGATGGTGGGGGAAATATCGAGGTGGAAGAGAGGGAGAAAGAAAGAGAGAAAGGAGGGAAGAAAGAAAGAGAGAAAGGAGGGAAGAAAGAAAGAAAGAAAGAAAGAAAGAAAGAAAGAAAGAAAAGAAAAGAAAACAAAGGGGAAGAAAGAAAAGAGAAATCCACTGCAGACGCCTAGATTATGGATTCCATAGGTAATACCTAGGTAGGTAGCAAGTCTCATGGCAATTGTAATGAATACCATCTTACCTGACCTAAAATACCTAGTCAGGCAGATAGTCTTGAGAATCTTGAGGATCTTGACTCTTGAGGAGCCTGATGGCCTCCGATAATGCCGATACTGTCGAGTCCTCTCTTTGTCTTTCAGCTGAGCTGTTGGATCGAGGTGTTGGAGCGAGCTGTTGAAGCAAGAGGCACAGAGGTAGGATTTTGTTATGAGGGTTGTATTGTATTAAAGACGTATATCAGCTGTGCTTTAATGGTCTTGGTCTAGCTCACAGCATCTGCATGCCTCTCATAGAAGATCTCATAGAAGAATCAACTACATCTTCACTCTTACTCATTCTCCCCTTCACCTCCGCCTCCGCCTTCATCTTCGCCTTCACCTCCACCTCCATCTCCATCTGTATCTGTATCTTGATCTTCTTCTTCACTTTCTTCTCTTCATCTTCATCTTCATCTTCCTCTCCTCTCTACCTCTCTTTCAACGAAATACCGCCTGCCTCTACCTTACCTCGAATTTGAATACTCCGGTTACACGTTCATCCAGCCACTTGCAGGCTCATTCGCCCGTTGATGAAACTCGACCATCACCCTCAACCTTCTCCATCCTGCAGAGTGCAACCTATCGTGTGCTGTTCTGTGCTCTTCTGCTTCATGTCCTCTCTCTCCTCTTGCATGCTCTTCTCACATCCAAGTCGAACATCCCAACATCTGCAGACGCACTTGGCGTATTATTGACCGTCCAACAACCCTGCCCATCTACCTACCCACCACCTTCCACCTGCCTCTTGCCTACATACAACTCACACGCGCACCTCACACCCGCTGCACTCAACCACACACACCACACCTCACCTTGCCTTACTCTACCTACCTTACCTACCTTACCTTACCTTACCTCACCTCACTCACATACATCGCCCATCCATCCAAACATCTCACCTTTCCGAATTGCTTCACTTTTCTCCAAACGTCACTTCGAAATTCAATCCCCTCACCCACCTAACCAACCAAGATCAAGACCAAAGATAAACACAAAAGTCTCCTCTGCCGAACCTACACGGCGCGTGCCTTGCTTTCCCACCTGCTTCTTCCTACTTACGGTACCGACTTTCACACCCAATAACGGCCTACCGCCGATCCTGGATATCCCCGGTCAACGCACAACCACTTTTGCTTCCCGGTTTATCGGTCACAAGTCTATCTACGCGAGTAAGTTCTCATCGAACTTCCTTTCCTTCCAATCTCCACTTCGTCTACTTCTCTACCTTTGATCACAAATCACATAAGGCTGATCGCTGATGCTTCAAATATTAGTATCCCGAGTCGACTGCCTCCAAAGAGGAAAAAAAACCCTCACTTACTCACGCGTGATTTTGCTTCATTGCGCTGAACGTTATCACATCATACGCCTCGACGTCCTTCTATGATGGCTTCGACGCGTTACAAGCAACAACAGCCGCTGCACATTTACCAAGACCCAGTCACCTCATACGATCATGCGCCCATGCCTCCAGGTCAAAGATCGTCCCCGAAGTCCAGTCCTTCGATGCGCGCAATCAAGAACGCTTCTTCGAGACGCAATCTGATCCTCAATCCTCCGTCGGCGACGGATAGTAAACCTTCACCAATCAAACCGAATTCTAGCTCTCCGCTCCGTCAGATTTACAGCAACGATTTCGGTATGGTCGCGATGCCACCGCCGAAGGCTTCGAATACACAAACAGACTCAATTCAGAAGCGACCACCTCTAAAGTCTCGATCCGCACCTCACAAAGCCCTCTTTACAACCTTTTCCAGCGCACGCTCGGTGGACAAGGAAAACTTCCAACTTCAGCCAATTTACCCAGCACCAGCACCATCCTACTATGACGGCTTTAATCAGGCGAATTTTGCGGTGGATCAATATTACGGCCAAAAATCCCCTCTGAAGAGAACCTTGATGGAAGCTGCGCCTATTCAGGACTCGAGAGCACATAAGAGATCGAAGACAGAACCCGAGGTACCGACCATGCCAGCACTCGAGCAACTTCCAATCCAGCCAGATGATGGTTCGAAACCCGGGCACAGTTATGCGGTGTTGATCGGAATGGCCATACTTCGTGCTCCAAACCGCCGGTTGACTCTAGCACAGATCTACAAATGGATCTCCGACACCTACTCGTATTACCAAGCTTCCGAGCCCGGCTGGCAGAACAGTATTCGTCACAACCTCAGTCTTAACAAGGCATTCGTGAAGCAAGAGAGACCTAAGGACGACCCTGGAAAAGGCAATTACTGGGCAATTGAAGTCGGGATGGAACACCAATTCATGAAGGGCAAGCAAAATGGTAAATCTAATATGACTACTGAAAAGTCCCCAAGCTCTTCAACGAACCTCGCACCGGCAGTCAAAACCGACGCTCAACCTGTCCTGAAGACCTTGGTTCCTGCTCCTACAGACCTGCCATCCTCTTCGTCTTCAACATTCCCGACCATCGAAGCTCCGGCACCTGTGGAATCCGAACTCTCATCTGACGCTACTATCCCAGCATCCGATGCTCTTGTTATGGAGGAGCATGATGAAGCGCCTCAACCATCATCCCCTCCTGCGCCAATCATGCACTCTTCCCCACCTGTGTATCGTCATATTCCTGCTAGAGATAACACACCACCACCGGTACCGCGATTCCCTCCATCCTCTCGTTCTCGTACTTATTCCCACAAGCGCAAATTCAATTCCATGGATGACAGTGGCTACTTTTCATGTTTGGATTCCTCGGCTGTACGTCCTCAGACGGGTGCAAAGCTACTCACATCCGATGTTGATCGTCCAAGAATCAGACGTGGACGTGCCGAGGAAGAGATTGCTCGCATTCGAGGTTCTTCATATGATAGCCCCAGCAAAAACCGTCCATTTATAAACCGACCACCTTCCGTTCCTCCCTCTTCATCACCACTTCGCCGCAGCAGTGGTTTTGATTATTCTCAGATGCTCCCACCTCTCACTCCAGCTGTCAAATTCAAGCAACCACCTAAGCCACCGCCTTCTATCTCACCCAACACCAACCTCCGCATGCACCGTGATCGTGTCCGGGAACTTGTAGGCTCGCCAGTTCGTGGTCTCCAGGCCTTTGACGACAACCTTCCATGGAGTCCGGCCTTCAACTTAAACGACACACCATTCATGTACGATTTTAATACCGACTTTGATATATTTGCCGACACCAACGATCTCGGATTACCATTCGATGGCTCTCCGGGAAAGCGCTCTGTCAAGCGCCCAAGCGTCAACCGTACTCGTTCTGCCAACGTCTTACACGACATTGCAAATAAAAGTTACAATTCCACACCGCTACTCAAGTTCACACCAAAGCTCAATCATTCTATGTTCAACGAAAGTCCAACCAAGAGTAAGGGACCCACTTCTGCAGCATCACCATCGAAATCTCGAAGTCCAGCTCTTGGTTCTACTGTCTTCGATCTCCCCCATGAGGACTTCTACGGCACTGAGTTTCTTGAAGATGACATTACCGACTTTGGCGGCATGGATATCCTTCAGGGGTTTCAGAAGATTGGCGCGGGTGCTAAGAGGGAAAACGCGGGAGGAAGTAGCAAGACTCAATTTGGGAAGAAGCTTCACCAGCCACTTCTGAGCCCAAGGTGAGAGGAGTATTTTTGCGATGATTCTTCTCTCTTTACAACATGTGTCTGATGCACATCACGACGCTTTACGAATTTATGACCGCGAAAACGAATGCATGAGTTGGGGGGATACTTTCACTGGATTGGGTTGGATTGGATTGGATTGGAACTGGAATGGATAGGATACCCCGGGCCGCGTTCTCGTTCTCTTGTATTGGGTGGCGACCTACGTATATGGACAAACACCTGTTTTTGAGTTTCACCTTTCTGTTATGTTTCGGATTGCGACTGCGATTGCAATTCTTGTTTCTTTCTCATTGCGGGTTTGTTTTATAGGGGGCTAATATTGCGTGGAAATTCGGTTGGATTGCGATCAGCGGTGTGAGGTATTCTATGCTACGGCTCTGCTTTACTGGTCTGTTGATTAGGTCGTGTGCGTTCATAGCGTGTGAGGAGTATACTTGGGTTTCATGTCTTCTACTTGTTCTATGGCATTTCAGATTAGGGAGTTGATAGATGGGGTGTGAGAATGAAGCGTTATGTGGTTTCTTGAAGAATCTGAAGTGAAAATCATTTGATGCTCTCCTGGTGCGCTGGTTATGGAATTTTAATTTTTTTTATATCATTTGGGGCAATGGAACTCGCTCTTCGGGGATTCTTGGCATTATATTGCTGCTTCCACTAGAACAATAATACCCAACGGTATGAATCCATGTGTTTTTCGAAAAATGCAGCGTTTGAAATATCACCCCTGGAGGATAAACTAGTCAAGTGCAAACATGAGCTTGTAACATGTAAATCTTCCTCAAGGAGCATAGTGCGCTACATTTTGCTCAAAAACACCATCTCCCCCATTCACTTGCTGCTCAAGGAAGAGAATCTCAACGCCATATCATGCAATTCCGTTCCTGCCAACCTTCCTCCGAAAATCCAAAATAAACGCCATCGCAAGTCTTGGTATCTCAAACTTGTCCTTCTATTCGACTTTTCCGAGCTCGACCTCCGCGTCTTTTTACGCTCTGAGGCACACCTTGCCCATTGCCATATGCATGCGCGTATGCCTCCCACTTGATGGTACTTTATGTTGGACACCGCGTGCAGACCGGGTCTTCTTATCAAAAAGCCGCATCTAATCGCTCGAAGCGCACCCTCTGCATCCACAACTAACACACTCGATTTCATGGCCTTCCTTCATCGTCGCCTTTGGCACACGGCAAATGCACGTCGAGTTGAAATTCGTCTCCTTCGTCTGGATGCATCTCAGACAGCACAACTATACAACCCGTCAGCCCACCTCCTCCTCTCTCTCCAAACACCAAGGCACACCGCACTCACCTTTTCGTACCCCTGCTTCTTCCACTTGGCGATGAGCTGCGCGTCCGCGTAGCCATTCTTGAGCAGCCAGTCGTACAGCTCCTTCGAAATGGCCTCCTTCTCGTAGTAGAGCTCGTACACGTAGCGCGAGCGCTGGTGCGCGATCTGGAAGATGGGCCAGTGCACGGCGTGCCGCGGCACGTTGGTCGTCGGCGCGTTCTCCGCGTCCTTCATCTTGTTGGAGAAGATCAGCAGGTCGTCCTCGATGTCCGAGAAGCCGTTCGGCGGCGCCTTGCGCTTCGAGGCGTGGCGGATGGCCGGCATGTTGGCTGCTGGCGTCGCAGGGTGCGTGCGGGCGGCGCGAGAGGGCGTGCTTGTTTTCTGGGTGAGCGCGACTGGGATACGAAGGCGTATGCGCGAGTACGAACGGTAAGTACCTAAGTATTGAAGTCGCGCGTGTTGGGTGAGTCGATGCGATGCCTTGATAATGATGATGATGATAAAGTGCGCTGGAGCTTGAGCTTGAACTGCGGCCTCGAAAAGCTCGCTCGTCAGCCTCGCCTCGCTCACACGTCAGAAGAAAGCCGCCAGTCCGCCTGAGGCAATAGTTGCTGACCATCCACGTGATTCGAGATCTCCACACCCGAGCTTCAACACCACGACGCCGACGTGAGCGCAGTGCCCGCCCAATTGTACATCACATCGCCCACCATGGTCATCAACCCTACCTATCTTGCGCAACGAACGCGCCAATGTGTGTTTCTCCCCCCGCTGCCAACGCGCTTTGCTGATTGACGACTGCAGCTGTCAACTGGGCCGATGCCCAACGCCGAGTCCTGAAGAGCTATCGGGAGTGGATCCGTGCTGTACGTCCCCTCTTATTCCCTGCCGGTATTTCGAATTGAGGTCGACGGAGTGAATTTTTGAACGAGACATGCCCTACGGGCGGAGAGGACTGGGAGTTGACGGATTGAGAGCAACTACTACATGGGCGGGCCTCAATTGTAGCGGGTTGGCTTGGTATAGCTGGCGGCTGACCCATATGTTCTCTAGGCTCCGGAAATCCAAAACATGTACTCTCTCGGTATGCCTGTGTCGGCATTGCGAACGAAAATGAGACAGGAGTTCGAGCGGCATCGATTTGTAAATCAACTCGGGACGGTGGATGTGCTTTTATTCCAGAGTCATGCTGAGTTCCAGGTACGTTTTGCAAGGCGTTGGATGGATATTTATCGGGATTTGGGAGCTGGAAATAGAACAGCTTTTTTATGGTTTCTGCAGCTTGATTGTTTCTTCGTAGGGGAGGGAGATGATGGAAAGGCCGATTGGTAGAGTTCTCAATCTATAACAGATGCTGATATTGTTGTTTCTACAGGAGACTCTTAATTACTGGAAACAACTTCCACACGTCCTCAAGTACTTCCGCGCAGAGGAGGATCCATCGGCACGTCTACCACAGAACTTCCTGAGCGGATTCTTGGAGGTAAACATTACCCTCGCCCCCGATTTGCAAGTCACATCCAACTAACACTTGATAGGGACGCAACTAAATCTCTCGAATTCCTTTGTTCTGATACAGAAACGTTTTCCTTCGGTCTAGCTTGTAAATAACCAATAAATCATACCAACAACGCCAAATCAGTTTGTGATTCCGTGCTCAAATTACCAACGCCTTCAATGCTTTTTTCTCGCCTTGACCGGGTACTTCTCATGCAGATGCCTTGCTCTCCACAAAGGCCTCGCGTGCTGCGGTGAATTTGTCGGCTACTACGTCACAGAGATCCATGAGGTCGTTGAAGCCCTTTTCGAGAGCCTCGGAAGCAGTGTGTGGCTCTGTTGATTGTAGAATCAGTCTCTGCTTCGTATCCATATAATATGTAGTAGAGATTGACTGAACATACCATAAGTCTGAATGCGAATGTTCATCTTCGTCTCTGAAGGATGCGGGATAGAGTAACCGCAGAACTCAACGTCAGGGCTATAACCAACCATTAGCCTCAATTAGCATCCCCTTACCCCGACAGCAGATTCCGCTCGGGGCTTTTGAACTGCACATACTTCTTCATGATGATATATCTCAGCGCATTCCCCAGTGTATGATCCTCGCCCTCAAACTCAAACGACGCTGCAAAGTCCGACGATCCAGGAAGCTGCGCGAGAGTCAGCTCATGCCTCACAGCATCCCTCCACAGCCCGCGCTCCTTTCTCATCACGCGTGCTCTTGAGGCGCTCTGGGGGCTCATACAATTCTAATTTTCTGTGAGATGGCCTCCTCGTACTGCTCCTCTGGCTGGGCGTCGACGACCGCGTCCGTCATGGAGATATCCTCCTGCGTCGCGGACGCTTCAGCCTCTGCTTCTGTCCTGGAATTTGGTGACATGGTTGGAGTGTTGTATGGTTATGCTTTGATGTTGTCGTCGTAATGGTGGAAGATTTGGTGGTTTGATAAGGCTGCGCTCGAGGCTGAGGATTTTCGGTTTTTTTTTATGCTGGGGTCAGATGGGGGCGGCTGTTCCTGGTCATTTCATTCATTGCCTGGGAATCATTCGCCGGCAGTATTCGGCTACTCTACCTATACGAGAGCGTAAGTACCATGATTCTTTGATTATTCGACCTTTTACTGTCCTCTCTTTTCTTTTCTTTTTTCTCTCAAAAATTCTAGGTTAAAACATGAATATTTCAATGATCTTTGGTTTTTTGATGAAATACTGGTACACTTCACTCGAATATCGTCAGGTAAGGCGCCTCGTGGGTGCAGGCTGATTTATGCTTCAGGCCTTCAAGTAAAATCTTGAGCCTGGTACCAAGTCGACGACGTTATTTTCTATCTTCTTTATACATCGGGGTGGATTTTTGAGCTCTTCTTGACAAATCGTTGATTTTGATGTTAATCGAGTTATCATCAACCTGTTTTACAATAGGTAGGTAATTGATGATAATAGATAAGAACCCAATTCATTTCGTCCTTTATTGGAATTATCGTATTGACGTCCATAGGGATAAATGCCTCCTTTCACATCAATAATTACAGGTTTCCTATAGTACATCACCTCCAGTATAAATAACAATGGCCAAAGGAAGAGCTTCCTGTATAGATGATCTTACACGATTGGTTTCAGTCGTTCCAAATATTAATCAATTTCAATGTTGATTTATTATCTCAATTGGCCCGAGGCTGCTAAGTTATCTATTCTGAAAATCAAAAGTCAGGACTATATCACTCCTCACGATTCTCCTTGGTTCCTCACAACCAGATTTGTTATTTTCAAAATCTGAGCTGCCTCGAAAGAACTGGCCTCGTTGGAAAGCGCCCACGGCGAATTTAATCGAGATCGTGTATCCCCAAAGGAAGCACATCAGATTGCGCCGCGAGTTTTTGAAAAGGCTACGAATTCAACCAATGCCGAAACCCATGTTCGAATCTGTAGGCACAGAACCCACATTCCATTGTTCGGAAGCCATGAAGCTAAAGGAGCGTGGACTACCAAGATCCGGGTCAGGAAATCGAGTGCCTTTTGCCTGCAGCGATCATGAGCCATGTGTAGGCAGGGCATATGTACGATAAGGAACGGAAGTACAGCCGTAATTATACATCAGTAGATCCGATTGGGGTCTTGCATGCTAGGACTCATCCATTCGGCGCGGCCTGTGCATATGATACGGCTGATTGCACTGCAGAATCACGTCAAGGCTGTCATTAATGACAAAAGCTGGCGTCGTGGCTACTACGTGGGCAATTCAATATACTTGTGACGAAATGGTATATTGCTACAAGTAATTGAGAATCGAAGTGGATTCTGTGGAGTAACTTCGCACTTCGGAAACATTTTGATGTTCAATGAAGTCGGATTTCCCTCCATGGACTGGATATACCTAGACTTCGAATGCTAATGATATGAGCGGGAAACTAAAGAGCGTTTGGATGTTAAATACTTTGGTCAGTGGTATTCAGAATATATTATGAGTGATACTAATTTGAGCTATGGCTGAGCCGTGACGGGTCTTTTCAGTCCTTGATAGCTGTTGATTTGTTGTCTTTTCTTCTTGATACAGTAATTCTCATAAAATTCAGAGTTAAAGATGACCCATCACTTGATGCTGTTGCGATCGTGAAATCCCATAAAACCCCACCCGAAATGCTCGCCCACCCTTTCCAATCAGCCGACCCAAACCCAAGCAATAACAATACAATTAGGGATTGGGAAGTGACCCCCTTCCTCTTTTGCTCTCTTGAGTGGAGAACTCAGTGGTCTTTTTGATCCCATAACCCCAGCTCGGCGGCGTTGGCTGGTATTCATCACTACTATCGTCCGCCAACCTGCTATCTGTACCCCACCCTGCCGCACTAGATTTGAGACCATTCTGGCTGCCAGCTCTCGAGTGTCCAGAAGCAGTATTTCTTGAGACGGGTTCCATATCATTGTGAGATCTGTCGTGGTGATTGGAGTCAGGCACTTGACTCTTGATGGTTGTTGTGATGCCGGCTTCCTTTCCTATATCCGTTCGTAAACCAAGTTCCTCCGTGCCGTTATTATTGTCGGTACTGCGAAGGTAGCCCAGACGAGTCGGCTTTATTCTCTTGCTCCAGCCCTCAGAGTCCTCGGTGCTTGAACCGATAAGCTTTGATCGAGAGAGAAAGGTGCGGAAGAGTGGTCGGAGCGTGGCAATGGCTGCTGCAGTTATACCAATTCCAGGCTCGACCGTCGACCAGATTGCAACATCGGTAGTTGAGAAAAGAAAATCTGATGTCTCTGTGAGTTGACTGACATAAGGAATACGAATGATTGTTGCGGTGGAGCCACTGATTCTTGTTAGCATAACCTACGACAAGGAGAAGGAGGACACTTACATGGCACCAAGAGCAAGGATAGCGGCCACAGAGAGCTTGGTCCGGGGATTCATAGCCAAACGCCACACCATGAAAATGGGAAGAGTGCCGAGTGTCCAGTCAGCAGAACAGCTGATTGCTGAGTGTGCGTATGTCGAATCTGCAATAATGCTTGGGTCCAAACAAGAGCCCTCGAGACCAGCGTACTGTGCCCAGAAGTAGGTAACTGGGTGGCATTGGAATATAATGAGAAATATATAAAAAATGCTGAACACGCCGACAACACCCATAACAACCCAGATGACATAGATCTGAATGGGCTTTACAGCAATGCGCATAAGAAAAACTCCAATGCTGAATTTTAGAAGCATTGATGATAGAACATATGCTATTTCGCAACACCACCACCACTGGATGCTTATCAGCAGTTATTCCAAGAGCAGTGTGTAAAGTTTCTCACCTTTAAGGCGATGGGTATGTTTTCCACAGGAAGATTGACCAAGTGTTGGCCTGTTCCGTATTGAACGCCCTTGAAAACAAAAGTAACGTAACAGGTGAAAGCAGCCTATCAAGAACATGATTTAGAATTGTTCCTTTGTGCTAGCAGAGTTGAATCATACCAGCGAAGCAACAGAAAGCCAATCATCGACACCGAAAGACTTCACTTTCATAGACCGGACATATACTCGCAGTGAGACTGCAATCCAAGTCAACGCTATGAAGAGTCCAGCTGTACCAGCTACCTGTGGGCCACGATTTTCTGTGGCGTCGAAAGTCATGATGGAGGATGCGAGCCCTCGGAGGGTGTGATCAATGAGAGATAGAGATAAAGAATAGAGAAAAAGGTCTTGATCGAGCGTCACCTCAAGACATTTGGACAACGAAAACAATGAAAACAATGAAAAGAATTGATTGTATCTGAATGAAGCTTAAAGTAAGGAAAGCACTAGTAACGAATGATCGCCTGGATGCAGTCGCCAATGTCGTTTTCCGAAGTATGCCAAAGGGGAGGGGGGATGAGTGGAGAGATATACCTACTTGCTATTACATAGCAACATGGCCGCCGATGGGGACCTTGCCATGCATAAACATCGGGCATGGGGGAGTAAATGACAGCTCTGGTACTCTAGGAACTTCTAGGTCTTGTTCTGGATAGCGGTCTCGCTCAGACTCATCCGCCTATGTGTACTACGTATGTACATGTACATATGCGGATTTTCAGAAGCTGTGCATGAATAGGGTCCGTAGTCGAGGAGCAGCTGCTCAGACTTGGGCAAGAAAAATATCCATAACCATACGGAGTATGCTGTGCTGTAGACTCGCAGCTCGGTATAATATATCTTACGTACCAATCTACCAATGTGTGGATATGTGCATGCATCCCGGGCAATAACGTCGATCCTTTTTTCCCGACTTTTCAATTGGTTTGTGCAGCCAACTGCAGATTCGAACTTCCATGAAGCACCAAGATGTGTTGAGAGATATTCAGACAGAACAGAATGATGAAGAGGAGGAGATTGGCTGGTCGAGAGAAGATGTTCTGCTGTGTGCATTAGCTCGAGGCACAAGGTTTCTGCTGATTTACCGAGCTGGGAGATGGATGTACTATTGTACATACTTCGCTGTACCCCAATCCATCCAGTCTTCACCCGAGCAGTCCAAATCCCCTTCTTCCAATACGACTCTCCGCAAGGTTACATAGTGGCTTTGAGGCATGGATTGCTTCTACTTGTGAACAAGGGCGTTGTTACTTCGTTACCAATATGAGGCTTCAACTGAGAAGATCTTTCCGAAGACGTTGAGGGCACGCACTCCATGGCTTGACATCAATTCCAACATGGATGTCTCGAAGGTCCCCAAGTTCGAGGGGATATGTACCTCCTCGGCTCCTCTATCCCCTTCAACCCACGGTAGGTACTGGTGATGCGTGGAAAGAGTTTCATGACGGTGAGTCTTCTCTTCGACTCTCCGCATGTACACGATCGCTGACAGTGCTACTCTACAGAGTGGTGACATCTGGAGAGGAAGAGTAGGTAGTGATTGATGAGCTTTGACCTCTGATCTTTACCTAGTCGTAAATGGTATAGTAATAGTGCACGCACGACTGTGATCATAGCACTATGGAGGCCGTTAAAGGAGCCAAGTGAGGTAAAAGTAAGTGTGTATTCTACAAGTACAGTACTGTCCAAGTAAGGGTAATAGGACTTGGCGAGCAAATGCTACCTACGCCCCTGCGTGTTGATTTTGATATGGTGATACGTACTGTACATATTACGGTATATGTATCAAAGATGGTTATGGTGTCAGGCGGTATCAATGGCGTGGATGGTGAAGTGTTGTTGAGTCTGTGTATCCCATCTATTCCTCCATACTCCAATACTCCATACTCCAGAACCCATACTTATTAGTACTCTTTAACGACGAAGATATCGCACTCGGATTCTATTGTGCCACTGACAGTGCGCGTGGATCTCTCTACTAAGTACAAGTACGTACTTGTACATACTCCACAGTACGAATATCCATATCTTAGTGCCTACTTAATACCTACCTATTACCTGGTATGTAGTGTTTGTGGAGCACGGAGCACTTCCCTTCGATAAGTAGCCATTGCGACGGCTATCGAGTTGCTTTCTGCTATGACTTCCGTGAACTTGACACAAGCCGACTTCTGCTTATTCTGTGATTACGATACTTAGTAGAGTACACGGGCAACCTCATCTGTACAAGTAGATGCTTACCTAGCATATCACTCGACTCATAATTCCATCTAGAAGTTCGATATGAGGCCCTTCATGTGACTTGATGATCTGAGTATCATCACCATGGAGGCAATACCAATGCCTTCATAGGCTCAGTTCCCACCGGATTGTGTGATTTCTTCTTGACTATCCTTGCTTACGGAGTGCTCATTCTAAATCAAACTCTTCAAATGCCAATTCCTCCCTCATACCATCGCTAATAGGTAATGGTAACGTCTAACCTGGACGACTGTGACACTTCCACCCTTGGTCTTGCATGAGGTACCTGGCGAATGCGATGGGTAGCACAGCCTGCCTGCATACGAAGAAATTATTCTCAGTAAGGGTGCTCTGATATCCCTCGCCTCAACCTGCATATGTAATATACTTATTTCGAACTTCTGCGAGTCAGAGCTTCGAAGCTGAGAAGATTGGCAGAATCTTCTACAGCACTGACTCGGGTAATCGATTGTGCTGCCCAGAAATCGAAAATCATCATCGAAAACACACTGGTGTGCTGCAGAAATGGTTCGCCATTCTGAGACCTTGACAGCCAACACCCATATCCAGAATTACCCACCAAGTTGGTCGAGAAAAGAGGATCATATCCACAATCGCGTCCCACTGAAGATATCGCGTCCAATGAACTTTCCTGCCACAGTCACAGTCACAGTCGCAGAAGTAGCAGTGACAGTGACATTGACAGCGACAGTTTGGTTGTAATCTGTGACGGGGAAGGAAATTCCACCCTCACGGTCGAGGTAAGGATTTCGTGCTCGTCCCTCTACTTAGCGAACGACGACCAAGGTAAGGTGGTACCGGGTAAGGTAGGTAGCGATACAATGCCATGGTGGATTCGGCTCTAATGAATTGTTGCATTCCGCACTCGTGTAGGCGGGTGTTTCGTAGATATATAAGTAACACTTGATACTGTGATAGATAAGCATTCAACGTGTACATTGGGTATCAGAGATGGCTCTCACCGAAGGGGACATAGGTAGAGTAAGGTAGCTGTCGGTAAAAGCCCATGCGTACCAGACGTGAGTGGAAATTACGTGTGTGCAATCAATTTCCTGGTCGGCACGTGGAAAAACACGAAGGAAGTCTCGAACATACATACTGTGCACACAAATAGACTGACCCTCAAAATATAATGCTATCTGCGTCTCAGTCTGACAGTATGGAGTAAAGCGATCTGACGCGGAGCAGTTTATTCGTATGGTGCTTGTAGATCCTCGTGAGCCCATAGTTTTGTTGTCTATTCCGAAGTATGATACGTACATATGTAGGTATGTACATACATATTGCCTCGTCTCTCTTCTCTCTGACGAGACTGTCGTTGTCACTGACTTTTCTCACTTGGTCCCCCTCCTCCACCCATACTACCCTCAGACCTCTTCCTCACCCTGCCGAACTTTGCCTTCGCCGAACGTTACATCTTAATCCTTGCTCCATCAACGGTCCAGATCGATCAACGTTGAACTTACACTGGCGCTTCTCGTGCGCCTCTGATATCAAAGATGTGTATCTACATAGTACTCTGAAGGAGGTGTTGTCCGGAGTACTATGTACACATGTGAGAAGAGAATCTGCGAACTTGCCACCCATATCATGCGGAGTACAACATCCACCACCATGCTTTGCATTTCGAGTCTCATGTTGTCACTCTGTGGACCATTCTCTTTGGGGCTGATCACCAGCAAGGATTTCGTATGCCCAAGTATGAATTGGACTGCAATTTCCGTTGCAACAGAAGAGACAGGAGGCTCTATTCCCAGTGAGCTAGCTGCTGATTTCTAGACTGCACGTAAGCATACTAAGCAGGGAGTAAGTAAAGTCATAATCAACTTGAAAGGAAGTGTGTGCTCTTGAGTCTTCAACTCTGGAATGTTTGTACATCTTGCACTACTTTCTTGTTGCCGGAGCGGAAGATTTCTTTTTCCTTATTTCTGGCTTCAGTCTCTTGGGTATCTCCTCCCCATAAGACTCGTAGATTTGTTACGCATCCAGAATAAGCTGAAGTAGCCGAGTGCAGTCACTTATAAGTCACTTATGTATGTGTGCATAGTAAATACAACAGCAAAAGCCAATTCGTATATGCTGAAGTGTTGGCTCAAAGGTAACATCAACGGGTAGTATTTTTGACTTCTTGTCTGCGATTGAGAGAGGATAACAGCACCTATGATCTTCCCAAAAAACTGGATATATACACTTTCTCCGAACTATAGCGATGGGACTTCCAACAATAGGTTTGCTCCAGGATGCATTGCAACTCAGCTTGTAGTGTTCAAGTGCAAGATGTGGTAGAACGACCTTCTTGGTGCTTCATTGTCATGCACTTGAAGATGGTCCGAGTAACATGACTTTCATGGGAGTAAAGTGGTAGATAGATAGGTATTTGTTTCTTTCTTCTTAAGGGGAAACAAGCGTTCAAAGAACGTGATTTTATCGGGTCTATATATTTGAAGGATTTACAATTGCCGACATCAAATAGTGTACCACTCTGCTTTGAAGTCGAAAACTACTATGGAATCAACTGGATATGGAGAAGTGAAACTCTAAAGGAAGATAAATACCTAGGAGACAATCTAAAAGTAAACTCGCGCAAGCATCTGACTCTTTGTGCCACTTAGGTATTCTCGCCAGATTATAACTCTGCAACTAGGTAATTAGGTAGGCAGCGACTTCTATTATCTACCTTGCAAATGGAAACTTGACTTACTATGAATGAAGGACAAGCCTAGGTATTGTGAACAATTCCAAATGTCTCTTGTCTCAACTGCGTCCAAGATTTGATGACAGAACAAAAAACATGAGTTGGTGAGTCTTCACTTTCATTCTGATTGGTGATTTGCCAGAGTTGAAGCCGAGTCAGCCTTGTGGCCAAGGCTGACTTATGCGTGTGTGCTTGGAATGGTCAGCCGTACCGACAGCTGTGAGCTATGATCGCATTTAATACAACAACACCATTGAAATCGCCATATAGAAGGTCATGAGGTAGCTCAAAATACGTGACGGATGGCTCTCGACCCGTCAAGCGGCTATGTTGCCGGAACTAATTTGCTGGACGTCAACACCAACGCCCTACCAATATTCAACGTCGAACGCGTCCAGTTGCAGTTCTCCATTGCTTCCGACTTTGTAGCTGCACAGGTCGCCAATAACGTCTTGATACTGGCCTTGTCAAATGGCCGTATCCTCCGTATAGATCTGGACAATGCTGCTGATATTGATGGTAGCTTCTTTCTTTCCTAGGAACAAAGCTCTAAATACTAAGATATGCCTGGCAGATGTTGACCTTCCCAAGAAGACCTCAGAAATCGGTGTCATCAAGCGTATTTTCCTCGATCCAACAGCGTCCCACCTTATAATCAGTACGTCGCTTGGTGAGAACTACTATCTGCATACTCAATCCCGACAACCAAGACCACTTTCACGATTACGAGGTGTTTCAATTGAGTGTATTGCTTGGAATCCCTCCTTGCCTACAGCTTCTACTCGTGAAATTCTAATCGGTGCTTCGGACGGGAATATTTACGAGGTTTATATTGAAACGTCCACCGAGTTCTACAGACGCGAGGACAAATACCTGAAGGTCCTTCAAAAGGTGCCCGATGGCCCTGTGACTGGCTTATGGGTGGACCTAATTCCTGGGAAGCCTGATGTGAGACGAGTTTTGATTTCAACTCAATCTCGACTCATACACCTCGTTGGTAAGATAGGACGGACAGGTCACGAAGGAGGTGGATCGATTTTCACCAAGCTTTTTGAGAACGAAGCACCCACGGTTCATGAGGTTGAGCGAACAAACTCCCCATCATGTTTGACTGTGTCACCAGACGCACCTGATGCCTCGTCCTTGGAAAGCCTGGAGGTAGATCGTGTCTTTGCATGGTTATCTGGTACTGGTACATTCTTTGGAAGGCTTCTCACATCTTCATCTGCCTCGGATTTGGGCAACCAAATTTTTCAAGAGGCTAAATATATTCCACATTCACAATTACCAAAGGCAGAATCCTCATCTGGGAGAAAGAAGGCTGCGCAAGAAGTTATCACATCAGTCGCCCTAACCCAATGGCATGTTTTACATCTCATTGGTGGACGTGTCGTTGCCGTGGACAGGCTAGATGACAAGGTCGTGTTCGATCAGGTGGTACTCGAACCTGGCCAACAGGCACTTGGTCTCTTTGCTGATCAGCAAAAGAATACATTCTGGTTGTTCACAAATCAGGAAATTTACGAGGTGATTGTCACTGATGAGGATCGAGATGTCTGGAAAGTCATGCTTAAATCCGAGCACTTTGACGCGGCACTTCGTTATGCGCGATCTCCAGCACAGAAGGATGCTGTTGCTACAGCATCAGGCGACTATCTTATCAGCAAAGGTGCATATCTGGAGGCTGCTGGAGTATACGGCAAGAGCACGAAACCGTTCGAGCAGGTTGCTCTAACCTTTATCGACAATGATCAGCAGGATGCTTTACGAAAATATCTTCTCACCAAGATCACAGCCTTCAAGAAATCATCAGTAATGCAGCGGATCATGATTGCCAGTTGGCTGGTCGAAATATTCATGGCGAAGTTGAATTCACTGGATGACACTATCATTACCAAAGCCGAGTTGTCGGAGAACTTGGACCCTGTTCAGACAAGATCCCAGCTTGAGGCCATCCGGACGGAGTTCCAAGATTTCGTTAACAAGTACAAAACTGATCTTGACCGGAAAACCACATACGATATCATCAGCAGTCATGGGCGAGAGGAAGAGCTTCTTTATTTTGCCAGTGCCGTCAATGATTATAACTATGTTCTTGCATATTGGGTGCAACGTGAGAGATGGACAGAGACACTCAACGTATTGAAAAAGCAGACAGAGCCATCAATCTTCTATCGTTACAGCAGCGTCCTCTTCAGTCATGTGCCCACTGAGCTTGTCGACATCCTGATGCGCCATTCCGACCTCAAACCTCGCAACCTTATTCCAGCCCTTCTCAATTACAACCGAGACTTTCAGGGTCCTATTCAGAAGAACCAGGCAATTCGGTACTTGCTCTATGCTATCAACTCCTTGAATTCCACAGATGCGGCAGTTCACAACACACTCATCTCCATGTACGCTGCACACACCTCAAAAGATGAGTCAGCTTTGCTATCATATCTTGAATCACAAGGCGACGAGCCAAGTTACGACTCTGATTTCGCACTTCGTCTATGCATAAAGCATGATCGCGTGCAGTCGTGTGTGCATATATATAGCACAATGGGGCAGTATCTCCAAGCTGTGGAACTTGCACTTGCTCATGACGAGATTGACTTGGCATCCTTGGTTGCAGATCGTCCGGACTCTAACCCTGCACTGCGGAAAAAGCTGTGGTTGACTGTGGCAAAGAAGGTCATTCATCAATCCAATGGGATCAAAACGGCTATCGAGTTCCTTAAAAGATGCGAACTGCTGAGGATTGAAGATCTCATTCCGTTCTTTCCAGACTTTGTGGTCATTGACGATTTCAAAGAGGAGATCTGTGCCGCTCTTGAGGATTACTCTCGTAATATTGATACCCTTAAGAAAGAGATGGACGAATCCACTCAAACGGCCACGAATATCAAGATCGATATAGCAGCTCTCGAACACCGTTATGCAATCGTGGAGCCTGGTGAGAAGTGTTATGTATGTTCGATGCCATTACTAAGCAGGCAGTTCTTCGTCTTCCCTTGCCAACACGCCTTCCACAGTGATTGTTTGGGACGCAAAGTTATGGAACAGGCTGGCGTGGGGAAGAGCAGACAGATTAGGGAGCTACAGACACAAGTCAATAAGGGAATCGTGGTCGGTGCAAAGAGAGAACTGGCCATTTCGGAATTGGATGCATTGATTGCTGCTTCTTGGTATGTTTCTCTACTCGTTGATCTCAGGGGAAATGACTTGCTGACTCGTTTCCTGCAGTATTCTTTGTAGCGATTTTGCGATTAAGCGTATCGATGAGCCATTTGTAACGACATCGGATGATAGGGACGAATGGGCTTTGTAGATTTCATTATGCTACATAATAATCTGCATGACCTGCTGTTGGTATTGGATAAACTGCGAAACTCGGACCATGGAGAAGACGGCATACATGATCTCGAATGCCACCCATGCTGTCGATGTTCAAAAGATTTGTGCAAGAGCCTGTATGCATCGTGCTCTTTTACGTCAGCCCAGGATACCATGTGCATAAATCTATCAAAGCATATATTGCTGTATATTGCCCACCCATGTCCACATCACGTAGTCAGTCTAAGTTCATCAACGTGAAATTATGGTTGCGATCATCTTGTATGCACGAGCAGAAGTGCGGGAAGAGAACTTGGCAGAGAAAAGTAGGTCCTGCTTTACAAGTACGGTCTCCAAAAGCACGTACATATGTATGTCCATACGCATATCGCCTGATGCGGAAGTGTTACCAACACCGTGGTTCACAAGTAATTTAGTCTATACTTATATCATGTACTCTAGCATCTGTAAACTCTAAGTATGTCTACGAATAAAGAATGAACATCAAACCAAAGCAAGAGGGCCGAACATGGCTCGAAGTGGCAATAGATCCATGAATAGGAGAGTGCAGTCTCGTAGCCATTGCAGAAAATCCGAAGGTTTTGCTTTCCACATTTGCTGTTGTCTTTCATCCGATTACCCTACCAATGTTTAGAGGGAAGGGGACTATGGCCACTACACCAGTCATTCATTGGATGTTGCTAGTTTATTAGGGAGTGTGCATACATTTGGAACTAGACAAGTAAGTGTAACGACTGAATGTAAAATTTACCTATTAGTCAAGCAATAATGCTGCAATATACCTCTCTACTTCCAACAATCGCTCTGCTTCACGAGTAGCACGACTAACCCCGCTCCCTTCTCCTTACATACATCGCTCCAACCAAGCAGTACACAATCCCACCGTATATCTGCAACTTCAATGCTCCCCAGCCTCAAAAGCAAAGTCTCCCTCTCACCCACAATCTTTTGAGAACATACCCGAGGTTTATTCGCATTGCATTCTCCTAAAGACATAACATGTACGAGTTTCAAGGAATGCCACATATAGCACCCCCTTATTCTCACCAAGCCCAAAAGACCAACTCTCAACAGCCATAACCTCCGCCAGCCCTGCAAAGCGCGACAGTCTAGCCGTTGACTCCATCAGATATATGACATAGCCCAGCTACGTCCGGAGGTCCAGCTCCTACCTATGTTCGAGATCGTACCATGGCTCTGCTCTGTACTCCATGTCAAACCACCACACCCTTGGCATTTTCCGCCGTGCAAGAGCTCACTTGCATTGCCCGACAGAATCCCAGCACCTTTTTTGACGGAGGCCAATTGCACTGCAGAGGGGATGGTTGTCGATACTTTGAGGTATTTGTTGGAATTTAGGTGATCAAGTGTCGCGAGTATCAAACGTCGGCATGGACGGCTGCCTAGATTTCGATACTCATCCATACTACCTAATATGGTGTAATAGAGTACAATGGCCGCCTTGCCTTGTTGGTGGCTATGCAAGCAGCAATTGAGAACCAAGTATCCATCTGTGCTCTGAACTTCGTCTTGGCGTCGATCTCATCTCGAATCCAATTCAGCGTACTAGCTTGCCCTTTATCAAAGAAAAGAAAAGGGTCTTCACCTGGCAATGAACAGGAATAAGTACATATACAGCAAATTCATATAATTACATAGAGGAATAAGCCCCTATTATTAAAAGACAGCTAACTGACAAGCACAAATTCGTATCAAACTCAGTTCAAAGAGCAAGACACTCTCCACTACACTTTCAAATGCAAAGTGTGTGCGTATGCAACAACTCCAATGGATGAGATGTACAATCGGCCCACTAAGCCCGGCAGCAACGACTCCTCCCTCTTATATGAACAAGAAACTCCATATCATCCCGCCAATATTAAAAATCGAGGTTTCAAGTCCCAACGCTGCACTAGCAGGATTTCCACCTCTGGTATGTTTTATACAAATGCTGCTTCATCCCCATTTCCTTCCCACATCGTGCCCGTGTCATATCATCATACCAAGTGCTCCGCCTATGCGATTCGATTCAAGAGTTCATAGTCTGCATGCGAACTGCTCTTTCTCCAGAAGGCCGGCATGAAGCCGTTCCTTCTAGGACTACCCTTTGGACTGGTTTCTCTGAGTGCTGGGCTGCGAGAGCGAGGAGTGCGTCCATATGCCATTCCCCAAGCCCACCAGAAGCAAGCACCAACTACCGCGGCAAGCGCAAATCCTGCAACGGTGATGCCCATCCAGTGCTGACCCATCCAGAAAATGGCCTGGGCATCACCGCGGTGCCAGCTGCTACCCTTGGTGATGTTGAAAAAGGACCAGGCATACTTGCTGTACTCGTCTGGCATGAGAAGTCGAACCCGAGCATTACCCGCTGGCTCGGTACCAAGCCACTCTTTCCATAGAACGCTGAGGAACAGTGGACCGGTGGTGTACATGACAGTGATGTAGGGAACACGCCAATTGTGGTTATAAGACGAGAGAGATTCGATAACGTTGAGGAAAAATGGATGCTGGGGAATGGCACCCATAGCATCATTCGAGATACCCGTAGGCACAGTGCGACGGAGCCACGCAGGGTAAGCTAGAAGGGGGTCGAGAGATCGGTTACATCCGTCGTCGAGATCAATGTAGATTCCACCATAATGAGCAAGGACGAAGTAGCGAATAGAGTCGGCTCGCTGGATGGGGAAAGGGTAAGAGTCGAAGGTGTCGAGAAACCATGGGTATTCGGTCGCAATGAATTTTCTAGACATCTCGTCGGTCCAGAGCTGGAATTAACGTCAGCAAGCTCTCCAGCCTCAATGTGAAATTTAGGTTTCGAGGCTCACCTTGTACTCGTAATCCGGGTGAAGATCCACACATGCTTTCTGACCCGCCTTCCATTGCTCGGGGATGCTCTTGTTAATGTATGTCTGATGAATGATCTTTGGGATCAGTTGAGGGCGCTCATCGATGAGATGCGAGCCGGGAGCTGGGATCTCGGCGCGGGAAATAGCATCAGCAGCACCGTCTTCGAAGAGAAGACCAATCAAAGTCTTGAAGGAGTTGACAAGGCATCCAAGGATGATCAAATTGACAACCAGGAAGAGAGCGGTACCGCGTCGCATAATGAATTATGAGTACCGAGATGAGTACGAGGCACTCAGTGAAGTTGGAGATATTGAGGAAGAAGAGCTGTTGTTATCGGATGGACGAATTACTTTGTAGGTAGAGAAGGGGGCGTGGGGGACCCTGAGATTGACTTTGTTTTACGGGGCGTTTATCGATTGTTCTAGCCGGGATTGAGTTGTTCGACGAAGCGAGAGCTGACGGTTGGGTTTCGAGGTTAAAATAGGGGGCGAGAGGAGGGAGGAGGAGGAAGCAGGAGGAGGAAGAGAGGAAGAGTGAAGGAGAGAGATTGAGATGAGGGGGATTTGAGAGAGGATGAGGATAAGGATGAGGATGAGGCTGGGAAGAAAGAGAAGGAGATGTAGATGAAGGAGGAGTAAGGATCTTCGAAGGTGGATGTGTAGAAAGATGATTCTCTCTCTCTCTCTATCTCTCTACTTCTTTATTCTTTGTTCTCGGGTTCAGGTATGAGATTGAGAGAAGCAAAGGTCAAAAGAATGATAAATTGTGGAGCAGCAGAGGTTGCGAGGTGGAGAAGAGTTGAGGGTTTGTGTTGTAAGTAATAAATAAGTATGGAGAGAGCAGCGCGTGTAGGCGGGGAGGGGAGGCGCAGGTTCGACATACTACTACAAGTACAAGTATAAAATGGGGACAATGCGGGTCAAAACGGATGCCTTGTCTTCATTTGGTTTCTTAATTTACCCAAGTCCTTGTTATTACTCGTTATTACTTGTTATGGACTTTTATTTCTTATTTTCTTTTCTCTATTCTGCTGGCGAACCTTTAATTGTTATCTGTGAATATCGTTGGGTGTTTCTTTGACAAAACATCCACATCACGTGCTCCTCTCTCTGGTCGAGTCCTCATCTCTCATACATGCACACACATCATGAACATCAAAACTCTCTCTTTCGATATTACTTGTATGAATAGATATTAGAATATTCAACTAGATTAGAACTTGACCACTCACCTCACTCCACAAATTTCTGCCTTTTTAAGTACCTATGTACTTGTACAAGTATGCATCCTATTTCGATGGGCCAACTTTTTAGGGGCACGCGGACAAACCACATCTTGCCCCAGACTCGACCCAGCACCAACGAGCGAGATGGGAGAAAAGTCAAAACAGACAATGGCCACTGGCTACAACGACAGGACCCTGCTGATGCCACTCTGCAGGAACCAGTTGGAGGTATGAGATACGAGATACGAGATACGAGGAAATACGAGGAAGTATGTACGATTACGAAAGAGTATTCTATGGAGGAATAGAATAATGAAATACAGAGAAGAGGAGTATGAATACAATCGAGTCACAAGCACAAGTACTTACAAGCCAAGCCAAGCCAAGCCAAGGTAATCAACAAACTCAAGGTTGAAATGATTTCTGATTTCTGATTTCAACATGTCAATACTTAATCACCTCACTCTAGTAATAATACGTATATCAATATTGCATTGCCGCCACCTCCAGCACTCTTCTCATTCACCGCCCTCTCTCCTTCGATGCCAACGGAGCACCTGACCTTATTCCCACGCCTAAGTTATGTATATCACACGTACTTGTACATAGTACAGCTCTGGAGTACGTACGTATATACATAGTACAGAGGTAAGTATGTATATAATACTAAAGTGCCACAAAAAGGACACAGCCACGGAACCACAAGCAGTGAGTAACTACATGTGTACATACCTAAGGTAGGCAACAACGCATCTCACATCATCCTGCCTACTGATCCCATCGTTAAATGGTTACCTCACCCCGCATCATCACCATCGAATCACCATCATCTAATAGGGCAGCAGGCTTACACTTCTATTCGTCCTGCCTTCTCATGCCCTCCCATCTACTTCAGGTGCCATGTGAGAGTGAGTCTCGTCGTGCCTCATCCTACTAATACAATATACACGGGATAAATTTCGAGGGCTAACCTTTGCATGATGGCAATACTCTTTTATTAACCGATCGAAAAGCCTAAAAGTAATCCTGCATCTCGTCGAGTCTACCTATCAAGATATTTGTTGTTTTTGTCGTTTTTTGTTTGTTTTCTGCTTTTTTTCTTCTTTTTCTGATTTTGATTTTCGTGATTTTTCTCTGACCTCAACTTCCCAGTCGTCGTCACCGGCATCGTCATAACTCTCAGTACCCGACCTCGTCTCTTGTATCTCCACTGCCCGCATTGGTTGTTCCTCCCTTCAAGGCAGTTCATAATTCTTCAAGTTTTCTCCAGCTCAATCCAACAGCCGTCTCGTTTGTAAAACCATGCCATCCACTCCTTCACTCCCACTTTTCAGCCATCCTCTGGCCCCAATCGTCTATCGTTGCTCATCAGAGCGACCATGGACAAAATAAATGTGGTGCAGAACGTGCAGTCGTGTAAAAAGATCGCACTAAACCAAGTAACAAGAAAGAGTAAGAAGAGAAATACAAGAGGTATAGGGCACAGGGGCCAAGGAGTAACAACCAAGCCCAGAGTACCACCAACACCGTGCAATGCCGTGCAAAAAGAGCAAAAGAAGAGAAGAAAAGAAGAAGAGGTCCAACACCATTATCGCTTGCCCAAGAACCGATCCATTTCAAGCAAAAATTGCAAAAGAAGTCCGCACAAGATCCGTTCGTAGAGGCATCGTTACTGATACAATCCCCGTATCAGAGTTCCTCCCCAACACCCAACGTCAACATCAGACTTATTCCCCGCAAGATGCCGTAAGATCCAACTCGTTACGAGCCCATAACGCCGTTATGCATACCGTTCATTGGAGGGGCCCTGCCGCCTACATAGTTCGGAACCGAAGCCGCTGCTGCCGGCAAGTGGCCGAGACCGCCAACGCCAATACTACCGCCGCTTGAGTCCAGCTTCAAGATTCGTCGAAGGCTTTCCTCCATGCCTTGTAGATCCGCACCTCGCTGTGGAAGTGGAGCACCGTATGGTGAGCCAGGTGAACTGCCTGCAAAAAATTGATTATGGCTAGATGAAAGTGCCGGAAAGTTGTTGCCCACAACACGAGAAGGTGTGGAAGAATTATGATATTCGCTATTGCGTTCTGGAGTTTTGGTGGGTGTAACTGTATGAGATACCTCCTGGCGAAGTCCAGATGAGCGTAAGATAGAAGGATTGGAATTGTTGAGATAAGCAAAATCGCTCTGGCCATGATATATTCTAGATGGTATTCCTGCACTTCGTGGTGGTCCGTTGTGCGGCGAAGAAGAGGTAGATGTAGAACGAGGAAAATTAGGTGGTGTAGAAGAATATGGAGATGCATTAGGCGACTGGTTACTAGGGACAACAGGAGATCGAGGCGATTGCCCAGTGAAGAGAAAGTCTTTGAGAGCTTGTGATGTCTGAATGTCCCGTGCATCTTCGAGTCCACGACCCTCGTTAGGTGAAGGCACCGTCACAGAGCGTGCAGCATCCATCCTCTGGTTGTAGGGAGTCGAGAATGCTGGTCCATATGGCTTGCCTGGGCTGTTGTTTCCGTCCAGCTCAAGGCCAAACATCCTACTAGCGGAGCCACCAGCAAAGTGGCTAGTGCGGGAGTGGTCTTGATTATTGATAGGAGTATGTGTAGAATGAGGTGAATCCGGAGGCTGATATGGTCCTGAAGCTGAGCTCGATCCACGAGCACGAGCTTTTTCTGCTCTGTCTTTCTGGAAGAAGATTTCTAGAGGTGACTCCTCGCGCTGAAGATGTACAGATGTAGACTGAGATGTTGGGGGTGTTGGCGAGTTGCTGCCATCGGAAGATGTCTCTTCCTTCGTAGTCTGCAAGACAGCAGGAACTGGAGAATCTGGAACTGATTTGGAATAGAAGCTTGGGATCGGAAGAGCAGAAGGTGCTGGTGATGCGTGAAACGTTGGACCGGCATACGCAGCTGCCGGAGTTGATGCAGCTGGTGTAGGGATAGGCTTGGCACCTTTGGCTTCTGTACTGAGTGAAACTCCCATTAATGGCGGACTGACACGCTCATTATTGGGCATGTTTGGTGAAGCAGATGACTTTCTTGGTTTGTTCTTATTCCTTGATCTCTGTTTTGAGGAGTTATCTGTGGTTATGGCGGATCCTGTGTTCTTTGCAGGGGCAACGTTTTGGTCAGGTCTTCTTGGTGTCCGTGGCGGGGTTGATGGTTGAAATTGATGCGTTATAGCCTGAGTGTTATCGCGGTAGGCATTCGTGTTGATGAGATGAGAGTTCTGAGAATGTGAAGCAGTTGATGAAGGCTCTGGAGCTGTTGTACTTCGAGAATGACGGTGTCTACCCGAATGCCCTTTTGGTGCCACGAGAGGCACGAAGTCCGACATGTCTTTCAACTGTGCAAGTCAAAGAAGAGACGATAATGAAGGAATGGCTCTGTATGAAGCAGACGTGCTGTACAAGACCAGAGAGGTGGGTTGGTTCCGGATATGTTGATAAGGTTGATCTATTCGTGTGGTGTTGTTGGTGGACGTGTTGATGCGTGTGCTGTGTAGAAGATAGAGTTATATGGAAGAAGGTTGTTCAGAGGTACGAGCGTTGGTATCATTGCTTCTTGTATTGGCTTCTTGTGGATGAAGTAGGTAGGTAGTTGTAGTGGATGAAGAGAGCTCGTCGAGGAGGCTGAAATGACACACGGAAAGCGGGCACTCTCGTTGTTCGGTGGCAGTGGCAAGGCTAAACTGCTTTGGGAATCTCGATACGGAGAACCACCAGAACGGTACCTTGATTTACCCAAGTATGATATCCAAGTAATGCTGGGCCATATACTTTGGGCAACGTGGTATTAAAAATTCATATTAATACTAGCAAATTCAAGCAGAGTCTAGATAGATGTTATTCTTCACGAAAAGTCACGAATAATTTAGAATCGAATTTTGCTTCTATGTGAAGCTTGGCTTGAATCCAATTCTATTGTGTTTGTCGTCATCTCGGTACCTTCCACTCTCACTTTGTTCCGACTCATTGAAGTGTCTAATAAGCGTATTCATACCTAGGTGCGCACCAAGCTACAGCAGGCACCCTATCAACAAACCTACCCCACATCTATTCTTCAACCGCAACTTTCGACATCAAACACTTCAACACGAGCTTAAAACATGGCGGACGTTGATATGACCGACGCCCCAGTCGCCTCTGGCGCTGCGACGCCAGTCAAAAAGGCTTCTAGTAAAGTCTCCAAAGTTGAGGACGGCGCCGAAGACAAGAAGCGATTCGAGGTGAAGAAGGTGAGCAAGCTGCAATGTCTAGCCAGCGCACGAGTGTTAACATCTACTCCAGTGGAACGCAGTAGCTCTCTGGGCCTGGGATATTGTCGTTGATAATTGTGCCATTTGCAGAAATCACATCATGGATCTCTGTATGTCTTCTACCTTCGATGGCGATCGTGATCGCTCATCCGATCAACACGGCTGAACAATATACAGGTATCGAATGTCAAGCAAATCAAGCTTCCGCTACTAGTGAAGAATGCACCGTCGCATGGGGCATCTGCAATGTAAGAGGCGCTTTCCCAAGAGTTTGCAGGATCAAGCTAACAGCTCATCTAGCATGCTTTCCACTTCCACTGCATCTCCCGATGGCTGAAGACTCGTCAAGTCTGTCCACTCGACAACAGAGACTGGGAGTTCCAGAAATACGGTCGCTGATCGCCATTATATACGAGAAACATGACGTTGCGGCTTTTGACGGGAACATTGCCCACAGGGAATGAGGATCTGACGATTTGATGCGAATGCTGAAGGTCAAGGGACTACGCTGCCGCATGAGCTTTCCACGAGTATGCATCATACAGGGCGTCTGGAGTGATTGTCTTTCCGAGGGCTATGAGGTCTCATCTCACAGCAGATGCACAAGCATAGCGAACCACAGGTAGTTATGCAGACTATAAACTATGTAAACATGCTCCGCAGAGCCTCTGATATTTCAAAACTCCACGACGCCTCCCTGTAGTTTCCTTGTAATGCAACATGCTTTCATGAAATGCGCTTGCCATCCACCATGATGCCTTGTGAGAGCATCTCGCTGCCAGCCACGGGTAACCAAGTCAGAGGGTCCTTGTTGAAGAAAGGCCAGGGTGGAACAACGATGAGGAATGTAATTGCAGTGCCAGCGAGGCCGATCCAGAGGGCCAGAGTGATGTCCTGTAAGAAGTAGCCAACGATAAATGCAATGCCCTGTTTGGCATCCTGTCAGTACCAGAATGCAGGTATGGATGTATGTACTTACGCCAGCTGTTGTGAGTAGAGCAGTGGCCCCCATCTCCGCCAATCGTTGGCCCTCGAAATCGATTTGTCCTTCCGCGACATCACGAACCTGTTCTAACAATTGATCTGCCATGGTTGTAGCAGTGGTAAGTGGAGTGATTGAATTTGTGGGTGGTTTATGGTGATGGTCGCGGGTTGTGGGGGAGAGCAGAGCTTCGTGTTCACTTGATGCGTGCAAGGCTGCGTTCGTCTACTTGCGATATACGTACCTAGGTACCTAGGTACCTAATTACCAAGATCACGTAGCGGAAGGGTTGACACGTGATCTTGGCTAGAGCCATGCTTTATTCTTATTTGATTTTGTTTGCCACATAATCAACAAGTATACGTTCATGATGTTGTATAGTGACAAGTTACTGATTGTTACCGGTGCAATTACTTAACACAGATACTGAATACTTCTTAAACTCGACACCTTCTGCTCTAGAATGGCATGTTTCTGTGGTACAGGCAGTCAAGCTTTGCACGAGATGCAAGCGGAGATCTAAGATCAATACTTACTTAGAGGCAGGTACTATATTAAGTCGCTAAGTTCTTTGCGGCTGAATATCTACAAGTGGTAACTTGAGGCAGAACAAACATTTCTGATTTCATTGGAGTGCCCGAGAGCAACACAACTCAATACGGAGTAATGCATAGGTTGTAAATTGTAAATACTACATACACATACCTACCTGCCCGCTATGTACTTACGTTGTACATTTTGCACGAATATATGGCTCATGTTAATTTACTACAGTACAAGTACGTATCTCTCTGGCAATCAACATAAATCATGCGCCATTTGTCCTATCCATTTATCATGGTCATTACAAGTCAGTCAGTACCACCGCCAACTACATATGAACATCCAACCGTGCCACCCATCCCTCTGCACCCGTTCGAAACGGCTCTCCTTTGCGCCCTCACAAGAGGTGGAATATCCATAATGCATCACTAGAAAGCGCCTCGTTGGGAAATCCCTCACTCCTCGTGTCATGCCCAACATCCCACGAGAGGACGATAAGGCCTCTGTGCTGTTCATAGGTGCTACGCCTTTCACAAATGCCTCCCCCTTATACGCACCATCCAGAGCTTGACTGGATTAACAGAAAGCATAGGTAGGTACCTAGGTAAGGTATGTCGAAGCGTCGGTTGAGATGCTTGACTTGAGTTGACTTAAGTTGACTTGAAATACTAAGCACTCATAACTACGTAGTACGGAGTAAGGAGAACTTCATCATCCTCGTCGCTCTATCTAGAATACAAGTACAAGTATTGTGGAATATCCAACTCGCCTTAACCGCCCTTGGCTATCTATCGGTCGGCTCTACCGAACTTATATACTCAAACTCAATATGTACAAGTATTATTAGGTAGGTAGTGGTCTTATTTGTATGTGCCAAGGCTCATGCACTGATCCAAACGCCGCTCCACTACTACTGCACCACCACTGCACGCATTCTTTCGCACCAAAGCCCATCATCCCCCTTCAAGCGTGTGGTCCAGGTAGGAAGATCTCGACACTTTCCAACCCACCTACTCTCAACCACGGTTCTCCGACCTGCCAAAACCACAACAACCTCAACATCAACAACAACAAAACAACAACCAAATAACAGGCATCGCAAATTCTCAAGTGCTTCAGAGTCCTTCGAAGCATTGTTTACTCACAAAATCGACGCGATATCCAACGTATATCGCATCGACTTTTTGTCGAGTGTGGCTTTGTGCAACGTCATATCACCTTCACACAAATTTTCGTCCGATCAACACCACCAACCAACACATCTGCGTGGTCGACTTCCTCGGTCTTCTCGCTCACCCTCCAAATCTCTCTTCATCGCCTCGGCGGCATAAAATCACCAAACCACCAAGTTGGCGGGCTTCGTACTCAAGAGCGTCACCTTCATTCGTCCCCTGCTAGGTCCACGATACTGGGCCTACGGCGGTGACCAGAAGCCACCATAACTGGCCCCCAGCGTTATCCATAAACAACACAATTACTGCGATACAAACAACCTAATATCTAATTAGTCTTGAAAAAGACAAGGAGAAGGTGTGGGAGGCCATCCACAGCATCAGACGAAACTGTACAGGGACGACCTGTGCAAATTCTAATATCAAACTGGAGCCCACACGCGGTGGGCGCTCGGTGCGACTCACCTTATCATAATAGCAATAGGCGGACGGCCAGTTTCCAGATAATAAGAGGGGTCCAAAACTTGTGGCAGGATGTCCGACCAAGAAACCCATTCCTTCGACGACACTCGTTACAGCACTCCGGTGCCCGAGCTTGATGACCATCGTCACCAATCAGTATCTGTACAGAAGCATGATCGATCTCGACGTGGCACGGTGGACACACTATATGGTGCGGCTGCAATGAAGGCAATGGGACCAGATCTTTCCCATGTCAATGATGCCCTTCTGCACACGGATGCACACGACTTTGAGGAAGCCATAATTGACGAAGAGTCGCAAGGAACATCGCCATACCCCATAGTTCGTCGACCAACAATCACCACTATTTCTCCCAGATCTGCCTCGCCACCAAACTCCGTGAAGGCCTTTGCTGCGGCCCGAAGACGCGAAAGGGGTTTATCAACTTCCGAAGGGAATGGCCTCAATCGCACCATCTCGAATGCTACTCACCGCAGTCATCGCACTCATCGCAGCAATCACAGTGGCCGCAACAGAAGATATACCAACGACAATGACGCTGCTAGTGTGGCCATTTCGATACAATCTGCTGAGGAGGACGTTTGCTTCCCGCAGCCTCAAGACGCTAAGCGAGACAAGAAGAAGCTGTACATTGACTTTGAATACCTCGAAAAATTCATCGAAGAAGAGGATCGCGATCCAAGCCCTCCAAAGGGCCAGCCAACGTGTCGTGTTTTTAATGATCTCCGCAATGTTGGCCACAAGTCAAATGCCATGAATTCCGACGGAGACATCGTGGAGGTTCCATCCGGAGACTCTTCTACCGTTCAGGAGAAGGATCCAAAGGCCTCCTTCGGTGAGGATTTTGAGGACGCACATCCTCCACAGAAAGATGCTCAGCGGTTCAGCTTCTTCTCATCCGCATGGGAGTCGACTATTCATGCTGCTGACTTTGGTGACCTCATTATGCCAGGAGAGAGTCTTGAACAGCTTTTTGAATTGCCCAATGATGACCAAGATGGTGTTTGGTGGCTGAATATGGACAATCTCGCAGAGGAGGAGATTCGCTCAATTTGCAAGGCTTTTGGTATTCATCCTTTGACCATTGAGGATATTGGGACGCAGGAGACACGTGAAAAGATTGAGCTTTTCCCGTCTTACTACTTCGCTTGCTTCCGTTCCTTCCATGTTGTCACGACCGACGAAGGCCAAGAGCTTGAGCCTTTCAACATTTACGTGGTTGTCTTTCGCGAGGGCACTCTCAGTTTCAGCTTTTCGCCAAACCCGCACGCTGGCTCTGTCCGAAAGCGAATTGCGATGCTCAAGGACTACGTTGCTTTAAGTAGCGATTGGATATGCTACGCTCTCATTGATGACATCGTTGATTCGTTCGCTCCTAGTATCTCAAAGATTGAGTATGAGACCGACAGCATTGAGGACCAGGTCTTTATTGCACGATCAGAAGACATGCACGGCTTTCTACGACAGATTGGCGATGTGCGAAAAAACGTTATGGGCTTGATGAAACTTTTGGGTGGAAAGGCCGATGTCCTTCGTGGCTTTACAAAGCGCTGTAACGAGAACTATAACGTCACTCCTCGCATGGACATCGGGCTCTATCTAGGTGATATCCAAGATCACGTTGTTACTATGATGTCCAACCTGACACACTTCGAAAAGATGCTTTCTCGGTCGCACAGCAATTACTTGGCCCAACTATCCATTGACAACATTGCTCAGGGCAACAAAGCCAACAAAGTCTTGAGCAAGATCACAATACTTGCGTCGATTCTCGTTCCCCTCAATTTGATTTGTGGTATGTTTGGTATGAACGTTGCAGTTCCATTCAAGAATAGTGAATCGCTTTTACCATTCTTCATGATTTTAGTCATACTGGTACTCTTCACCATCGTATCATTGGGCGTGGCGCGACGGATGAGATACATCTAATCCGATGGCAAACCTTGAGAACTGGCCGTTGGCTTCTATCGTCGACACTCATTTTGCGATTTTGATTATTCGTTTCGACTTTGATCTGCTTGCTACCTGCACCTACAGCAATGTTGGGTCATTGTCTTTGGGGTTCTGCATCAGTGCCGTCGCATTAATCCGAGTGTTTCTCCTCCACAGTTTTCTTTGTATCTTGTTTTCTTTTCTGGATTTGGTTTCCTTTGTCTTTGATCTTCTACTTTGTTTTCTCTCCTTTTCTTTTTCTTCCTAGTTGAGAATTTGTAGGAGACTTTCAGTAGATTTTACACAAATCTCCATATCCTTGCAGTAGAAGTTTATACGTAGTAGATCTCGTAATGTACAATCGAAATGCTGCGCAAGCTCTAGGTCCAAAACTGAGAAACAGAATGTGTGAAGTTTGAATATATGTGAACAGTCACAAATATCAAAAGAAAAGAACAGCTAAACGCATTCCCTTTTTTTATTTGTTTTTTATTTTTTTTTTTGGTTTCAAGAAATCCCAAAAACAGTTGCCATAATAATGGGCTGCTTGACATGAAGATGGTCAGCATACGTCACGTGAGTTGCGTCAACGAATTTTGAGGTCATCGAAATAATTCGCAAAGTTCCATGCACCGTATTCAAGCTTCAAGCACACGACCAACCCCACCACAGCCGCGTCACTCTCTCTCTCTCACGCCTGTCACTGAAGCCTCGCATATAACCAGCTATGGACTCCGGACCTCAATTCGACGCCAGCCAGTTCTCAGACAAGGACAAGGCCGAGCTTCAGCAATTCGTTGTGAACGAGAGCAAGAAGGCCCAGATCCAACAAAGTACGTTCGATCTTAGCATGCACCCCACAGATGAAGAAGAGATGTTGTGACCGTGGAACACCTCAAGGTCTCAATTGGGGGGCTTACTTCCGGCTTGCACTTTTTTCATGTCCATCCTCCTCCGCGCAGTGGTTTTCATTCATATCCCGTGGTCTATCTGTGGCACGTATTGACTTTTGTTCTTCCATAGCTGTGCACCAACTTACCGACATCTGCTTTAGAAAGTGTGTTGGAACCATCAAGACCGGGAAGCTGGAGAAGGGCGAGGAGGCATGTGCTCAGAACTGTGTTGACAGATTTCTTGATGGCAACATGACTGTCATCAAGCACTTGGAGGCCATGAACAAAAGAGCCTGAGCCGAGGACTCGAGTGGAGGCTACGAAATCCAGGAAATTGGGGAACTCTTTTCTCCTTCCTTTCAAATCGGCTTTGGCAGGCAAGAGAGCATATGAAAAGAGCATCTCGTATATCGACATTACATTGCACATGCCGCGAACTTTATGGTAACGGTAGAAGGGCATCGTCCCAATTGTACAATAGTTTTCAGGGATGAAAGATGGTCTATCATAGCATTGGCACATTCACGTTATACACATGTCACATTGATTGAAAACGTTCTTGAAGTTATTGGGCGAAGGGCTTGTGCAAATTCAAGTTGGTATACTGAAGTGACGCCATGCAAATGCAAATTCCAGCCCTTCCTTCGTAGCCACGAAGTTTTCTTTTTTGACCTAAAACCCAATTCATAAACCCAAATCCATAAGACGCTTAGACAATGGCGAGTTTGGTGGCAGCAATGTCGAGAGCATCGACATCTGGGGTGAGGCGGGCAAAGGCCTTCTTGGAACCGTCTGGGCTAAAACTCATGTTAGTTCGGAGACTTAAAAATTGCAACCAACTAGAACATACCGGACGAGAGTGTTGATCTTGACTGTGTCAATGTCGTAGAGCTTCTTAAGAGCCTCCTTGATCTGGCGCTTGTTGGCCTTGATGTCGACGATGAAGACAAGGGTGTTGTTCTCCTCGATCTTCTTCATGGCACTCTCGGTGTTGAGAGGGTGGATGATGACCTTGTGCTCATCAAGCTTTGGCTGGGAAGCCAAAGCCTTACGTGGGTACTTTGGAGCACGGGAGAGCTGGAGGGTCTTTGGCTGGTGGAAGGTCGTCGAAAGACGGACCTTGCGGACCTTGTGGGAGTGAACCTGAGAGTTTTATTAAAATCCGAGGTTTGAAGACTGAGATTGCAGGAATACTTACACCCTTGAGAGTAGCCTTAGCAGCGGCAGAAGCCTGCTTGTTTCCCTTGCCGGCCTGGGAGGCGCCACCTGTAAAACTTACGCATCAGCAATCGCTCTTGATGAACTCGCAATAGCTGCTTTTGCTGGTGCGCATATTGTATGTTTGTGTGTATACATCCAATGCTCATTCTTCCGCCAACTCATTATTCCGAACTGCATCCACCTCTTTGCGTGTGTGTATTTCGAAAATTCATTTTCAGATCTTTCGAGTCGCGCAGATGGTTACTTGAGTTGACGGTTGAATCGCAGGATTGTTCACGGAGCTGATATTGCATATGTACCTTTCTTCTGATCCTTTGGTGCCATTGTGAAGGTCGAGGGTTTGTCGGTTGGTCGATGAAGTTCCGAGAGGTCGTCGTCTTGTCTTGAAAATATTTGGAGGTTCGTAAAAATGAATGTGCGTTTCGCTTAGCTGGAAGATGCTCTAGCCTATGTTGATACTAGTACAATGGAGACCCTGCACGCCCTTCATTGTATTGCCTCAGGCAACAGTAATCAATCTTAATGTTTTCTTGCGATAAGATAAACATTTCCACCAGAACTCTGGACGAGTTGTGGATAGAGAATAATTATTAGCTATTTCTACCTCCGCACCGCTTTTTCCCAAAAAAAAAAAAAAAACCAAACAATAGCTCATATGGCGGCAAAGCAAAAGAGGAGGCTTGTGAAGCCTAAATCGCTTTCATATGGTCGCCCCCCGCTTGTGAAAGCGCCAGCTTCTCTTTCAAGCAAAGCAACTCGAACTCTCATACGAACGCACCACACTCTCGAAAAGAGACGCGCGAAGGCTCTGGCTGATGGCGATGAAGCCATGGCAGCCACGTTATCCGGAGAAATTGAGGCCCAGGGGGGGATAAAGAGCTATCAGAAAGCCAGTCTCACAGGTCAAGCAAGTGAAAGAGGAGGAGACAGCAGCCAACTCTTGATGACTTGGATCAGTGATGTACGTCCAGCTCTGAACGGACGTGCTGTTTGCACAGGACCACTTCGAATGTTAGAAGTTGGTGCACTTTCAATTACAAACTCTTGCTCAAGAAGTGGTCTCTTCGATATGGCCCGAATCGATCTCAACAGTCAATCGGATGGCATTCTTCAACAGGATTTTATGGAACGGCCATTACCAAATTGTCATGACGAGAAATTTGACATCATCAGTCTATCTCTTGTTCTCAACTATGTCCCGGATGCTGCAGGAAAAGGCGAAATGTTGAAGCGGACGTTGCAGTTCCTTCGACCGATGAACGATCCACTTCTCAAAGACTTCTTTCCAAGTCTGTTTTTGGTATTACCGGCGCCTTGTGTCGAAAATTCGCGGTATATGGACGAAGCAAAGCTCGAGAAGATTATGAACAGCTTAAGCTATGTCAAGGTCAAGCGCAAGTTGACGAATAAGTTGGTGTACTACCTGTGGAAGGCAGAGGATGTCACAGAAATCAAGAAGCAGACTACGTTTTTCAAAAAGGAAGAGATCAGAGCTGGAGCGACAAGGAACAATTTCTCGATTGTGATGAAGTAGGATTTGTACATTGTCCGATCAAGTGCTGAGAGGACCTCAAGTCAAGTACCAAGGGAAGAATCAAAAGTTTAAGATCACAGTACTCACTAAGGATATTCAAGTTAATGGTATGGCTATTGGTTGCTCGTATGCCACCCGATGTCTTGTGCCCACAGAACTCGACCGTCAATTCATGAGGCATGACTAGAGCGACTTGCATCTTCTACTTCCGCTCTTGCTCTTACAGCCAATCCTCCCTCCCCATTCTCTATCCAGATCTGAAATTTTCTGGTTCCCTTTCTGGATCCTCCATTCGTATATTTCTCTTGAACTTCCATGCCGCATACCTTTAGTTCCTCCTCCGCGTATAATGGCGCCAAGTTCTTATATTTGATATCCCTGATCCTCTCCGTTCCGCGCAACTGTCCACGCAACAATGAAAGCATAAGGACTAGAGACAAGGGGCCATGCACAAGCAAGTTCTTATGACCCTCGATCTCACGACAATAGGCTTGATCGAGATGTATACGGTGGGCATTGAAGGTTAATGCAGAAAATCTAAAGAGTAATGACGGAGGTGGTATCATCTTCATCTCGAACTCAGCTCGATGCGGGACTATTGTTAGAACATCCAATTATCAGCACAACTCAATCGTACAAAATGTGTCAGCCATACTACAATACACATACAGGATATTTTCTTCGGTGCCTTATCCGCATCGATCCGTGCCTGCTCTGACGTCTTGTCTTTCATAAAGATGAGGTTTCTCCGCTCAACAATCGATGCTGCGCCCAATTCCTCAGTATCTTCCGCAGGCCAGTACCTCACCCTGAGATTCTCATCTGTATCAGATGGTGCCACCGTACCGATCCTCCGCTCAATATTTACGACGACCTTCTCATTTTCTGCATGTCCTGTTGTATCAATTGAACGGATACCTTCGATACAAACGGCGCGATCACCGTGTAGAGGCAGCAAACTGCCCTTGTGATTGGCGAATTTTACAGAGCCACCAGCCCACATCCGTCGAGTGAAGGGTTTTCCTGGAGACTGATCTGGATCTGTGCCATCTGGTAAGAGGAAACGGTGCGGTATTTGAGACGGAAAGTAGACGATATGGTGGCCTTGAGGTAGTAAGAGTGGTTGGGCACTGCCTTCATCTGTTTTAGGTAGAACCTGAGTACCACCATCGTAGGATGTCGTGTACAATGTAGCGGGAAGAAAATCGGCGAGAGAGACATTGAGGAGATGGGATGGCGTTGGGTAGAGGTAGTCAGGAATATAATTTAGAGGTCTGGAAATCAGTTCTGCTCTAAGATCGGCGAGATTTGCTGTTCCTCGTTTCCAGGACGTTGTCTTGGGAAGTGCGCCCGCAGATAGCAGAATCCGAAACGCATTATGCCCTGCTCGGGACATCTGAAATCTTGTGAATAATGAAGGGCAAAGTCTTGTCTATACAAGTTACAAAGGTACCTCACCTGACCAGGTAAATATGTACACAACGCACAAAATATTAAAGGGCCCTCGGGCCTGTCGGATATCTTGGCAGCACACCTTATCGATTGCGATAAGGAAATAAAATCGGAGAAGGGTCCGAACCGATCTAAAGTTCAAAAATATACCTAGCGACCATATAATACATTGATTTGTTCAAACAAAAAGCCAATGAAATGATCATTGATTTCTTACATCAGACTGCTGGTATCCGGTCTGTCTTAGAGTACATCGAGACCATCTCCCTCAAGCTCTCAGCTTATCCTCCCAACTTCCCCACCATCTGGAGTCCTTTGCAACCTCTGCAACGCGCTCTAATGCATCATTCACGACACCCTCAGGATCATCTAAGTTGCTGCCCTCAAACTCCAAGAAGAATATATACTGGAATGGCACAACTTTACTTGGACGACTGTTGATGCTGGTCAAGTTAAGCTTGTATCTGCGAAAGCAGTCCAGCACATTTGCAAGTGCACCTGGGGATTTATGGTCGACGGTGAAGGACACTAGGCTCTTGGTAGGGGCCCCTGGTGTCATCGGGGGTCTGTTCAACTGGCTCAATCCTTTTCGTATAACGAAAAACCGTGTCTTGTTATCCTCTCGGTCCTCAATGCCCTCTGCAAGAACATCTACTTGGTGAATCTCGGCTGCAATCGAACTAGCAATAGCAGCACTAGTTCCAGTCTCGTCCTGTGCAACCATCTCAGCCGCCTTGCTTGTCGAGCTTACATCGATGCGCTCGACACCCTTCAGATATGCGTTGAGAAACATGTCGCACTGGCCGAACGCTTGTGGATGAGAGAAGATGCGCTTGACATGCTTCAGGTCCGACAATGGGGTTACACGGGGCTGCTCAGGATTTGGAATCGAAGTAGTCGGTGTACATGTACCAGAAGTAACCTCGGGCGAGTATGTCAGTCCTAGGGTTTTTGAGCTTCGTCCTACAAGGTAATGGTGAACATCAAGGTAAGCCTCTCCGCAGAGGAAAAGATCCGGGTATTTGCGATTACGATCGGCGAGGAGATCAAGTGTGAAGACAACGGAGCCGTTGGTAGAGTTCTCGAATGGAATGACACCATGCTCTGTTTCGCCCTTCTGAACCGCGTCAAAAATATCTGCTCTGCCATTAGTTGAATGTTGTAACGATTCACGTCCAATGTTCTTCTGTACCTCCGATTGTGACTTGAGGGAAGTATTCGAAAGTATGAGGAGGAAAGCATTCGATTGCTGCCTGTGCAAGATCGTTATGGGTCAGCCCAAAGGTTCAAGCTGGTCTGTCATAATAGGCCAAGTCATGTACCTGATGAGAATAAGAGGAGATAGGTCCAAGGAAAGCAACTTTGGCGCGCGGAGGTGCGGCTGAGGCTTGTTCGGAAGCCATGATGGGGGGGATATCAAATGGAGGACTGGACCAGCTTGTTGGTGACAAATACACAACAGAAAACAAAGAGTAAGAATATATCAGGCGTTCATGTCCATGTCCATGTCGTGAAAAGAGCTGGCTTGCCCAACAGCTAGCTAGTCGTCAGGACGATGTATGAACATAAAATATAGTAAGACGCAGATAAATGTGCACATGTTTACAAAAGATTTTGGGCGCGGCCATCGGTCGTCGGGTGCCGGCCGAAATCCCCCACTATTTATTACCCCACATCAAGTTGCACGGTCACGGAACAAATCCATCATACATATCTCGGCCTCAATCATTATGCGTGCAAGGCCTTGAAACAAATTATGGTTTTTCTATAGAATGTTGCTATTGTGTCATCATTGTGCCAACATGTAGATAACACGAGTCACTGATATGGTGAGTTGTTGCCATGGCGTGAAGATCTCACTCCACGAACACCAAATAGTATCTCCTGAGCCCAACATAAGCCAACAAATCAATCATCACAACTCTGTCGAGGTGAGCTGTCAAAAGTTCAATTAACCTAGAAACTGTGTTAGTGAGGTATTACACCAACAGTGAACAATTGAGACCTCACCAATGACGCTTCTTTAACCAACTTAAGACGTTGTCATTACAGACCGCAGCGGGCTCGGACGCACTCCAGATTTTTTTGATCCAGCGCTCGGTCTCAAGGCGGGGGGCTTGGTGGCGTGCTGCTGGATGACTGGTGCATCGTCAGGCTGGCTATGCTTTGACGGGACGACTGGAGTTGGCTCCTCGCTCGGTGCGAGGTTATCAAACTGTCAATCTATAAGGCAAATATTAGGATCTTGTAATGAGAGCATTATGTGAGATAGCATACCGTCGTAGAATTCGTCATCGTCATCAATATCAGCTAGCTGCTCGAAGTTGACCTTGTATCTCAAAAGGCCGCCGATACCACCGAATCCCTTGACGAACTGATTTCCTTCACTGGATCGGTCGGAAACGAACTCAAGAGTAGTACCAAAGTCCTTGTACTTCTCGGCAATCCACTCAAGGAAGGAAATTTGCTCAACAATCTCCATCTCTTGCCCGGTCTCCTTGTCCATGAACTGTTCACGGTTGGCAGCTTCCTGGGCCTTGGTGGTGTGCAAGACAATGGAGCTGCCGTCGGAACTTTTCAACGTCCACCTGTTGATCTCCAAGTTCTCGAAAACGATCAGGATCTCAACCGCTCCGAGCTCCAAAGCCTTGAGAGTATCATCAATGCCGTAGCATACGAGGCCAGTATCTTGACTAATACCATCAAAGTACTTGCCAATGAGCTTCTTCTCTTGAATGAACTTGACATTGCTCAATGTCTCTGCGGAAAGTTCGATGGCCTGGTTGAAGCCGTTCTCACCACCATAGGATACATCGACGACCTTGATGACTTTGGTCTGCAGGCGGTTGTCGAATAAATCCGACTGGTTCAGGTCGTTCTTGAAATCGGCAGAACCAGCAAGGATGATACCGGCAACGTTGACCTTGTCGTTAGTAATGAAGTTTTGCACGGCTAACTCGGCGACTTTACGGACATAGTTATGACGCTTTTCCTCACGAAGACGCGCGAAACGCAGGGCAGATTGACCACCGCGGCCGTGCTTCTTTGGAAGATCGACAGAGAACTTGTGAACAACATCTCGGGTGTTGCCGCTCAATGTTCCGAAGAGTGCACCGTTTCCATCCATGATGATGAAGCCGAACTTCTGGTCGGACTCGAGCAATTCGGCCAATGCCTCGGTGTGAAACTTATTATCACACAAGTAGAGAGATGTGTTGATGGGCTTGAATGGCTCAAAGTCGATGTTGACTTTTCGCTCCTTACCCTCCGAGGTGAGAATTTCACCACAGTAGACGACCAATCCGTTTGGTGGGACCTTGTTGTAAAGCTTCAACCTTTGCTGGGTAGAGGTGATGGCGGACAGGACGGATTGACGATTGACTCGAGACTTGATGTTGGATGCAGTACCCTTTGGATGGTGTCAGCAAGGTTTGATGTGGAGGGGCAAGGAATTCGAGGTGGGGTCGGGAAGCCATACGTATTCTTCTGCCAACATCTTGGCTGCGCGTGAGACCTGATCCTTAGGTGCTGGACGACATCGAATTAGCATCTACCAGCATAATTTGAAGAAGGCATGATGCACGAGGACGACTTACGAATAATGAGAGAAATCATGGAGGTTCCATTTCCACGGGCTGCTTCCAGGCGTTTGATGAGCTTCTTGACCTTCCAGATCTCGATATTCTTCTCGGCCTCGTTCGCCTGAGCGTCACTCATGATGGGCGAATAGGAATAGCAGTCTTGTGAGCGGTGCCTGTATTGGCTTGTTGGAAGCCTTTCTAGTATTTGTGTTGGTGAGGGAGAGGAGCTAGTCGAGCGGACACAGAAAAATGGAGTGTTTAGCTGTGTGCAATAATGTTCGCGATGCCTTCGACTTCAGGGTGACGTTTTGGAGTGGGCTCAGGCAGATTGTGTGCGGCAAAAGGCTTGGCAAGCGTCAGATCGGCTGCCGAATGGCGGACAGTGAAGCGTAGCGTAGAAGAGGGCTAAGCAAGAGAAGAAAACCGGGATTCGATCACGTGCAGGACTTGGTCAGGCCGGCAACGAGGCTGGTGAATATAGGTACCTAGGTAGGAACTTGTCTTGTCAAAATAACATGGAAGGAATACAATGGCATCATACTTATGATTTGTATTTATGTCAGTGTTTGCAAGTCTAAGTAACAGTTCCTCTGTCTCGAATTACCTCCGTAGAGCATGCATGCATGTATGGATGTGAGGTAGAAAGTGTATGTACCTTAGGTATGAGACATATTGAGTCAGGTTGACTCAATCTGCTAAGTATTGAACAGGAATTCCGTCCGTGACCATAATAATATCATCATCATCGCCAAGTCAAGTACCTTTTCGCCTAGAGGTATTCTATGTAATACTCTTTGATTTGAATCAGGCTGACTCGATGTGAGTAACCTCTCAGCTATTTTCCCTACTCTCTACCTACTCACTCTCACTCTCCTTGGGAATACCTACGGAATATGTATCTCGACTCCATTCATCTTCACTTGAAAGACTTGAAAGACATTATTTAGGTCTTCCATACTCAATATGCACAGTGCACAGAACACAAGAACACAGAACACAGAACACAGAACACAGAACACAGAACACCGAACACAGAACTCATAACTCACAATAACAAAGCACTTACATAATCTTCCCCGTTAGCTCTTGATATCATTATTCGTTGCTGTGACTTTCCGGCGCGCAAGATCTGATGTCAATGTTAATAGTGTTCCATCACGCGACACTTCCGCCACTAACACTTTCCAATCTTCTCCAAGTCGTACTACTGTACTGTATTGGTACACCAGTAGGTAGGTAGTAGTGGGGTGCGATACCATGAAGCATCGCGTAATATTGCCGGTTATTGTGCATAAGGTGATAAGACAGAGACTCGACAGGATCTATAGTTATAGTTATCATACGATCATCAAGACAAGAGAAGAATAGGTATTTATGCGTAGGCATCAAGTATCTATGTCCATGAGAAAGAGGGTGTCGTCGTCGGGATTGTTGTTATTCGTGTTTGTTTGTTTGTTTGTTTGCTTGTTTGTTTGTGTTCGTTCGTTCGTTCGTGCGTGCGTGCTAAGTTCCTAAACGTAGAAAAGCACTTCTACATAAGTAGGAGTCCGTATATTCTGAGATTCGATATCGAAGATAATGTGTACATAGTACATTGTACTATGTACTATGTTACTCTACGTAATAGTACTCCGTAGGTGCCAGGTGCCAGGTTCGATGTTTTACTTGTACCTTAGTTACTACGTACCTAGGTTCTACTTAACGACCAAGTATTACCTACTAACGACTCACGACTAACAACGTAAATAAGTCGGCCAGAGATAAGAATCAAAATCGCAAGCCCAAGTGTCAAGCCTTTCCCACAATCCCAAAGATAGCCCATACATATTGTACATATTTCCAACTCATATATACACAAGCGAATCTCCCCGTCCCGCCTATAGCGCTGTGATCAATCCTCGCAAAAAGAGAGAAGAGAGAAGAGAGAAAAAGGGTGAAAAAGAGAGAAAAAAGGAAGAAAACGGAAGCGACAAGTTAGTAGAAAGAAAAGAGGACGACTCGGAGAAAGAACGAAAAGAGAGACAAGACTCGAGAGAGTATCAACAAATACACCACTACCTGCTTATCTTTATCGATCCTTGGAATTGCTTGCCATCTACCTCACCTTTTCTCATTCCCTCTCTCTCTCGCTCTCTCTCCCTCCCTTAGTTTTCTTTCCTCAACCATAACAGACCTGCTATTCTACAGAGCAAGCTGATCTGATCACATCTACTAAATCTACTACGTTTACCACTCAACACCGTTCCGGGCAACAGAGAACCCCAGATTCCAATCGGCATTCCAGAGAGGCCGTGCTATGCAAATATCATGACCCAACCATCTCAGAACACTCCCATATCGAACCCAAGAAATTGGGCCGACTACCAATATGGTACATCGCACAGAGGTTCCGTGGGCTCAAACACTGGCCGCAGTGTACAATTCGCCCCAGGGACATCACCTTCGGCATATTCTTCACACACAGATGCTCCTGGCGATGTCGATGCAGGCCCTCACGACCTCAGAAGAAGACGGTAAGGCTACCCGTCCATAAAAGTTCTCTCAGTTCCGTTCCTCTACACTCATATTGGCATGTTATCAAAAGGATATGATGTTTCAACTGCTGTTTTGCCTTTCGGCTCCCTACTCAATTTCACCGTTTTCTGTACCACTTGTATGGTGATGTTGCTGATGTAATTTAAACACAGGTCCTCCATGACCATGCGATTGAATGGAATTACGCAAGTCGGTGGCGTCAACAGCATAGAGAATTTTGCTCGAAGTTGGCAGAGAGCTGCTGGCTTCTTCGAAGTTACTCCCCGGAGACCGTCACTATCTTTAATATCCACAGACAGCGATGATGCTGGCGAGGCGCACAGTTATGGACGAACTGATTCGGAAAACGGTCATCTGCCACGCACCTCCTTGATACGAGCGCATCTCGACGCAGTCAATTCAAACGACGCAGTCATGGATGAGGATGCAGAAATGGACGATGATGATATGGAGACACCCAGACCTCTCGAGGATCAGGAAATGGTAAAAAAGCGACTGGGAGGTGACTACCACAGCACGACCAGTCTACGGGCGAGCATGCCAGGGAGCCTGCGAGGAAACCAGTCCATATTCGCTATTGCTCCGCACCTGAATACTCCGTTAGCTGGAAGCTACGGTACGTCTTATGGCACTCTTCAATCCACCTTGAACGAATCCTCAATGGTACATGCCGGACAATTATGGCATCAGCAACAGGCGTCAGGTGCCAATAAACCAGATGATCAAAGAGAACCATTACTCGTGAAAGAAGTAGAGCAGGACGGCAAAGTAATATTGGTTGTTGCAGGCCAGTCCACACTTCCCCAGACGGTTTTCAACAGTACGAATGTTCTGATCGGTGTTGGACTCTTGAGTCTTCCACTGGGAATCAAATATGCAGGTTGGCTGTGTGGAATGGCTTTCTTGGCACTCTCTGCAATTGTTACCTCTTATACGGCTCGAGTGTTGGCGAAGTGTATGGATGTCGATTCATCTTTGATTACCTTTGCAGATCTGGCTTTCGTCTCGTATGGTCAGAAGGCTCGAATCGCAACGAGTGTCCTCTTCACACTTGAATTGATGGCAGCATGCGTAGCGTTGATAGTTCTCTTTGCTGATACATTGGATCTCTTGATCCCTGGTGTGGGTGTCACGGAGTGGAAGATATTGTGTGGCCTTTTGTTAATACCATTGAACTTTGCGCCTCTACGGTTGCTCAGTTTTACAAGCGTTCTCGGGATTTTCTCATGTTTTAGCAGTATGTCACCAGTCAGCATGATAATCATCTTCGAAGCTAACCATTCATAGTTGTACTGATCGTCTTGATCGATGGATTTGTCAAGCCAAGTACCCCTGGTTCACTACTCGAACCTGCGGCGACCTATATTTTTCCTTCCAACTGGCTCACTCTACCTTTAAGTTTTGGCCTTCTTATGTGTGAGTCTTACCTCCTAGCAACAACTCCGGCAAATATATTAACATTTGGCAGCACCATGGGGCGGTCATAGTGTCTTCCCGAATATTTATCGTGACATGCGTCATCCTCATCGTTTCCCTCAGGCCGTCAAGACTACATTCACGTTCACCTATCTACTCGATGCCACCACTGCTGTAGCTGGACTTCTGATGTTCGGCGATGGTGTCATGGACGAGATCACCTCTAACATCCTGAATATCGATGGCTATCCTAGAACCCTTTCCATCTTAATGTCTATTTTCATTGCCATCATCCCGCTGACCAAGGTTCCCCTCAACGCACGCCCTATCATAAGCACCATTGAAATATTTTCAGGACTGGACGCGCGAGCTGTATCCGATACCCCAGCCTTGGTCGGTCTGTCTGGCTACACACGTGGAGTTCTCAAAGTCATTATCCGTATTCTCGTCCTGGTCATCTTCGTCGTCATCGCCATTGTGTTCCCAGCGTTCGATTCTATCATGGCCTTCATGGGAAGCTCTTTGTGTTTCACCATCTGTGTTGTCTTGCCACTTCTGTTCTACCTCAAGATCTTTGGGAAAGAGATCAAGATGAGTGAGAGAATTCTGGCCTGGTTCCTGATTGTTATCTGCTCTGTGCTCGCCCTCCTTGGCACAGTGTTCGCATTCTTGCCTAAGGAATTGATTGGCGCTGCGTGATTGAGAGCAGCACGCCAATTTTTGAGTGTTAGTTGTTTTCAGCTTTCTCACGCAATTTTGCATATATTTAGCGTGCGGTGTTTGAAGGTAGAAAAGTGTAGCAACGTCCGTATCTCAATGTTCAGCGATGCCGTATTCAATGATCATATTTACCCACATGTTATCAATGGAGAATATCATGGCATCTGCGATGCAAGGAAACCCCCCTGTGGTATTCTTTGCCGTGATACCAAGGTTTCGAGTAATATGTACAACTGCTGCAGGCCATGCTCCTGGTTGCCGAATGCCAACTCTGTCCATTCCATCCTATAGCTCCTGATTGCCGAATGCCAACTCTGTCCAGTCCATCCTATACAATCCCAGTAAACTTAGACAAGGGAAAGGAAAACACCAATAAAAACAGCGAGAAAGTACGAGCAGCCATGCTGTACACAGGATCCTGAAACTCCTCTGATGCCTCTTAACAAAACGGAAAACAAAAAAGAACAAAACGCCAACGCAATGCCGCCGAGAATCCAACTCGCACTGCACTTATCGTACATCCTACCTAATACCCATTTGACCCCCCTCTTGCCCATTGAAACATATACCGCCATTTACAAGCTCAAACGTCCATATCGAAGACACCTCTTTCGCCATCGTCACTGATCTCGAATGCGAAAGATGGCATGTCAAGCTGTGGTGCTCCGCTAGCCGTCGTTAGTCCCGATACTGGACTACCTCCACTGTTCCTAGTGGACACTCCATCGCTGGAACTTGATGTAGCCCTTTCATTTTCGTTGACTTGCAATCGTGACATGCCCATATCATCTACTGCTGCGTCATCCACCGGGTTGCTCAGTTCAATGCGTGGAGTGGTATTACTCAGAACATGCTCAAGAATAAAATAATCACTCATGGCGGTAGATGGTCGCATAACATCTTCTGGGAGAGCCATATGAGCATTGTCTGCCCCACCGGCAAGTGCCATGTTTCGAGTCAAGAACTCGGTTAGACGTTCGACCTGTCGTTGCCATCGAGTATTGAGGATCTCGACTGCTTGTTCAATGTCCTGTGGTGTTGCTTGCGGCTTTTCTTTACGTTGAACACCCACCTTCGACAAAGTCTTCCTCACCGAGTGCTTGACTTTCCCATCTGGTTTCACAGAGGCTGCAGCAATGCGGCTGTCGCCAATCTGAGCCATCATGCGCTTAACTGCAAATCCCTGATCATTTCGCATTGCTGGAAGTTCGACAATTCTATAGTTTGTTGCAAGAGCGTTGACGATCATCGTAAAACCCTGCAGACTGAAATCGTTGTGCTCACAGTAGACATGCGTTAGGCTATCATTCGCTTCCAGCACTGCGGCTAATGTATTGGCTCCTTCTAAGCCTAGGTTTTGGTGTTCTATTCGCAAAACGTTGAGAGTGGTGTTGTGTCTCAAACCAGTCAGAGCTTGGTTCAATCCGATGCCAAATCTTGCGACTTCCAAGTGGGCGTGTTCTCCAGAAATATCCAGCTCCTCCAGTGTGGAATTCTCTGCAAACATTCTCTGTAAAGCTTCACACGTGTCTTCGCTCGCGTCGTATGGTAGACTAGCTTTAGAGATGTCCAAACATCGAATTGTGGTGTTCCGGCGCAGTGCTTCCAGAAGCTGTCGAAAGTGGCTTTCCTTCGTATACTCCACCATTCTCATAGACAGTTGTGATGGACCAAAATTATCCTCTATTGCTGCAACAATGGCACCGTTTCCTTTCTCGAGCCTGTTCGTCGATACCTGAAGATGCAGATTTCTAGCCTCACCAGGCTGACGACACATTGACCGCATTAGCAGAGCGAGCTGGTCCCCAGTCAGGTTGCATTGATTCATCTGGAGGTTTACCAGTGTACTTGACATGTCACTCTTCAGGTATTCTGCGATTGCTTCCACGGTTTGTTCATTTGCAATGATCCCATCCATAATGAGCTCTTCCAGTCGCCAGGTAAGCAGTGTTTCTGCATCAACGAGTGGCTCTACTCCAGATGTACGCTTTACTCCGGAGAGGTTCAATTTTCGGATGAGTGAGAACCTGCTTAGAGTGGACTGGAAATCCTTGTGCTGAAGCCTGCCGGGGTTTTCAGATATGTTGATGCATTCTAGAGATCCATTTTGTTTCTCCAGTGTCTTCAGAAAGACTTGCAACATGCGATCATTTAGGCCACAGTGTGACGCTTCAACCGCACGAAAATGTACACGGCGGTCTTTCAAGCCCGATTGAAATTCTTCAAGGTCTGTCTCTCCCAGTTCGATACCATTGAGCACCAGCCAGTCGATATTCGTAAGTTGTGAACGGCAGAGAGGAAGGAGGGCCGAGGTCACCTCACTACCGGGATCTTTATCACTTTCCTCTTCGAACGAATCTTTTGGTCGTCGTCGCGGAAGAGCATTCGTGAAGTCCATACGCCGTAACTTCCTTGACTTCAGCGCTATAGCTTGAATTTCTTGATACAGCAACGACTTTTCGTCTGGTTTGATGCGAAAGTAATCTGTAATGTGCATGCCCGATCTCGATGTGTAGGCCACATGATCGCTGCCATAATTATCCCGAACGCCATACAAGGATTGGAGGTTGACATTGGCAAACGAGATTGAATGAAAAGACTCGTTGTACCTCAAAGCACGCAAGACAGAGAGCAATTCCAGGCTTGAGTAGTTTTCAGATCTTGCTGGACTTATGAGTCTGAACTCTGGTGCATCTTCTACTGCCCAATCGACCGTATACCGAATGTTTGCAGGGTTGACATTATAGCCCATACAATATGCTATCAGGGTTTGATCAAAGTCCCCATACTCGTCACCTTGAGGCAGCACGAGTGCAGCACCATCGATCAGTCCCCGAGGTGCTTCCAGACAATATGTTGCTTCCAACCACTGCGGCCGAAGAAATGTCAGAGCTCGGGCAATAACAATTGCTATTTCAGGGGCTGATGATGTTGCCAAGTCTAGAATGGTGGCAGGTTGCCGTGGCTGACGGAACCTCAATTCGAAGACATCATCCGAATGCGAAACAGCCATTGATGTAAGAGTGACTAGGCCATAGGAAGCGATTGTCGAACGAGCCACCAGGGTTCGCATGGACATCTCATTAAAATCATGAGGCATCGAAATGATGTGAAGCTTGTTGATTCCTAAGCACATGTAGGAGACTGTGGATCCAAGTTTGGCCAGATCATCATTAGAGGTACGGTTCGCGCCGTTTCGACTGGCATTTCCTGATCTTCGAACAACCCTAAACATCTGAAAATGATCAGGGGCATAGTCCATAGCACTTTCAACTATCGTGATTAAATATTGCAGTATTCTCCCGGAGCACGACTCCCCTGCAAGAAGTCGAGCTTTCTGAGAAGCAGCACGGATGGAGGTGTGCCATAGATCCGCATCCTTTGGATCATGAAGCATAAGCTGCATTGATCCCAATAGTCCAGCACCTTCATCTAGATAAACCACCTCAATTATAAAGAATGGGCGCCCGTCGTCAACTCTATATGCCGTGATTATGTGTCTGAGTTGGATCCCGTTATCGACTTCTGATGATTGATGACTTGCAACCGATTCGACTTCCTTCAGAGAGCCTATGGACGTTGTAGAGGAGTGTCGAGTGGCTGTTGCTCTTCCCTCGGATGGCCGGATGGAGGGAAACACTTCATGCGCTCTGGCTTGTGTCTTGAAGCGCAGGATATGGGTCTCTGTGAGCACAACGTATTCCCTTTTCTTCCTGAACATGCCGCTGGTCGTCTGAACCTCTCCGTGGTGTAAAACGGTCTTTGAGCTGCCACAGTTGAACATGGGCGGAGTATCGAAGCTGTTGTCCGGAGGAGTGGGCGTAACAGGGAGCGATCTGACATCGATCTCGTCCTCCTCGTCCACTGAATGATTGGATCTTCTACCTAGTGAGCCAAATACCGAGCCCGGCCTTTTCTTTTTCAACGTCCTGGGCTTATGACCTGGCGAAGGCGCCCGATGGAACGGTAGAGGACTGAGGGATCCATCTTCTATTGAGCCGGTGTTCACTGCTAATGCTGACAGCCCAAATATTGAACCGCGTTTCGAGAGTTTCTTTCGGCCCCTATTATCCTCGGACAGATTGGCGAGCGCATCTATCGGTGTCAAAGGAGTGGGGATGTTGCTCGAGAGGGCAGATCGAGAAAATATATTGATTGATTTGCGGCGTGCTTTGCCATCCTTGGACGGGGTTGGCGCCATGCGAACGGAGAACTCAATGCCACAGACGCATCGAAATGGCAAGGTGTGGGGCTATCGCGCAAGATTGGATGTCGAGGGCGACAATTTGGCTCGTATCGTCTTCGTGTGATAGGTCTGCAGAGAAGGGTAGGGTAGGGTAGAGGAGAGGAGAGGATGGCGTTACAGCTTCCCAGTGACGAGAGTTTGTTGTGACTTGTAAGGCGTTTTAACAGTGTGATATGATACTGTTATTTTGGGTATGGACCATGAGATGCGTCTAGGGGCTAAAGTAACTGTCCCTGGAAGAGCCTTCGATCGTAAAGTCTGGTGCTTTGGTACTTGTTGCGCGATAGATGAGTATGGTAGGTAAGGTAGTAGTAACTATTGCAGGCCTTGGAAAGAGCGTTAGGGGCAGTTGAAAGGAGGGGGAGGGAGAGGAGAGAGGGGGAGAGAAATGAACTGAGAAAGGAAGCAGGAAGGAAAGAAAGCAAGAAAGAAAGAAAGAAAGAAAGAAAGAAAGAAAGGTGAGAGAGATATGAGATGAGATGAGGCGAGGTGAGGTGAGTTGATGTGAGGTAGATAGCTGAGATGAAGGAGGGAGAATAAGTAGGTATGTAGGTAGGTAGTTGAATGAATGAATGAGTGAATAAATGAACGAATAGTGAGAGCGACGGTGATGCAATAATTTCTGCTGGAGAGAGAGAGAGAGGGGGGGGGAGAGAGAACGAGAGAACAAGAGTAGGTAACAGAGAGATGAAGCGGGGCGGCTGCTTTCAGGACCTTGCCTTACCTACCTAGGTACTGTGTGTGTACTACTTGTACGGGTGTGTATATGTATATTCCAACAAGCATGGAGTATATATATATAAATTCAGTTGTTCATTCATTCATACATACTACGTAAGTACATAATCACATACTATATAGAGTACCTAGGTACTTTTTAGTGATTCTTCTTCCTTTTTCCCTACTCTGGTCTGGACCTAGGTGGGATCTGGGGTAATGCGTGTTTTCCTTTAAAGGACTGGTTGAAAACATGTATATCCAGGTACTGTATGTATATACATAGATAGACAGACAGACACACTTTCTGGTGACACAATATGCATACAAGAAGGGGTACAAGATGTTTGCACTTGCATTGGATGTTGTATTGTTTACTAGGGGTCGAGGGGGGTTGGAAGGGGTTGGAGGGAGGCCATAGTATGTGATTTGCACTTCCATTTCTAATAATGAAGACATTGGCATTTCGCATGCGGATATTAAATTAAATAAAGACTTTTTGGCCTCTTTGGGTGCTGGTGGGCCCACAGTTGATGTCTATGTCGAGCGACGCGATATATGACGATTATATACATAGGTGTATAGGTGTATAGGTGCATAGGTGCATAGATGTATAGGTATTTATTGTGCATGTGTATAATATTATTACTGTACCTAGGTATATATGGGAATCACTTACAACTCATTGCCTTATAGACTTTGACTCTGTACAGATGGATCTATGGAGTAACAATTGTCTTGACTCCTCAGCCCTGACTTTGAAGAATCAAGATGAATGGCCTCTCTCATACTTAATAGTACACAATCATCCTATCCGTGCACGGCATTTCTCATACATTCTGATGCCCCGGGTGTCCGGGTACCACAATTTATAGATAGATACGAAGTACTGCTCATTTAGATACAGTACCTCATTCGTTCTCTCTCCCCCTCTCCCCTCTCTCCTCTCTCCTATTCACCCCGTGGGTTGTTTACAGTTCAAGAGACAAAACATCATATTTGTTGCAAAAAAAAGGTAAGATAGTATCATAATACTCGTCTAAACTTACGTGACATTAATCCGCATCAGACAAGTATCAAGTAATTATCAAGTGGCAAGTATGAAATATCAAACATCAAACATCAAACATCAAATAGAGCACCAGAGTACCAAATATCCCATTACTTGCGAATCCGGAGATTCACAATGTCCGCACTTTCACCGCCAAGTATGTATTCAACCCTCACAATCGTCCGTATCTGTATCTGTCCATACATACTCACATACTGTACTAAGGTGTTGTTCACCCTCCAATCACCCAGCGACCAGTTCTGGAAAAAGGCACCCAGCAGAACACTAACACATCTCGGTCGTCACCATTCTCCATAAGTAAAGGAGAGCAGGGAGAAATTCTTGAGCGCTATCAACGACGCATGCTGAATTTTTAGGGACGACGAGAAGAAACCACAAGGTCTCACAGCAACCAGCGCATGGTCGAAGAAGTTCATCGCCCTACCATCTATGGTACCCCGTACTCCGTAGAAGCCACAATAGCTGGCGAGTATCCTTGCGAACGATCTGCTTCTTCGAGAGATCTTCCATATCGGGCAATTGATGGCCAGTATGATAGGTACTGAGAGGAGAGAGTCGTGCGGACTTTTCCTCGTTTCGCTCCATTGCTGATCGCCTAGAGCCCCAATCTGCTTGTGCGTCATGCGCCTTACACGTCTTGCCAAGACTTTGTTCAACGTTTATTCTGCCGTAACTATGTACTTAGTAACAATAAGTACCTAAATAATATCAGCAGTACGTAGTAGTACAGTACTAGGCCTTAATTGACGTCGAATCCTCGGTAGACATTGATCTTCGAGGTGTAACTAGAATATGCTATAAATCCATATTTCTTGCAGAATAATGCTTAGTGACCATTGTTTATTTGCAAGAGAAAAAACGGTGCTATTCGAATGGTATTGTATGTTAGAACTGTCTTCAAAGATTGACATTAAAAATCTACCCTGAAAAGTTCGACCTCAATTGCGGCCAGATGGAGCGATGGAGCAACGCAGTAAAACAGCGAGTGATTCACGATATGAGCAACTCACTTGATACAACCGACATTTCTACATACTTACACACGTTATTCGAGAAATGCATTTCTATGAAACCCCTTGTCTGGATGTACCAGTCCACCATCGCAAAGGGCCAGGGAGCAATTTTCTATAGCTGAGTAGAGAAGCGTCAATAGATACACACAATCACCAACGCCTACTATATATACACAAACAAACGCACTTGTTTCTTATATCGTACAGATCAACACTGGTTCTGAAACCCAAACACTACATTATCAGGCCTGCGTCTTGATGTTCAGCCTCTGTGACCGAATCACGACTTCTCCACCGACGTCTGACCCGTGCCAAAGCCCTTATTAGCATCGTTCAGCACCTTGAAAGGCTCATTCTCATCGATCTTGTCCTGCTCGTTCCTCCACTCTCTCCCCTTCTTACTCAACTCCCGTAATTGTGTGAGGTAAGGAGTGAGCTTGCTTTCATCAATCTGAGCTTTGTCAAGCGCAACCTTTCTCCTTTTCTGCGCCGCAGTGTACAGTGCTCGTGCCTTGTCTGTGTCATCAACTTCGGCAAGAGAATACTCAACGGTCCAGTTATCGTTCGAAGTGAGCTTTTGTGGCCTCGACACAAACTCGCCGTTGACCTTGTTGCGGATGGCTAACGTCATGCACAAGATCTCCTTCTCGTGCAGGACTTCAGGAGCCTCTCCTGCATTGCTTCCCGAGTCATCAGGAACGAATGATACTCCATCACTGCCGTCAAGGTTTGACTTTGCATTCGGATTTTGTTGGGAACCCATGCCCTGCTTGTCCTCAACGTCCTCATCTTGCTCCTCCCCCTCTTGATCGTCAATGGCCTCGTCATCTTCATCTTCATCCTGTTGGTCTCTCTCTTCTTTTTCGTTGGTTTCTTCCTCGTCTCCCGACCCCACTTCCTCAACATCACCATCCTCACCATCACCCTCATCATCCTCTCGAACCTCATCGGTAGCATCACCCATGAACGCGGATCCTAGCGAATCGCCTTCAGGCTTTTCTTTGTACGAGTCTGAGTCAAAACCGGTATCAACATCGTCCTTACCGCTCTTTCCATTTTGAGAATTTATCTCAAAACCGTCGATCTCCATGGTCTCTTTCACATTGTCCTGCAATTCCTGCCACTCTTCATCACGTTTCTGCTTGTCCAGCTTCTCTGTAGCCTCGCGGTCATCTTCAGCCAATTGTTCGGCGGTCCGTTCGGCTGTTGGTGTGGCATGAAGGCCCAGTACTCTCTTCTCAAATTCCTCAATCTTGGATTTATTACCCTCTTGAATAGTTTTGATCTCTTCCTCAGTGACTGGCTCAGCAAATATGTACATGAAAGGAGTGTTTGTGGCTCTCGTCTCAAAGTGGAGTCTGATGGACTGTTCTGGGTATTTTTTTGTCGCTCGATCCAGCACTTGGTTCAAAAGATCTATACTCAATTTGAATTCTTGGTCACCCAGTGTTATGTCGTCAGTGCCGTGCAATGCGTAGTCCATTTCTGAGAGACTGATGTATTGGAAACCAAATACTCGTTCAGTGTTGTGGAAGGCGACGAAAATGCCATCCATGCGTCCCATGCGTACCTGAAGGGAGTATTTCAAAAATGCGGAGCGAATCATGTCAAAATACTCTCGCTCGTATGACTCAAATTCCCCATGACGGCCACGAATTTCGTAGCCCATACCTTCTTCATAATTTTGGGTGTCCATTCGTATAGATACAACAGCTCTTGTCTTGAGATCGAACATACCGGTTCCCGGGATACGTGGATCATAAGCATCAAGTTGTGAGCGCATCAAGAAGTCGCCAAGAGTGGTGTAGTGGTAAGCTTCGGTTTCGTTGCGCTCCTCCTCAGTAATCTGATCTGAGTTGATCTTCCGATATCTTTCGAAGTCGCTTGTATTCAAGGTCAGTAGCTTCTCCATCGACTTTCCAAGCATACTAAGAATGTTTGCAGTATCGAATTCTTTATCGGCATCAATTGCATAAGTTCCATTCTTCCAACGCAAGAAAATCGCGGATGGACTCCTATGAAGTGCTGTGAATGTGCGTGGTTCAGCGGGGAAAGCCTTCGTTAAAGAGTCAACAGTGATAGGGCGCCAATTCGAGAGCAAGTAATGAAAGTGCTGCAAGGCAGAGGTCATGCTCGAAGTCGAGCCTGTGTACTTTTTGTTCTCGGCTCTTGCAGCAGACAGCAAAGTGTCATCGCGTGATGATGTTATGTATTCTTTAAGAGCGCTGAAGTCGAACTCTGATACAGGCATGATAGTCTGGAGGTAAGGGTCGAAATTGAAAACTCTTGACCGAGGATCACGGAGATGATATACACCAGGGTTGAATAGAACTCTTTCGAGGCCGTATGAGAGGGCAGGAACGGCAGGCTGCGCCTTGATCAAAGGAACCAGTTTCAAGTCTGCAGAATCCACACTTTGAATATCAATTGGTTCTTTTGGTTTGAGGCCCCGAATTTGAAACACCTTGTCAGAAGACAATTTTACCTCCTCATCCATGTCTTCTGTCTCCTTTGATGTTTTGGACGAGGTTGATTTTCCGACTGAAGGGTGCTTCCTTATTTTGAGCGCCTCCTTCATTGATGTGTACACTCTCAATTTTCCAGCCAATGTCTCAAATGGTGCCAGATTTTTAGTATCAGGCAACGAACCCTCAGTCTTTTTGACAAGGTCCTCTCTAAGATGTCGCATGGCAACCTCTCTGCTTCTCGGGGACAATTTGTCGCTCTGTAAAAGAGCTATTAGCCTTCGTCTAGCGCTTTGGTCCCTTAGAGCCTCTTTTTCAGCCTCGCTTTGGCTATTAAGGTATTCTTCAAATTGTGTAGCCGCATCGTCGCTTCCATGCGCACGTAGGAATTTGTGCAACGCTGAGTTCTTCGCATGAGATTTCTCCTCTTTGATATTTTTCGTGCTGACCTTCCTTGCGCTGGGCGTTTTTACCGCCTGCTTTTCCTGCGGATTTTCCATCCTCAACTTCCTTTTCAACTTGGCTTTAGCCTTCGCGGACATTTTCTGAGACTCCCCTTCGATGGCATCCGCAGTGGCTTTTTCTGGGACAGATGATTCCTCGGATTCAGTTTTGGAAAATTTGGAGTCTGCCATCAAGTCTGTCGAGGAACCGCGTGTGTGGTCTGAGTTGACTGGCTTCGTGGTGGTTGTTGTGGTTATATTTTCGGTCAAGTCTGCTGGAACCTCCGCTGGTTTGAGAGCAGCTGCTGCTGCACTGCTCGCATTCTTGATTTGATATTTTAAGAGAACTCCAGAGCTTCCCGATGCTCGTTGCAGGCGTGGATTGCAAATGTAACGGTTGATAGCGCGGCAGTGCGCCGGAGTGGCGTTCTGTGATAATCGTCTTAACATGATGTGCTGATCACAAAAATCGCGATCACCTATTGTCGATGCAATCGATATCAGTTTTGTTTTTTGAGGCAAGGGTGATCTTTTGGAAGAGAGCAACAGATGTTGTCGCTGGTTAGTCGATGCTTAGCTTCAGTTGATGAGCACAATTTGATCAAGAGAGAATCGGCATTGTACACGGCCAGATCGAGATGAGGCAAGGTATTAGGTAGTGTATTTTCTGCAATTTTGCCGGCAGAATTATTCTTTAGAGTATTCTGTGTTAGCCTTTGTGCGGGACTACCCGATTGGCAGTCTCAGTCTTTCTAGGTATGTACATACAATACATAAGGTAGGTTGGTGCGAGTGCACGTCCAACTCTTGGCTACCTACCTAGGTAAAGTGCAAGTAAAAATAATTAGATTTGTGCCCGCCTTACCTACCTATTAACTATCTACAGTACGGGTACTGGACCGTACTTGAGATCAAAGTCTTTGTAGAGATTATTGTCATCAAATCTACCCAGAAAATTTTGGCTTCAATTATGGTCAGATAGTGCTTAACAGGTATAAGTATGTGTCCCTACAGAAGAACAAAAGCATCAAGTTTCAAGTGTCAAGTTTCAGGGCGTAGGTGTTGTAATGAATGTTGACTATTTCGTCAAAGACACAAGTAACCCTCTTTAGCCCTCTTTAATTTCTTCTCTTGCTCTTTTCCCTCTTTTTCGCTTCTGTTTTCGTGAGAATGAAGGACAAGTACTAGGGCACCTCAAGGTATAAACAACTGTAGCACATGTTATGTATCTGATCTCTTATGGTTAACAGTGGTAAAAAAAATTGCACTGGCTATTTACGCATTAACTTTTAGCAGCCATTGTATGATTTGTCGACTTGGACCACCATACAGTGATACATTTGGCAGAGATCTATGTTGTGAAATACTTACCTACCTAGGTACTTGTAATGTGATGGGTACGTTATTGTGCTAAGAAAGAGTAAAAGCCTTAATATTCCGGCGTCGACGCAAAATCAATCTAAGAAAGTCCCATCTCAATCGTGGGAATGATATCGGTCAACTCCGACGAAACATACAAGATCGAGAGGAAATGTGGGGGAGAGGAAGACTAAAAGGTGGTGGATGGGTAGAGGAATATAAGGTAAGAGATAAGAGACAGAGCATGGACCATGAGGATTGGTTTGTTTTCATTGAAACTGGAATTTCAAGCTTTCTATATATTGAAGATGAAGATACCCTCGACTTCTTTGAAAACCCTACCTACTTAGGTACAAACACTTGAAATATTCAGATGTAGCCTGAGGCCTGACATACCTACCTAGGTAAGGTTATGTTTCAATCACGTGATTGGCACCAAAGGCACCTCCTACTGCTCTCCTAGCCTTATCGCTAGCTTCCTCTCAGCCTTCTCTCTTATAATTCTTAGTGCATCAATTTCTGTCCAAACCCCACATGCACCTCCAAAATTTTGTCAAAAAAAAGGTCAGTGTATCGCATATATCATATTCTGTATCCGATCTCAACTTTAGACCTCTCGACCCCTTCCAGTGTTGGACCTACCAACTGTCAAGTGGTTTACTCGGCCCAAAACACACATGCACAAAAGTTCTCCTGCACCGAACATCATGGAGACTCTTCGTATTTTGCTTGTCGGTAACGGTGGTCGTGAGCACGCATTGGCTTGGAAGCTGAGTCAGTCGAAATCAGTTGAATCAATCATAGCCGTCCCTGGTAATGGTGGAACTTCGATCTGCCCAAAGACCACCAACAACGACGAAGTCAAAGCCGACGATTACCCTGGCCTCGTGGCACTGGCAAAGAGACAGAACATTAATCTGGTCGTTCCTGGCCCAGAAGCGCCTTTGGTGGACGGAATTGAGGGATACTTTCGCGACGTTGGCATCCGATGCTATGGGCCGTCAAAGTCGGCCGCGCGCATGGAGGGCAGCAAGACCTTCTCAAAGGATTTTATGAAGAAATATAATATTCCAACTGCGGCATACGAGAATTTTTCTAGCTACGAAGCAGCTCGAGCCTACATTGACTCGATCGATCACAATATCGTTATCAAGGCTAGTGGGCTGGCAGCTGGTAAAGGTGTTATTCTCCCCCAATCTAAGGAGGAGGCACACCAAGCTCTGAGGGATATCATGCAGGACAAGGAGTTTGGTACAGCCGGAGATGAGGTTGTTATCGAGGAGTTCTTGGAGGGAGACGAATTAAGCATTCTTAGTTTCAGTGATGGACACACCATAAAATCCTTACCGCCAGCACAAGATCACAAGAGAATCTTCGATGGCGATCTAGGCCCAAATACCGGTGGTATGGGCTGCTATGCTCCAACCAAAATTGCTCCAAAATCTCTCATTGATGAAGTCGAGCGAACAATCCTCCAGCCAACAATCGACGGTATGCGAAGAGATAACATGCTTTTTGTTGGCACACTTTTCACTGGACTGATGATCACCAAAAACGGGCCAAAGTGCTTGGAGTACAACGTTAGATTTGGCGACCCAGAAACACAAACACTTCTTCCACTGCTCAGCGACGACACTGACTTGGCCGAGATAATGGTGGCATGCACTGAGGGCAGACTCGACTATGTTCCAGTCAAGGTCGATGACAAATTCAGCGCAACGGTTGTTGTGGCTGCGGGTGGCTATCCGGGCTCCTATCCTAAGGGGACCCCAATGGATGTTGCCAATCCTCCAGAAAACATCCAGATCTTTCATGCTGGCACTGTCATCAAGAATGAACAGCTCCAGACATCTGGTGGGCGCGTCATTGCTGCCGAAGCTACTGCCTCGACCTTAGAAGAGGCTGTCAAGGGAGCTTACAAAGGTGTTGGCTTGATCAAATTTGATAAGATGCAGTACAGGAAGGATATTGCACACCGTGCTCTCAAACCAACGAAATCCACAAAGGAAGCTCTCACATATGCTTCTGCTGGTGTCAGTATCGACGCTGGCAATCAATTCGTGGAGCGAATCAAAGCCGCTGTCAGATCTACTGCCCGTCCGGGTGCTGATGCTGAAATTGGTGGTTTTGGTGGTGAGGTCGACCTCGTGGCTGCAGGTTACAAGGAGCCTCCCATCATGGTTGGAGCTATTGACGGAGTTGGGACCAAGTTGATGGTCGCTGATGCTATGAAGAAGCATGACACAGTTGGCATCGATTTGGTGGCCATGAACGTTAACGATCTCGTTGTTCAAGGTGCCGAGCCACTCATGTTCACTGATTATTATGGATGTAGCAAATTGAACCAAGAGACTGCTGCTGCCTTTGTTGAAGGTGTCGCAGCCGGATGCCGAGATGCCAACTGCGCCTTGGTGGGTGGTGAGACAGCTGAGATGCCTGGAATGTACCAAGGCGACGAGTATGATACTGCCGGTCAAGCTACTGGTGCGATGGTCAGGGATCACAGACTTCCAAGAACTTCGGAGATGATTGAAGGTGACATTCTGCTCGGTCTTGCATCCAATGGAGTTCACTCCAACGGCTTTTCTTTGGTTAGAAGAATAGTCACCAGAGAAGGACTCTCATACACCGACAATTGTCCATGGGACAAATCCACCAGCATTGGTTTGAGCCTTCTTACCCCTACCAGAATATATGTTAGACCTCTCCTGCCAGTTATCTGGAAAAAGCTCATCAAAGGTCTCTCCCATATTACTGGAGGCGGTCTTACCGAGAATGTACCTCGCATGCTCCCACCTCACCTTGCAGCTGAGATTGATGTTTCAAGCTACGAGCTGCTCCCAGTTTTCAAATGGCTGAAGCAGGCTGGAAATGTATCCCCGGCCGAGATGGGAAGAACATTCAACACAGGCATTGGCATGGTGGTGGCTGTGAGTCAGGAAAATGTAAAAGAGGTTGCTGCGGACCTTGAGACTGCTGGCGAGAAGGTTTATACGATCGGTCGCCTGGTCAAGCGATCTGGCGAGGAGGGCTGCGTATTGCAAAATCTTGAGAGCTGGGCCTAGACGCTTTGGGATTCGTCACATAATATGACTAAACGTTTCGTACATGCTCCATCTCGAACTACTTTCACTCTGTTAGATGCGATATTGTTTAAGGGTGGCATTGAGCAACAGGAAGGGCTATTCATGAATATTCTATAACAGTCGCTGTATTCTATAGCATGCAGCGACTGTTACAGAGCAGAACAAGGTACTCGTCAATGAGCTCTGGACAAGAGAGTAGATACAATTATGTAGTTGTAACAGGCTTCTCCGTTGACGGATACCACTTCTGATATTCGCGATAGCTTCCAACTACAGATACTCAAAGCCAAAATCAGCATGAATGCCATCCATTCATTCTAGATGGGTTGAGTTTCCCTGCTCAGCCACTCCAACGTTAACGGGTCATCTCTAAAGAAACTCTCCGTTCTTGCTTGAACATCAGAATGATACTCGTTCAGCCAATGCTTCTCTCTCCGAGTCAAGAGGCTTTCATCAATGAGTTTCCTGCAGTAGGGAACCATTGTAACGTGCTCGAAGCCCAAATACGGTTTCTCGCCAAACTTATGTCTGGTTTCTACCTCCTTTACCATAATGATATTCTCAATACGAATGCCAAAGGCTCCATCTTCGTAGTATCCAGGCTCATTTGAGATGACATTACCAGGTGCGAGTGGTACCTCGGAATATTGTATACGAGTGCCTATACCGATAGGTCCTTCATGAACGTTCAAATAAGATCCAACTCCATGACCTGTACCGTGTCTGTAATCAAGTCCCTCTTCCTATTTAGAAGTTAGTTCATCAGAATCATGTATGAGGGTTTGCACTGGGAGTCTTACCCAAAGGAACTGTCGTGCAAGGGTGTCGAGAGCGAATCCACTAGTGCCTTTGGGAAAGACAGCCTGGTCCAAAGCAATGTTGCCTTTCAGTACGAGAGTATATGCCTTCCTCTCAAAATCGGTTGGGGTACCAAAATGAAGTGTTCGGGTTGTGTCCGTGGTACCGTCCAGATACTGAGCTCCGGAATCGCACAAATAAACGGCATTTGGGTCAATAACAGAGCAGTTTCCTCGTTCCGGACTATAGTGAATCACTGCTGCATTTGGGCCTGTTGATGAGATTGTATCGAAACTCAAGCCCACAAAGTTACGGTGCTTTGACCGAAACTCTTCCAATTTATCAGCAGCTGTGACCTCATCAATAGTGGCGGCTTTCGCCACAAGTTCGTTCTCTAGCCAAGCAAAATATTTGATAAGGGCAGCACCGTCTCTGACGTGGCAGGCTCTCATGCCCTCCAGTTCAGTCTCATTCTTGATCGCTTTTGCATCCCCAATAGGACTACGAACTTCCTCAACCTTGGCTTCTCCACCTAATGATCTTTTGAGAGCCCAAGAAGTCTTGTTGGATACTAAGTATTTTTGGGGCTTCTTGGATGGACTACCTGATGGAGATTCGTTATCAATGCTTGCACCCAGGACCTCAGCATCCTCAAAAATTCTCTCGTAAGGCCTGACTCGTATTCCTTCGTCTGTGAGGTGTGTCTTAACTTCGCTGGTGAGTTTAGACGAATTGATGTATAGCGTTGCTGTGCTCGGAGTGATACTCGCATACGAGAAGAAGACAGGGTTGTAAGGGATGTCGTTGCCTCTGAGGTTGAAGAGCCAGGCTATCTCATCGAGCATAGACACAACAAATCCTGAACTCTGCTTCTTGTCCAATTCCTTTCTAAGATCTTCGAGCTTGCTCTTGATGCTTTTCCCAGCAAATCCTTTTCCAAGTTCTTTTACCAACTCATTTGGTCTTGATGGTCGCTGGCTGCCCCATACTAGATCCACAAGGTTCTGATCAAGAGCAACTAGGTCCTTGCCACCCTTCTTTTTGATCTTGTCAAGAAGCTTCCGCGCATCAGGTGCAGATATAATCGTTGGGTCGACTCCTACTACTTTGCCACCCTCGGACTGTTCGGCTGACCATTCCTGCCAGGTGGGTACGTCTTGTAGGCCCTGCTTGAGAAGCTCCCAATTCGAATCGAGCTGTCGAGCGGCCTGATTGAAGTAGCGACCATCAGTAGCCAGAGCAGCCTTATTATGTGTTATAACGGCGCAGCCTGCACTTCCTGTAAATCCTGAGATGAACTCCCGTCGGGCATCGCATGGCGCAATGTATTCACTGGCGTGACTATCTTCACTGGGCACGACTGGCGCGGACATATCAGACACTGGAGAACAGTATGGTGGACAGCCACTTACATACTGTAGACATCAACTCTGTGCTGCTTCATCAGCTGCCGCAGCTGTGATAAGCGTTTTGTTGTATCGACTCGTTCCATTTCGGAGGAATTCGTATGTGTCGAGTTGTAATGACGAGTGACGTGTAGTGCTATTCGTAGTTGTGACCTGATGGATATTGACTGTACAGCCGTGCGAATTGCTGATGGCTGTAAAAGTCTCATGAGAAAGACAGAGATTGAATTTGGAAGCACAAAGAGGTCAAGTACGGAGTACGTGTGTGTGTATACCTATATATCAGTGCAGCATTTTAGAAGGAGATCGGATCCACCTCTTAGAGTACCTAAGTACGAGAATGCACGTATGGCAAGGTAGGTACGGAGCAAGGTAGAGAGGATTGAAATCGCCGAGGACAGGCGTCGACATTTGCCTGGTCGTGCACGACATCAGTCACGATAAGGAAGCTATTTTTTACGGCTTAGGTAGGTATCGCCGCGGTGTAAGGTAACAGCAATGGCGTCTTCCGAGGTGATCTGTGGGGCTTCTGTATTATGTACATATATTTACTTGTATAGGGAGTACTTGTACTTTCGTACAGTAGTACCTTGAGTACCTTAAACATTAGTATTAGTTATATACCTAGTAATTACCTACTTATATTAGCTTATAGGTAGAGTAGAAATACTTGCCTATACTAAGATATTAGTAGAAAATATAGATAACTATTAATAAGATAGATATATAGCTCTTAATAACTATAGAGCTAAGAACAAATATACAGATACTTATAATAGATATGTTTTTATATATAACATAAATAGCTCTTGCAAGGCTTATTTGTATTATTCTACTCTTGTTTTCCTCCAACTATATATATTTATTAGGAATAAGAGAAAAATGATAAACATCTTTGACTCGCCTGTTTTTACATATAACCTTGCTACTAATATTCCACTTTGCTTGCTTGTTTGTTTGTTTATTCATTCGATATTTAATCGGGTCTTCTTTGTTGTGGAACCTCTTGGTCTGGAGCTCTCGTCCCCGTCTGCCCTGTGCTTCGGCCTGCCTTGGTCACTACCTACTTGTAGGTAGTCGTTATTAATTACCTTACCTTACAGATGTGCTCCCTCAACCCCATAGAGGTTTTATCAATTTATGTCGGCATGAATAAGGAGATGAACGAAGAAGAAGTACAATATGGACAACAATGCGGCGACCGAAGAAGGGGTAAAATCCAAGGAACATATAAGCAAGCATAAGCAAACTATTATTTGTTCTTTCCTCTCGTCTACCTTGATGTCTCGTGCCTGACTATACCGCGTACAAATCTCACGCCCTCATCCACGCATGCGAAATAGGAAAGAGTGAAAAAAAGACTCCATCCGCTTCGAAGGACCTTACCTAGACTCGTAAAGCACTGAGCCTCACATACGCCGCCATCCTTCGCCTTCCCACACATTGCTGTCGCCCGTCTTTGCTTTGTTCTATCACTCTGGGAGCTGTGCGCATGCACTCTCGCTCCTCGATCTTCTACGAATACTCGACTGTGTCGCTACTATCCTTACCCAGTTCCAGTCGAATATGACATCGCCATGCAGCTCCTAACAAAACTTCTTCCCACGATAATACTCCTGGCAAATGTGCGAGCTGCAGACAACCCAATCTCAACGATCTCTTCTGATCAGCCTGCGACAACAGCTATCACGAAATTCTCCTCTCCACCAAATTCAACGTGCGAAGCTCGAACAATAAATTACATCACACACCGATTACCACAGCAATGCTTAAAATCGGGTTGGACCAGCATAGATAGCCCGGCCTCAACGACGGCTGAACCTACTATACCATCGCCCAAAGCCATAAATTCCGAAGCCTTATTTCCCAGTGGCAGTGAAGTCCCGCTCAACATCGCAAAAGGAAGTCTTCTAGCTTCAGCGCAGGCCATTCCCACAATAGCAACAGCAGGACCTGCTGCTGACTCGAGCGAGAATGAGGCGTTGAGCTCATCCACGGAACCAATAGCTCCTGCAACTGCATCAGGTCTGGCGGAGGCCACTGGCGAAATTCAGGACGATGAGGAATCCGCTCTTGATGATGCATCGTTTCTATCTTTCGAGGACTGGAAGAGACAAAATCTGGAGAGCTCCGGGCAATCCAGCCAGCATTTATCAAGTCGGAAATCGGGTTCGAAGGTTGGTAGCCAGGAACACGTACAGCACGGCGGGATCAACAATGTTCTGGACTTTTTAGGAGACGACGGTGAAATCGCTCTGGACTTTGGAGTCTTTGGCCGTGACGAAGTTAGAGAGTCGCAACCAACGGCTGCTAGTAGACCTTCTCAGGAAACCAAGACAGGCCAGGACGCTGAGCAGTCCCGGCCAGAAGCAAAGAGAAGCAAGGATGCAGGTACAACCTGTAAAGAACGCTCCAACTTTGTATCAGCTGACTGTGGTGCGGCTGTTCTCAACTCAAATGCCCAAGCCAAGAGCGCCAAAGCTGTGCTTACCGAAAACAAAGATAGCTATCTTTTGAATGAGTGTTCGGCTTCCAATAAATTTCTGATTGTGGAGATGTGTGATGATATTCTGGTGGACACAGTCGTACTCGCAAACTTCGAGTTCTTTAGCTCGCAATTCCGCCAGTTCCGCATCAGTGTTTCTGACAGATACCCTGTCAAGCTTGATAAATGGAAAGATCTTGGAACATTTGAGGCCAGAAATGCTAGGGGGATTCAGGCTTTTGCAGTGATAGAGCCCCGGATATGGGCAAGATACATACGTATCGAATTCCTCAATCATTATGGGAATGAATACTACTGCCCAATCAGCGTTCTACGGGTCCATGGCACAACAATGATCTCAGAGTTTCGAGCCGAAGCCGCTGGCGGGGATGATGAAGGGGACGATGAAGGTGAAACAATGCAAGAAACAAGCGAGAAGTCTCCCTTTGATAATGGGTCTGAACATGACGTCGAACAGCGAGCAGCCGAGGAGCTCAAAGAGGCCCAGGGTGCTATTGAAGAGCTGATCCGGACGGCAGAGCAAGTGTCCACTGAAACTATTAAAGAAGCTCTGCATTCTAGTCACGTCGATCACATTGGTCGGCTTCTTCAGAATGCCTCATCAGATTCGATGGTAACTCCTTGGACCCAACCAGACCTAGATAACTTGGCGCACAATGGAGATGAACCATCGTTCATGGGCATTTGCTTGATGTCAGAGACTCCCGCAGTTCCGGTGAAAATGCCAGATGGTGCGTCTGGCATAAGCCGAGAGACCACAGATATCATGCTGGACACAACATTCATGTCCAAAGAATCCGAAACTTCAAATCCCACGGTTACTTCGAGTACTAGCCAGCCACGTGAGAGATCTCCGGTCGTTGAAAAGAGTTCTGCGGGTGTATCTGTCACTGTCGAAGCGTCGAATTATACCGCCAAAACAGTTGCCAATCTCAAGGAAACCGCCTCTTCTCTTTCAAGTTCGATATCTACCAAGCTATCCAATACCACAAGCTCATCAATCAACAAAATATCTTCAACGAGCATGTCTTCCACTTCTCCTTCACCGAGTACACAAGAGTCTTTCTTCAAGACTGTTCACAGGCGACTACAGCTACTTGAGGCAAACTCTACACTTTCGCTCAAGTACATTGAAGAACAGTCCAAAATCTTACGAGATGCCTTCGTAAAGGTTGAAAAGAGGCAACTTAACAAAACGACAACCTTCCTTGAGAACCTCAACAACACTGTGCTAGCAGAACTGCATGTCTTTCGGCAACAGTACGACCAGATCTGGCAGTCCACTGTTATCGAATTAGAAACACAGCGGGATCAGTCACAACGAGAAATTCTCGCTGTCAGTGCTCGATTGACCTTACTCGCAGATGAGGTCATATTTCAAAAACGGATGTCGATTGTGCAGTCGGTGCTTTTACTTCTTTGTCTTGGTCTAGTCATATTTTCTCGAGGATTTGCTGGCAGTTATGTCGATTTTCCCACAGGGAGAAATAGGAGCTCCGCATTTTTACGCATTGGTAGTCCACCAGAAAGTCCTGGTCAAATACGTTCCGATTCACAGGATGACGAAGACAAAGGGTACCGTACTCGTACCAATCGGACCATGCGGTCATCAAACTGCAACGAAATGAATTGCATGGATCGTCTTAGTCCAATATCTGCCTCTTCGCTTACTTCTGATGAAGATCCGGCGTACATAGATGCACAGCGTTACGTAGGAAAACAGAAGAGCATAGCAGAGTTTGAAATGCGAGCCGGCGAGCGCATCCATAGCAAAGGTTTTCAACAGCCATCACCAGAAGCTGGGGAACACCACAGTCATATACCAATCCAATTTGACGGCAGACATTCGGACTATGCTTTGTCTGATGGCATTGCCGACGACCAGGACTATGACGAGGTACATGATCGTTCTGATGAAGTCTTCAAAACTGATCCCCTGGACGACAGTGCTGAATATTATGAACTCAGCAATGATCGAATGGAAGAATATTTGCCAGCCTTGCCATCACCACCTTCCGAACATGACGAGTCGCATTTTGTAATTGCACGCAAGCCGCTGCCTGCATTACCTCACGAGTAACGAATATTCTAGTTTTCAGCGTGGCGTTTAATGGCACTTGCTCATGGAGGATTTGGATAAAAGTACATACGTACATATATACACGTTAATATAATTGTACTCCAGTTATGATATACAATGTGCGCTATAAATCTCAGAAGTTCATATAATGACAAAAATTAAATAAAAATAAAAGAAATACCTACGTAACAATATCACCTACGTAAAAGCAAAGGCGCAGGGCTGAATGAAGTGCCCTTACCTTTCATAGGTAGGTAGGTAGGTACCTACCTACTGGTATTCCTGTACGGGTTGCTGGAAGGTCGCATGTGCCTGAGGTTTTAATCATTTCTGCCTTGAGTTGCAAAGAGCTGCACGCCCATGCATACGGTCGAGACATGATCAAACGTCCTCAATGACAGTGCAAAAGGATCATCTTGTATTCATATTTCGATTCTCACGCTTTCATACTAATACACTGCACGCTCTCGCTTGGTCTCGTCTTTGGTTTGACATTCAGTCGTCATCTGTAAGATAAGCAGCATAGTCATGGCAGCCGCCAGCACTATATCTGGAGCAGGGCCTATATCTTTTCCAACATCAATGGAAGAGGTTGAAACGGTTAGTCATCTATTTTTTTTTATAAAGATGCAAACACTGGTGTTCTAATGCTGTTGTGTAGCTTGTTCGACAATTATATCAACCAGGCTCGCCGCAAAAGATTGCCCAGGTGCAAGAGATATTGCAACAACTTCAGCGTTCCCCTGAAGGTTGGCAACTGGCAAACGATCTTTTCAACAGTGACGATGAGAAGGTCAAGTTCTTTGCGGCGTTAACTTTCACCGTCAAGCTCAATTCAGATTCGTCAGTACCTCTGGCTCAACTCTGCTCAGTAAGGCATATGATTTTTAGCTAATGTCCAAACAGAGATAATCTGGGTGAACCTGATGCTCGTTTGGTTCTGGAGAGGCTTATTAGATGGCTCATTTACTGCCAACGCGATGAGGTGAGCCAACTCGTTATCAGAAAGCTCTGCTCAACGCTGGTTGTCTATTTTATGCACTTTTCTTCCACTTGGACCAAATGCATACGTCACCTCATCGGTTGCCTCAAGACTGGCCAGTATCTTTCACAAGAAGCCTTGAACCAAGCACCCTCGACTTCTGTTATGCTTGAGGGGTTGGGATCTGGCAAGTTCACTATAGCGTTGTGGTTTGCAACATCTTTGGTAGAAGAGATCGGAAAGACTGATTCCTCCAACATCAAGCAGTAAGTTGGTTCTGAGTAAATCATCACAACTAACCGCTCACTCTTTCTAACTTCAACTAGTCATCGTTTTCACGAAATTCTGCTTGGTAGTGTTGAAGATATTGTCGCCATGCTAGCCCCCGGGTTAGCCAACGACTCCGGAGCCTTCGCCGTCGAACAAAAGGTTCGTCAAGACTGCATGAAATGCTTTCAGTCATGGGTATTCTACTCACATCGTGCATTTGTCGATGCTGCCATTGTCCTTGATCCGCTAAAAACGTTGACCAAACCGGCAATGACATGCCTTGTGGATGACAATATGTATGAGACTACCATTGAACTTTTCTCAGATGTTCTGGCCAACTACTCAACTTTTCTAGCAGAAGATGACCTCCAAATGCTTTTTTCGTTACTTGGAAGCTCTTGGTCAAGAGAACGGTACCACCGTCTTGTACAGGGAGATTTTGAATTCGATTCGCTACAATTTGGGCATTTTATGCTGGCTTTCGGCGATGCAACTGTACATAACTTAGTACGTCGATCGAGTGATCCGAATACGCAGGAATTCTTGTCTTGTTTGATCGGGCTTCTGGCAGCTAAAGGATACGCAATCGCTGAAGACAAAATCTTTGTACCTGGTGAGTGGATCCGCATATTCAATCCTATTATCAACATAACACCAACTTACACCAAGCAGCCCTCGAATTTTGGGCTACTTTTGTTGAAGAAGTCATAGATTCTCTATACACTGATGAAGGTGAAAAGGCTCCATGGATCCCAGTAGCCCGCTCACATGTTATCCGAGCGATCGAAAGTTGTTGGCGTAAGATCCAATTTCCACACCCTCAAGAGTTTACCACATGGGATTCTGTGGATAAGACTGGCCTGCACGACGCACGGAAGGACTTCGCAGATATCCTGCAGTCTTCGTACACACTCGTTGGCTCCCAGCTCTTGACAATGTTTGTGCAACTTGCACTTCAAGCGCTTCAAACGGCATCGTATGCTGAGCTGGAAGCCTCATTGTATTGCTTGAGTGCTTTGGCCGATTGCGTCCCTGATGAGAGCGACTATGACACAATTATGAGTCAACTGTTCGCATCCGAGCTATTCACCATTCTAATAGCAGCTCAAGTACGTGTTTGATCACCAGATCCACTATTCACTGTTCTCTATAACGTGGCTGACATACATGTTTAAAGGGCGATAACATATCGCAGTGTCAGACAAGTGCAACACGACTGATTGGTCATTACGCTGGTTACTTCGAGAGACATACTAGGTACCTTCCTGGTGCTCTTACCTTTCTCTTCAAGTCCCTTGCTATCCCCACACTGGGTGTTGCTGCATCAAAGTCGATCCACTCACTATGTTCATCCTGTCGCCAGGCATTAGTCCCGGAAGTTGAAGCATTTCTCCAGCAATATGATCGCTATACACAGACGTCTGGTGCAGACGGTCTCGTGAAGGAGAAAGTCTTGGGCGCCATAGCTTGCATTGTACAAGCCATAAGTGATGATAATGCTAGAATCCAGCCGATGATGAAGCTTCTTAGCTGCGTCGATACTGATGTTAACTTCTGTATTCATCTTATCAGTATTGGCCACGATGATGCTGAGCATACAGGCCTGACGTCTCTAAGATGCCTCACAAGTATCGCAAAGGGTCTTCAAGCACCCCCTGATGTGCCAATTGACCTTGAAGGAGAGACAAACAAGTCACAATTCTGGATCTCGGGTCCGGGAAACACCACGCAAACGCGAATCATTGGCATGATCCAAAAGATCATGCAAGCACTGAACCGAAATGGTGAAGTTGTGGAGGCGGCATGCGCCGTTTTTCGCGCTGGCTTCATAGAGAAAGAACCAAACCCTTTTGTCTTCTCTACACGCGTAGTGGTGGACTTCATCGTCCATGCCAACTTTAACACTCCCCGCCTTGGCAGTGTGATTGGTACAGCCTGCTCATTGATTAGTTCTGGTGCAATGGATCCTCAGAACAATGTTGAAGATTTACTCCAATCGCTAATGACATGGATTTCCGGACTATTACAGACTTTAAGTGGTGAGACTTGTTTTCCAAATTCGCTCACCATATCTCCAGGAAGCTGACGATAGTCTAGATCCTGCGAATGATCCCGAGATTGCACAGCATGGTATAGATGGCGTTTTACGACTTATTAATTGCCACATTAGACTTTTCATGGAGTTCCAGCCCTTCTCATCAGTTGAGCATTTCTTTATGTTCACATTAAAGGCCTTAACAGGGAGAGATCCTCTGCCCAAGGCATCGGCCGCGGAATTCTGGGTAAGCAATTCTACTCTTATTCTTACCAAGTATCATTCCACATGGCAGGGGTCTCTGACCACGTCCTAGGCTTCTTTTGTATCACAAGTATCTCACCCCATCGTGACACAAACATCCATTGATGCAGCAATGGAGCAGCTTGGACCACTTTTGTCCGAAGCTCTGATTTACAATATCGGAGGAAACGCAGCCAGAAGTGAGCTTGACAAAGTCGCCGAGCCACTAAAGAAGCTGGTTGTACGTCAAGTTGGAGCAAAGACCTGGCTTTCAAGGGCACTTCAATCGTTGCAGAATGAAAGGATTAGTGACTCGGAGAAGAGTGTGTTCCTACAGAAGCTTATGAAGTGAGTGAATCCCCCAGATGCGTGTGCGTGAAACTGACAGGATATTCCAGTCTCAGAGGCGCACGTGGTACAAATGGAGTAGTCAAGGATTTCTGGATGCTGGCTCGCGGTACCAGCTTCGCATATGTTTCCTAGTGGTATTAATAATGGATTGCACAGTCACAGTATCCTTGTGGTCTACGTCATATCCTGTTGGGACTGTAAAGTATTATCGCAAAAACGGTATTGTAGGTAAAATTTAAAACAGGAACTAGAATTTCATGAATGCTGCCAATGCAAAAGTCGTCCCGAAGGAGAGCTTAAAGGCCACATTATCCTGGATGGCTGATCGAAGATCGACATTGGTGATATATTTCTGAAGCTTGCCATATGGGAGAACGTTTATGCCATAAGAAGACGCATACTGCAGAAGTCAGCTCTGAAGAGAACATATCATGATATATGTAACGCAATACCTGCACGCCAACCACCAACAACCCAATCAGCAAGGCCAGAGACTTTGAGAAAGCACTGACTGCTAGACCTGCCACAAGGCCTGTGTATTTATTAGGGTGTTTCTAGGAGCATTCCATATGTGTACAGTTGGGCTCACCGATTATGGAGCCGCTACTGATTTGTCTGACTGCAGCAGGGTTCAGATGGCCATCCCGTTGGACGGGGTTTTGGGCGCTGTGTCTGTATGAATCTGTAGAGAGGATAGGAGTGGTATCCATTCGCATTGGCCGTTGCCGAACGATTTGCAACGCTGACAGGGAGAGGCCCAGACCCAAGCCCAAGCCGATTGCTTGCGGTCTAAGGAGAGGGCGCATGAAGAGTGAAGCCATCATGGATTTGATATGAAGAACGCAAAGACAGCAGGATGGTTGTATGGGTTGAGGTGACGGTGACGGTGAACAAATGGGAGCAAGGGTAAGTTTGATGAGAGATGGTTTAGACGACGTGAATTGAACGAATTGCGTAGTACAGTCGGAGGATGAAGGAAGATCCTATGGTACTTTGTTATACGATGATTGAGATGCAGCGAATGGGAAGTAGGTATGTACATACATACAATTGAGGTTGGGAAAGAGGAGTCAAGGTGTCAAGATGACAATAAGTAAGTATCAAGGTACCTGGCACTCTAAATCTGTTGTCCTCGCGTTCCGAAGCTAATATAGACTACTGATATAGGTAGGTAAGTAGAGCAGATAGGTACAGAGTGGAGAGTGGAGTCGAGTACGTTAGTAATACGTACATACGACTACGTCATTGGTCAAGTCAAGGGTTATATACTTGTAAGTGGTAGTAAGCACCTATAATACCTCAGGACAAAAAGTACTGTACCACTGTACCTAGGTAGATGCAACTTAAGCACTTACAACGCTAGTACTTAATAGGTACTTTTCTCCACGCACGTCACATGATGCTGGTTGAGAATGGCAGGCTCATGTTCGTGTGCATGTTCTAATTAGTACAATTCATACAGAGTATCGTGTATGCACTTATTTGTGCGTAGTATGAATACATAGTAACACATAAGAGTACCTGGCGCTCCATGCTTGGAGGCCGGTGTGGTTAGGAAACAGGTTGAGGAGTGGTGGTGGAGGCCATAGCCATGCAATAAAAAAAGATAAAAAATAATAAAGCATTTATCTTGTACAGAAGAAGCCATAATAGTACCTAGTAATAATACCTAGCAAAACTTAGGAACAAGTTGAATGCTATTAAATCTGGAATTGGTACCATATAGCCCCTAATCTTCCAAAGAGATAGGTCCTTCTACTACTACGAACTTGAAGGGAGAAAGGACTAAAAACCGTAAAGCAAAGGAAAGGAAAGGGGGTTTAAAAAAACATAAAATAAAACAAAATAAGAAGACACCTCCCTACATAGAATACTACGTTCATGTTCGAGGGGTCATACAGATAGGCCATTTGTAGGCTAAGTAGTCTAAGTATCTTCACTAGCCTAGTGTGTCTATCGGAAAGCCTGTGGGGTTACGCTATCTAGTACTCCACCCTCCCCGGTATTTCGTACACTAGGTAAGTATAAGCTGATAGAAAATACACACAATCGTGACCTACCTAGCGTACGAAAATATCGGAGAGGGTAGAGTATGTACTATATGTACAAGTATGCATCAATACAAGCCCCACACGATTAAGGCGGTAGAAGTATACTAAACCATACATATCCCAGTACGATTACCTTAAGGTATGTGCTAACAATTCAAGCTTACCCTACCATGCCATGGAGTAAGTAGTATTACTTACTCGCATCAGTACATACTTTACTCTAATGGGACTACAGAAGCAAGAAGAGGAGAAAAAAAGAAAGAAAAAGGCAAGAAAGAAGACTCTGACTCATCATATCAGTTCAAATCCTCATCGAACTCTTCTCATTGCCAAGGTATTCTACCATTTGCGATTTCTACAACAAACAGTGTCCACACATATCGTTCCCCTCTCGCCTTCATATCTTTGTTTCTTTCACTCTCATTTTTTGACTCATTGCCCCCAATATGATCAACGACACCTCAAGCAGAATGAACACCGAATTGCCTGTTGCCAATGGCAACGCCAATGCTCGAGGCACCACAACAGATTCCACAGATACTTTCATTGTGAAAACCGGTCTGGCACGTATGCTGCAGGGTGGAGTTATCATGGATGTCGTAACTGCTGAGCAGGTATGGCATTCCTTCACTTTACGATCAAGTGCTGTTTTCTGACTCGTACCCAACAGGCAAGAATCGCCGAGGAAGCTGGAGCAGTCGCTGTCATGGCTCTCGAGCGTGTACCAGCCGACATTAGGGCCCAAGGAGGGGTAGCTCGCATGTCCGACCCAAAGATGATCAAAGAAATCATGGACGTTGTCACAATTCCCGTTATGGCCAAGGCCAGAATCGGTCACTTTGTCGAATGCCAAGTAAATCACATCCACAGCCCGAAGTGATAACTACAAAAGAAAAATCAAAACACAATACTGACATGCCTCCACAGATTCTCGAAGCAATCGGCGTAGATTACATTGATGAGTCCGAAGTCCTCACCCCTGCCGATCATGCCCACCACGTTGAGAAGCACCCTTTCTCCGTTCCATTCGTTTGTGGATGTAAGAACCTGGGCGAGGCTCTTCGCCGTATCAGCGAGGGTGCCGCGATGATCCGAACGAAAGGAGAGGCCGGAACAGGCGATGTTGTTGAGGCCGTTCGTCATATGCGCACCGTGACTGCCGAGATCAAGAGAGCAGCAGCCATGACGGACCAGGAACTTCGAATCCTTGCCAAGGAGATCCAAGCGCCATTTGACTTGGTGAAGGAGACAGCGAAGTTGGGTAGATTACCTGTTGTGAATTTTGCGGCTGGTGGTATTGCCACTCCTGCTGATGCTGCTCTTATGATGCAGTTGGGTTGTGATGGGGTGTTCGTTGGTTCAGGAATTTTCAAGTCGGGTGACGCTGCAAAGAGAGCAAAGGCTATTGTACAGGCCGTGACTCACTTCCGGGATCCAAAGGTTCTAGCCGAAGTCAGTGAGGATTTGGGCGAGGCTATGGTTGGTCTCAATTGCGGAACTATGGCTGCGGACGAAAAGATGGCGGGTAGAGGTTGGTGATCATAGTAAAAGCGCTGAGCAAATGAGCTTCTGTCACATCTTATATTCAATTCACTGGGCTAGCACACGTATTTGCCATTGATATGCTTACGTTCAAGGGATTCAGTTACAAAGAACCTGCAGCGATACCTGTCACAAGGTGTCTATGAGACACAAGCAAACAAATGTCACCGATACCTGGCATATACTGAATCATCGCATTTGATTTGGGGCTTGCCTTGACGGCCTCAAAAGTGCATCGCAACCAATTAACTAAGCAAGATATGAGTAGCAAAATCCCCGAGTCTCTTCAGTCATTGTCTACAATCAGTGGCAGACCTTGAAATCAGATAGAAACTTGAAAAGCCACAAACCAGTAGAGAATATTTGCTTCGTAACCTTAAAATCATTGCCAAAACAAAGAGAAAGCAAAATCAGCAAATGTGATATTAAGTTTATCCTCAGATAAACCTAGAAGACCTCGGCCAAAGATACAGCCAACTTCGTCTGCAACATAACTTCCAATCAAGCTCAGCTGAGGACAGAATTGACTACGATTGGTTGTTAGATTTGAGGTCTTCAGGTTTGTTGAAAGCTCAATATTAGTAAAGAACACCAAGTTTCTTGGTTCGCGTCGTAGAAAGCAATGAACCAAGACAAAGGTTCAAGGCGCTTTGAAGTACTGGGTAGACGTGAGTAATGTCCAATAGAGGTCATATGCCCAGGAAGTACCGGAAAGACTGAATGTCCACCAAGGAATCAGGGTTTCCGCAGAAGGGGCCAATTCTAGCTACTTCTGCTAAAACCGTCAGCATGATAAAGCAACCAGCATCATGGCCACGATGGCTTACATGTAAAGTAGAGCTGTTCCTGCTCATCTTCTTCCATCAACGCGGGCAGTGTACCTCTATCGTACTGAGATCTGTTCCGACGCTGATCCTGGCGTACCTGTTGACCATCACGAGGAGCAAAGAGGCCTATGTTTTGTTAGTTGACTAGTGTGTAGTGTCGAGCAGAATTGCTCACCGACGTGCTCAGCGTTATCGATGCTTCTCCTCATCTTGCTGTGATTGTCAGAATCTGGGAACTCTTCCTCATATCCAGCAAATGGGTGACCAAGAGTATAGAATATCTGTTTTCATTAGCCGTTTGCTATAATCCGAGATAGTAGACAAACCTTAGGACGATACTCTGGAGCCTCGAGCATGACCGAGCTGTTACGGAATTTAGAAACAAGACAGTCTTTTCCCTGGATAGTAGCATACGAGATCTCAGCGATCTTGTTTGAACCATGTGTACCCCAAGAAGTCCCAGCTCTTGCATCCCAGAAGTCAACAATGTCGAGAGGATCAACAAAATTGATGAAAGCATATCCGACGTTGCATTCGTTTTGGAAGTCGATTCGTAGGTACATAAAATCGTACTTTCCAAAACTGCTGCTATCAACGACTTCTTTCAACTCGGCCTGTTGCATCTTGTTCGGAATGTTGCGTAGCATAATGGTGGTACGTACGTCAACGCCAGCTTTGATGCGACCTGGGTCCACAACATTGTGGGTGCTAGAACGGTTCTGATTACGATCATCATTCGTTCGAGGAGTTCTTACTGCGTTCTCTCTCAAGTTTCTTCCCGGCAGTCGAGAAAGAACGGAGCGCTGAGTGTTGTTTGAAGATGGACGATGAGAATCATACGCGGCATAGTCCACCAAAGCAGCTCCGCCAACGTGAGAAGAGACCATCTGAGCCTGAGTTGGAGCTTGAGCAATACCAGGCACTTGGTATGGCATGGCAGTTGGTGGCCCCATTGCGTACTGCTGGCCATATTGCATGATTCTCTGACCATTGACCTCGTGAGTTGAAATTGCGGGTGGGCTTCCCAGGTGGGAGCAGACGTTTCCATTGACGATACGGTTTCCATGTGTGATTCCAGAAGTGCCAAGATAATCCCAAACTTGCAAAGTAGCTGTGGGGCTATGGAATGGTTGCATCAGAACAGCTGGAAATAGCTTCTGAGCATCTGGTTGGTAGAGTCTGACCGAAAAGAGCACTCCCTGAGACTTCTTAGATTGACGGGCAATAGAATCAATAAATCAAGGTATGACTTACTTCAAAATTCGTACCATCAAGCTCAGAAGCAGCCTGGACAGCACTACGGGTATCAGAGTATTCGGCAACAAAGATATTATTGCCAGCTCCACTTGTTTCTTGGCGGAATGAGAATATCTCCCCCTTCTTCTGTAGAGTTACAAAGACGCTCTTAGCCGTGGCAAGTGGGCTGATTCCTGGCAGCTGCGAGAACTCTACGACAACTTGGCCCTCAAATACTGTGGTTGGAGTGGTCATCAACTTCTGCGATCCCTGTGTTCAAATTAGTTAGTTATTCAACAAGCAAAACGATGATGACGGAGGAACGTTGGTCGGCTATGACAATCTCCACAAAAATTGTGAAAGAAGAACTTACTAATGGAAGCGATTGTGGAGAGCAGTATGCTAACAGACACATTGGATAGTCTCTGGTGACGATATTCCAGATCCATACCGCATCGCGGAGGTCGCTAAGGCGTACAAATGCATGAGGGAATTCGCGATCAAATCGAAACACACCAAGTGCATGCTCTTGAAGCTTCTTAAGAAATGTTTAGTCAAGTTTTGAGGAAATTTTCACGCATGTATATGCACTTACCTCCTGACAGCTCTGAATGACATGTTCGGTCATAACCTCATTTGGAGCTGTGAGTCGAAGCACTCGAGACAGCCCAGACACAGCTGAAAAGTTGTTGGATTGCGCAACCGACATAGCATCCGGAACGATTGGCAAGTCCCAGGCAGCCGTAGCAGATGTTTGCAGAGTATTTTCCAAAACTTGAAGAGCTGTGAGAGTGCTCGAATCCAAGGAACCATTAACGATGGCAGGACGTCCACCACTGCTTGGCTTGAATGCAGGCGTGGTTGCTCTCAAGACGGAGGTACTCTTAGGTGTACGAATTTCATCTTCTTTTGATCCGGAGTAGAAAGGGTCTGAGGAAGAAGATGCTGATTCTGATGATCTGACGATCGAGGAAATTCCATGAGGAAAAAGAGGAAGAGTTTGTGATGACTTTTCGGGGAGAGCTCTAGTGGATGCACCATCTGGAGTGAAAGCAGTGATACGTGTATCTGGGGTTCCATTGCTTGAATTTGGTCCTATGGATGAATGAGGCGATGCAGGCATCGAAGCTTGGTGTGCCGAAGATGACATCTTGAGGATCAAGAAGTTCCTTTGCCTTAACCAAGAACAGTGTTTCTGATCAATGAGAATATGACAGGCTCACTGCGCAGAGCAGATAATAGCTGCAGATTCTGAGAATGCTGATGGCTTCTACTGATTGGAAAGACTCTGCCTTGCGTTGCGTTGATTTGCTTTGCTTTGCTTCACTGAGTGTCCTTCACAACTTTCTGTTTCTTCTCAGTAGAGCAGTATGTTGTAGGATAATGAGAAATGGTCTTTTTCCACCAAAATGGTCTGATGCAATCGAATTCTGTCAGCTCTTCATACGTCAGAAGGACGTCGCTTGAATCTTGGAAAGTTGGCAACGAGATTTAAAGTGTGCTATGTACGGAAGGAGTGTAAGGGATGGAAATTAAGAGGAAGAGAGTGAGAAATGGAAAAGCAGCCGTCTAAACAGCTTGAGAGAGGAAACTGAAGAGATTGGGATTGATCAAGACACAAGAAAAGAAGAGAAGGGTAAAGGTAAGGTGAGGTGAGGTGAGGTGAGGTGCATAGATAGAGGCGAGGAAGGTGGGAGAGGTGAGGGCTTTTGTGCACTGCTGAACAACCTGTTGAGCTCACCCATTCATGGAAAGGAAAGGGTGGCTGATCGTGGCTGTCAATGTGAGTGTATGAATGGGGGATGAGAAGCTGCCATTCATTGTCCGTGGAAGGAAGGAAGGAACAATAGATGCACAACCACACTTGTGCTTGTTTCTGCTACCTAGGTAGTATCGACTTCCATGGCCACTGCAACTGCAGTTGATTATTTGGATATGTAGAGCGACATGAAAGAGAATTGAATAGCAAGTGTTTGCAAGCTGTACCTGCTTCTCTGTTCCTCACCTACCATTTCCTCACCTACCATCTCAGAGTGTGACAAAAGCAAGTGCAGGACAACAACGTGGGCAATTGCAACGAAAAGTTGAAGGAATCCCGTGGGGATCCATGATATCTGTACACCGTATTCCACGACTCAACCGTTGTTGAAGCCATAGGAATGACGTTGTGAGGAATCTTCAAAGATGCAGTTGTGTTTGTCCGTGATGATACGGCTTAGGAAGATGAAGAGAAAGATGACTTGTGGTGGTTTTGTGGGGATTCTGAATATCTCAATAGTGAATGGACCAGCACAGTTGAGTATCTAACTGTGCTCAAATAAGGTCGACATACATACCTGCAAGTGGGTCGGAGAGTAGAGGTGGTTGATGAGTGTGTTATCGGCAAAGACCGGCAATCCAAACTCGGGCCGAGTACTTATACCCGACCGGTCGGTACCGAGTTTGAAAGCGAGCCAAACTCGTAATTCGCTTATTAAGCGAGGCGCTAATTTAACTAGCGTAAGCCTGTGGTATGAGTACATACTAAGTAAGGTATTCCCCATATAACCCAAGCCTACAATGCCTTGAGTGCCTCAAGGCGGACAATTATGGCAGAATAATCACTAATAACCAATGATCTTCGCGAACTCCAAATTGCAACCAATGATACTTTGGTCTGCACATTAGCGCTATACCTATTACAAAATCCTTAAATCCTTGAAATTGAGGCATTGTAGGCTTGGGTCATTCGGGGGATATACCTACATACTTACCTACAAGTAGCTACCTTATAGGTAGGTAATGTTTCATTAGCTTTCCATACTTAGGTACCTAGGTACCTAGCCGTCAATCCTCAGCCTCGTGCACTAAAGCACGTTGTCATTTGTGTAACTACTTCAGGTACGGTACCTACCATTACCCAGGTTAGGTACTTTACCTTCTCTCAATAACTCACATCCTCTTGCGCCAAACAAACATCTCACATATACCAGTTGATGCTCTACCAAGTAAACAACTGACACAATATCTTCTGCGCCGTTTGGGAAGCTTTTTCAAATCATATTCGCGTACTCCTCGAACTACGAATCGAGGACACAAAGGGGATCATTGTACAGTGGTAGACACGGGCACAACAATAAGTCCGATATGCCACAACGATAGGCCCTCTTAGGTATATATCCATACTATCTTAGGTTGAAAGTCGGCTACTCGATTCATTTCTCTTCGTAATAAAACTGTGATTCAGCATGCCTTCTGCTGCCATGGATTATCGTGATCACGGCGTCGCATCCGTGCAACAGGTACCAACACCCATTAGCTGCTAGCAAGAATGTATCTTGTGCTGATCCTCTTTCCAGATAATCCTATCCTCATCTGACTCAGATTACCTCGATCAACTTATACCCGCTATTAAAGATGCCACCCTTTCGAATCGCGCTCCCATGCTGATGCAGAATCTCTCTCATTACGCCGAAGAACGCGAATCGGATATCGAGCGCATGTGTAATACAAATCACCAGGAGTTCTTGACATCTGTTAATCAGCTTCAGAAGGTTCGCGAAGGCACAGTCAATCTGACCACGGAGATCCTTAATCTCAATCAATCTATTCAAGCCAGCACAGAGAAACTAGCTGAACAGAAAAAGGCCTTGGTGGATTCTAGAGGCGTGAGACAAAATATCGACGAGGCAACACAAGCACTCAAAGACTGCCTGGAGGTCCTACGCGTCGCAAATCATGTACATGAGTTGCTAGGAAAGAAGAATCACTATGGTGCGCTCCGAGCACTTGATGAACTTCAGAACGTACATCTTAGGGAGGTTACCCAATACAAACTGGCAGACATGATCCAAAAGTCTGTACCGGCAACACAGAAATTAATTGCTGAAGCAGTCATGAATGACCTGAACACATGGTTATTTCGGATTCGTGAAACATCTCAATTCCTCGGAGAGGTGGCCTTTTACCATACAGAGTTGAGGAGATCAAGACAGAAAGAGCGGATGGAGTCCGACGCATATCTCCGTAACTTCAAGCTTAATTCGGCCATCGAGTTAGTATTTGATGAAAATGAGGAATTTGATGTTTTGGACAATGAGGAGCTTCAGGTTGACTTCACACCACTATTTGAATGCATGCACATACACGAGGCTCTTGGTCAGACAGAGAAATTTCGAAGTGAATATGCTGCTACACGCAGACAACAGAAGGAGCTACTGCTACCAACTTCTGTTAGTCTTGTGGATGAAGATGATGCAAGCTTGAGCAGTCTTCTTGAGGGCATCGCTGGGTTTGCCATTATCGAGAAGGCCACCATGCGCAAGGCCCATAACCTTCGATCGCCCGCTGATGTAAGTCAAATTCTCCACTTCATTAAGAGTTTTTGAACTGAGGCAATCTAGGTTGATGGACTATGGGACTCAATGTGTCATACAGCGATAAACTTGATCTCAAACGCATTGCATGCTGTGGATAATGCAGAGGTTCTCTTGAAAATCAAAGGAGTGATCGCCCTTTTCATACAGACTATGGATGTAGGTTTTTTTAATATTCAAATCCTAGCGGTGCTGACCTTTGTAGGGGTGGGGCTATTCAGTCACAGCCCTTGATACCTTCCTTTTGAAGCTCTTCGAGAAATATGCAGAACTACTCAGAAGGAGGTTCAGCGATGATTTTCAAGAGGTTAGTAATAACAAAGCCCGGTCGTTATCTATCGACTAACACGTAGGAGATTGTTTCTACGGATGATTATATGCCGATGCCTATCAGTAATTTTGAGGAGTACGATAAAGTTGTCAACGTCAGCTGGTTCACACCTGAAAAGCCCCGAGAGGAACTAACGTATGTATCTCCAAGCTCCACAAGAATGACTTTCTGACTGATGGCAAGCTTCCCATGCGTGCTTCCATTCTCACAGATGTATCCACTTTGTTGTATTGATATTCGCAACTTTCTCAACCAATTCTATTTCTTCTCAGATGATCACTTCCAGCAGCCGAACGTCATCGATGATACTCTAAAGCGGGTGAGTAACCACACCTTTTGTAGTCAGTGTAGGTGTTGAGCATTGAACTGATATGTTATGGTAGTCCCTCGATCAGCTTCTTTCGGAGAAGGTATGCCATTCATTAGTGGAACGCCTGAGCTCTCAGTATTTGGGACAGATTGTCCAAATTCTCATCAACCTCGAACACTTTGAAACAGCTTGCCAGGAACTTGAGCAGTTGCTGATCGCAGCGAGGTCTTCCTCATCTGCTGGTGGGCCAATCGTTCTAAATGCGACAGAAGAGTTCAGGAGCAACAAAAAAACCGCTGAGAAAAGAATCTTCGAGCTTGTCAATTCTAAGATTGATGATCTGGTTGAGACTGCTGAATACGATTGGTATGTATACATTTTGTACCAGTATCAAACCAATGCTGAGGGTCAATACAGGATGGCCTCTACATTGGAGTCTGAACCAAGCAACTATATGCAGACACTCACCCGCTATCTGTCAAATATCATGAACTCTACCTTGCTCGGATTGCCTAGAGAGATTAAGGATCTGATTTATTTTGACGCCTTGAGTCATGCTGCGAACATGATTCTTGTAAGTCCTTAACCCCGTCTTCTGAGTCTATAATCCATTCTCTAATTGTTTCACCATGTAGGCACTTCCACTCTCTCCGGATGTCAAGAAGATAAATCCAAATGGGGTCGCTGCTCTTGCCAAAGACGTGGATTATCTAGCCGAATTCGTTGAATCACTGAACTCTCCTATCTTACAGGAAAACCTTGACGAGTTACAACAGACAGTCATGTTGATGAAATCTGACAATCCAGATGAGTTTTATGACATCTCTATCAGGAACAAGAAATTCGGGAGAGTGGATGCTTTAAACGGTCCACAAATACTGGAAAAGTACTTACGCCGCGCAACTCCTTCGAAACCAAAGACTAACGATCGTGCAGGCTTACATATATGGTTCAAAGCCCGACGCGGACGGATCGCCTTGCTAACTTTTCCTCAAGGTTTGGTATGAAATAAATGTAACCAAGTTAGCTTCTTAAAACGTCTCGCTTTCATTCTAGTACAACAGTACGCAGAAATGATAGACGAGGACTGCCGGGCTACTTTTTTTTTGCAGAATTCACAACTACGATAATACTTGAGTCCAAATCCTTAAATTTAGTATCAAAGCACAAATTACCAAATTCTTCAAGATGCTCTATAGACTAAGGCTTTGAGCTTTATGATACTAGCTCATCGCTCAAATTAATTCCCTGGTACTCATCCTAGCAACTCCTACCCATAACGATACAACGCCGAGTTTCGTAATTTCTGTAAGAAATGCCCCTTAACCAACTTCATAATCTCTCTCCCCTTCAGCATCTGCATCTCCTTCGCCGCCATCATGTCTGGCATAATTGTGACTGGGTTCCTGGCCAACTGCAGTATCCTGTGGGCGTTGTTGTGGTACATGGTACATCTACGTAACGTGATTTAGTTTACAGATCAAGGCCACTTGTTGAATGACAGTCTCCTTACCTGTTGCTGTTGCATTGGTGGGTAACCATACATACCATCCATCTCTCCATATATGTGGGGTGGTTGGCCATAGGTGGCGGTTGAACCAGCTTGTACTTGTCCCGGATAGCCCATATTTGGCTGTCGGTAATCCTGCTCAGAACCTAAGCCGTGGCCAAGGGAGTAATCTGGCGGTGCCATGTTGTGCTGCTGTGGAGCATGCCCTGGCTGTTGAGGCATACCTGCCGGCTGGCTTGGCATTTGAGATGCAGCTGGTGCACCCGGCACACCTTGGGGAACTGCCGCACTCTGACTGCCAGTTGTTCTCTTGGCATGAGCAGCTGCCTCTTCACGCGGGACAATATCAATGAGAAAATCAAACATATCAGACTTGGCAAGTGCTGAAGCAATATCGGATCTCTGCAGCGTCCGACGTTTGTTCTCTTCGGCATGAATCCAAGCTCTCATTGTAAGTTCCGTAATGAAGATATCGCAACCCTTTGCAAACAGTATGGGAGCCTCTGCTGAGATCATTTTGACCTCGGGATCTGCCTTCATGACCTTCTTGATTCGCGCAAGTGGTAATTGATGGAGCTTGTAATCATGCGTGTCAGTTTCCAGATGGTTGATTGTTTGTTGCCAGTATGTGGTTAAGATGTCTCGATAAGTGCCTTGAAGTCCTTGATTGACCTATGTTGATTTATCAGCCCATGCACTGCATGAAAAGGTACAAGAGATACACACATTTGCCCATGCTCCGGTGTAGAATTCTGGAACAGGAGCAAAACCCTGTGCTGATAGCTATTCAAAATCAGCAACGAGCACAACATACAATATACGCATCGACATACTGCGGCACTAGCACCTGCAAATAATCGTCAGTCAAACTCGAATCATTCACAGGAGGTAATTGCGCGACGGACCATAATGGCCACCATGATTGGTATCATAGACAGGCTGCTGGCGCTGTTGCTGCGCCTGGCCGTGAGAGGAGCTTGGTGGATCTTGAGGATCCATATTTGCTCCTGGTCGACAGCTTTAAAAACTAGAGAGTGTATCTTAAGAAATGGAAAGTATGTGCTCGTTATGCAACAGAAATGTCCAGTAGAGGTAAGTAAGTCTATGCGAACAGGTCCGATGTCGTTTTTGGTGTCGGCCTTGGACTTGGATTGTGAAGCGCGGAAGCAGGCGCAAGCGGAAGATTAGGTATGGCGGTAACAAAGAAAGCGCTACAGTCAACGCGACGATTGAGCGCGACAGCTAGTCAATCCGACGTGTCTGTCAGGAAGTTGCACTGTCAGCGAGGGATGTCTTGGTGAGTGCAATAGAAGGCGCAATTGGGTAATGGCTGATGAATGAAGGCTGTTGTTTCACACGGGTAGACCCTCGGTGGCTCGGCGGCTCGGTAGGTAGGTAGGTAGGTAGCAACTTATTTACTTAATGATGGGTAGGTAAGATCGTAATACTAGCCAAGTGGAGAGGTATGTGTAAGGTAGATAGGTTATAACGATAATAATGATACACAGGTAAAGTGGTTCTTTTATATTTGATAAACCCTACATGCAAGTAAGTCCCAGCAATACCGACTGCGTTGAAAAGAACATTCAGAAAGCAAGAAATGGCAGGCAAGCGAATCACAGCACGACATTCCTCCACATACAACATATGGGGTTATCAGGGTGTTAGTTGGGCATCATCAACATCCTCGCATCTGCATCTCTCACCACCACCATCATCACTAGCACCCTCAGTGTTCTTCCTCAACATGACCAACCCATTGCATCACTTGATGGCTGGTCGCGAGTGGCTTGGGCTAGAATTATGCCGCAAAGACAGCTTACGAGGTAGGTGATATGATGTTGTGTCTCTGCTCTGTATATAAGGTAATGTTGTTGTTGTTGTTGTTGTTGTTGTTGTTGTTCATGCGTTGTCTGTCAGCCACATGCGTGTGTATGCCCTCAACATCTCCCAAGTAGTCAAGGAAGTAACTCTCAACTGATACCAAGTAATGTACTGCGCACATGCACCTCCCCCCTCCCCGGTATTTTCGTACGCTAGGTAGGTCACGATTGTATGTATCTTCTATTACTTATACTTACCTAGTGTACGGAAATACCGGGGAGGGTAGAGTAGTACATATGCCTCTGCCTGATGTTTGAGAAACACGTGCAATTCTGGGTCTCGCTACCATTCCACACGTTACCTACCTACCTCTAGGCAATAAGGTAATTCACCCCGGCGACTGTCCCGCTGGGGCTATGGCAGAAACTTGCTAGCGTCTGAGCAAATCGAGTGTCTCGCTTCCCGCCTGCTCTAAACTTTTTTGTTTCTCGAACCTCAAGCTTTATATTTGCTATCTATCCTCAATTTTGAAGTCAGAATCAAAGCTATGGATATCAAGGCCATGGATATCGATCTATCCGATGACCAAGTGCAACAACTGCTCAAGGATGCCGAGCAGCGCATGATTAACGCCGCGCAAGACTCACAAAGCCTCATTAACACTCAAGAAAGCCAGGTGCAGAAATCCATTTCCACCACTTCCACCAGGTATGTATTAAACCTCAAACACCCATACCGCCAGTTTCTGGAGCTTTCACTGATCCTGTGGAAGTCTGTCTACAGGTACATCGATCGCCTCCACATCGTATATCAAGAACACTCCAAATGGGGCTCTAGTTGATCCTTCTCGTCTTGTGAGGCTACAGGAACGCAAACTCGCGAATGGTATCCGACGGGTTGAGGATCCAGTTGTTGTCAAAGCCAACATCGCCAGCGTATGTTCATGGTTTTCCCCTCCCTTGCCCCAAATCTACACGCTTCTATGAGGAAGATTTATTCCAATTTCTACTCTAGCGGAATCATGATACCGTCTTGGAATCATCTCCGCAATACTGAGAGCGCACTTCATGTGCACATATCATAGTTACTCTGATTGAAGCTCATCGGCCACCTTCGTTGTTGTCTCAAAAACATCTACAAGTAGCTAACACATTCTCAGGTCAAGAAGGCGTCCGCTGGCTCGGACTGGTACAACATGCCCCGCACTGATCTGACACCGGAGCTGAAGAGGGATCTGCAGCTTCTGCGTATGAGATCTGTCCTGGATCCAAAAAGATTCTACAAGAAGGAGAACAAGAAGGCTCACGTACCAGAGTTTTCACAAGTTGGCACGATCATTGAAGGCCCCACAGAATACTTCAGTGCCAGATTATCCAACAAGGAGAGGAAGAAGACGTTCGCCGATGAAGTTCTTGCAGGCGAAAGCAGCACTGGACGTTTCAAGTCAAAATACAATGAGATTCAAGCCGCCAAAACAAGCGGTAAGAAAAATCATTACAAAGCTCTACAAGAGCGAAGGAAGTCAAAGAGATGAAGAAAGGCTACTCTACACTGAAACTCAATACTGGCTGTATCATCACTGCATAGCAGCTGCCATCTCTTTTGTATGATGCCAGATCGCCTGAAGACAATTCTAGTGCAGAACACGACTGGCCTCGGATATTCAAATTTGCGGAAATTGTCTTCGCTACTTCGGAAGTAGCCAACGCTTTCCGAAGCTCGAGAGTAGGTCACATATTATCTTCTCACATGAGACCGAGGACGCTGCGCCAAGAGGTCGTGAAAGCATGTGTTGCTACACAGATGCATCTGCTTAGGAGGAGTGGAGGGAGTGGAGTGGAGTTTTATCTCGAAGCTAGCTTCTTGACAATACAAATGATATAATGTCCATTTCAACTTTGCGAGAAGTTACTGCATTTGAAGTAAAGAAATTCACATGAACCTCTACCTAAAATATATATCCTCAGAAACGACAAAGGTTTCCAGCTGGAGGTCAATCTCAATCGTATGAGATCATCTCTCAACACAGGATCAATCTTTTTACCATCGTTGTGATGCTTTATCATGTGAATAACAAAGCCTTTAGAAATAGCCTGCACGCGTTCAAAATGGGTTACCTGCCTGCCAACCTACTCGTAAATATATGGTTCTTGATGCTTAAGATGGACTTACTTCGGCTGAGTCAGTGTGTACCTAGGCGTGAGCCTTGTTCGCTAGGTACCTGTGTGGAATTATTCCCAGCGCCAAATGGTCATCAACGATTGCCAAAAGAATCCATTCAGACTCGTCGAAGCACCAAGCATGGCGACACCTACTCATTTGAGAACGTCCCTATTCTCAGCACAGCGCGCATATGTAATTACGTCTTTCGACCGCTCCGGAAGACTATGTGCTGATCAATTTCAGGCGTTTTCGACCGCAGCTCAGAAATCCAGAGCCCTCTTTTCAACTTCAACAGCTCCTCGAGATTTACAATCCGAATCTCAATCAGCGTCATTGTAAAACTTCCCATCTCAATACTTGAGGAGCTGCTTGACTAATTGGTTGTAGTTCCCCCGAAGAAGCGGAGGTTGAACGTGTTATAGGGTCGGAGTTTGACCATATCCCCCACGATGTTCGTCTTCCACGAAGTGTTCAGGCCATTTATCTCCAGCCTCTGCGACGAGTAGCCCAGTATGGCGTTCCCTCTTGCGATCTGCAGATGCGATCATACAGTATCCGAAACTTGGAATTCTTTGCGGACTTTGCACTTCGTGCAGCTTATTACCTCAATCTGCCTGCTTATGGACCCGTTCCACTTCCCCGGATCACAGAACGATGGACTGTGCCGAAGAGCAACTTTATCTACAAGAAGTCCCAAGAAAATTTCGAGCGTATTACATTGCGAAGATTGATTCAAATCAAGGATGGACACCCAGAGACTATAGAAATATGGCTGGCTTTCCTGCAGAAGCATGCATACTACGGTATTGGCATGAAGGCTAACGTATGGGAGTATAATAAGCTTGGTACGTTTTGGGTACGCTTGTTTGTTGATGACTATACTGATCACCTTGCAGGTGTTGGAAAGGAGATGGATGTAAACCTGGAGAACTTGAAGGGTGCCGTGGAACCTAACTGGGCGCACTTTGGCCGCAAGAAGAACCTTGATACATCAGAGAAGGTTATGGAGCTAATGAGCAGCGAGAAGTACCAGGCGACAACGCGCGGCAATGCCCCGCTCACGTAATGGGTCATTGTATTCTCTTCATGATCTATTATTGTACTGCATATACAGAGAGATGGGAGTGGCATAAGATCCATGCCTACTAACCTGGCGTCGGGGTAACATTTTTTATGGAGTTCTACATCTAAAAGTTCTATGGATCCACATTTTTGTATCACTGTCTAGTGCCATACTGTAATTGCTGGTTGTGTGTCACGTGTTTTCGTGCTTTAGCGTGCACACCAAAGTCAAGAACATAGATAGATGCATTCGTGTTTGTGATGCGGTGCTTTGCTCAGTGCCTAGCTGCTACTTTGGCCACCAATGTTCCTCCCCAGCAAGCCAGCACGACTGCTTCGTTCGGTCCAGCCATTTCAACAATGCCTTCGAAAGCCAGCAATTCAGAATATCAGTGGTGTTAATGCCCGACGCTTCTTCGCCAGCTCCCCATCTCAGCCTCCAAACCACGTGATATTTTCTGGTATCCAACCCACGGGCATACCACATCTGGGGAATTATCTAGGGGCCCTGCGGCAATGGGTGAAATTGCAGAACGATGCAACTCCTGAGACCAAATTACTCTTTTCAGTTGTGGATTTACATGCCATCACTGTCCCTCAGGAAGCCGAGCGTTTAAGGCAATGGAAGAGGGAAACTCTTGCTACGTTTCTAGCTATAGGTCTTGATCCTGAGCGCTCTATCTTGTTTCATCAATCCTCGGTATATTCTCTTCTTTTACGGGCCCTTGGTTCCTAGCAAAGAAAGGCATGGCTTACACAAGAGTCAGGTACCAGCACACGCCGAGCTGATGTGGATTCTCAGCTGCACAGCGTCTATGGGATATCTATCTCGCATGACACAGTGGAAGGTTTGTTCCATACCCGTCTAGATACAGTGGAGATACTGTGTTAACATCTTGATAGAGTAAATTGGCGCTCTCTGAAAATGCCTCTCCACTTGATGAAGGGAAAAAGAACAATCTCAAATTGGGCTTGTTCTCATACCCTGTGCTTCAAGCCGCGGATATACTGGCCCATGGGTAGGTTTTTTCCAGTCGTCACTAATAAATATTGTTCTAATCTTTGAAAATATAGGGCAACACATGTGCCCGTCGGCGAGGACCAAAGTCAGCACCTTGAGTTTGCACGTGAATGTGCAACAAACTTCAATCATACTTACTCTCCTTGTCTGGTTCCCCCCCAGACAATACTCTGTTTGTCAGACTCTATCTAATTTTGTGTATATTCACTAACCCTTGATAACAGCACCTGCTAGGCGTGTAATGTCTCTGCAGGATCCTCACACAAAGATGTCGAAGTCCAGTCCGCAGCCGAAATCAAGGATATTAATCACTGACGAACCAGAAGTCATCAGAAGAAAGATCATGGGAGCAGTCACTGATTCGGTTGGAGGTGTTTCGTACGATCCTCTGAATCGACCAGGGGTATCCAACTTGTTGCTACTTTTATCTCATTTTGATGCGTCTGGAAAGACACCCTCGGAATTGGCAAGCGCTTCCTCTCGCATCACTTTGAAGGACCTAAAAATCAAGTTGGTAGATGCAGTTGTTAGTAATCTTGCTAGCGTTCGTAAGAAGTTCCATGAAGTAATGGCTGAAGACAATGGGGAGTACCTTGATCACGTTGCTAGTGAGGGGGCTAAGAAGGCAAGAGCAAATGCTGAAAAAACTATGATCCTAGTTAGAAGGTCTATTGGCCTATTGTGACTAGTGTTGGCTTTTTAGCATAGTGTTCTAAAAGCAACAGTAGTAAAAAGAACAGTATAATCAGATTAGCATCAAGGATAGTTGTAGTTATTAATAACAATATGCCTTGTCCAAAAGCATCGCAGTGACTTTAGATCGAATAACTCCAATTGATCATATCACTCTACACTAACTCGTTCAAATTGGAATCAAGCCTTTAAACTGTTGAATGTTGTGGTTGAAGCAAGGTCTTCTGTATAGTAGGAAGTGCTTGTAACGTGACTTGTAGGGAAGCGACGCAGTACCCAAAGCGACGCAGTAATATAGAATACAATAACTTCAATTACTTATAACTCTATGCTAACTCATCCAAATCAGAATCCAAGT